>JAIGNY010002634.1:180000-225000 GCA_020152595.1 Chiridota heheva
ATATAGATGATGCTTAGATCAGCATACAATTCAATTCACTCTCTTTTGTAAAAAAAACCCAACTTATAACATAAAATAATTTTCCCCATTTAGCATCTTGGTAAATGAGAATAAAGAGACCCATTAATCATGGCAGTGTTTGCCTTGAAGCATCCATAGTGATAAAACATGTTTTAATCCACAATTGTAACTGAAAACAAAAAAGGTTTAATAGACCGCAATCTTAAAATAAACTTTTACCAAAGTTTTCTTTGAAACAATAAAATTAATATCCTGCACATTCATACAAATGTAATATCATTTGTGTCATACTTCGATCACTGTCCTTCTAAGATATGAATTGCACCATAAATTAAATCTAATCTGATACAACCTTTAACTCACTTCATATAAAATGCATCCTACATCCAAATCACATTGGCTTTGAAGTCCTTTTGCATGATTGGCTGCTTCAGACCCCCTGCTTAGCTTTGAATTAGCCAGCATTGATAGATCACTTCTAATAATGTGGCATCCTTCAAATAAAGTCTCTAGCACCGTTATGGATTACACTTAATAAATTAATCTCTGGATCGTAATAATTATTTCTAGATTCCCTCCAATAATAATCATTCAGATCATTTAATGTTTGTTTGTTTGTTTGATGAGGGCTTAACGGCACCACGCCAACGAAGGTCAAATTTAAACGTTCAGTTAATGGTCACCATCAGATTTTCGTCCAATCAGATGCCAGTCATTAAAAACCTCCGTCTATGGGTACTGTTGCTCCATTGATCATCGCTGCCTTGTCACTCAGTAGGTAGAGGACAGTATTGACTACATCTTCCACCTCTGAAAGTATAACCAGAAAAACAGCTATACATTAGATACACACATAATTCCAAACAGTAGCGTCTAAAGTGGGGCAAAATGCAAATGATAATCTGCACAAAACAAATTAAGTATGTTTGATTTCTTGGTAATCCTGATAAAATCAATCGGTTTTAGAGTTTGATGGAACCAGCCATCTTGGGGAAAAGGATCACAAAAATTTCCCAAACCTAATTTTAAAATGAGGACGTGTCAATTTCCGACTTTCCTCAAAATGGAAATTCCCCATGCAAAGCACATGATGAAATCAATCCAGGCACTGCAATATTGGAAATGGGGTTAAATATTCATCCGCGTATGGACCAGCATTGATTAATAAATCTTCTTTTGTTGATACTCGGATTAAGAATCATTTGATAATGAATACTTGCTTCTATCTTTCAAATACAGGCCATTTCAAACAGACTTACATGTTTAATGAGCAATGTTACCGCCGCAGTACACATCGCCACATGGTAATTAGCATTACCCTGATCGTAAAATCTAGAACTAACCCTAAAACTTATATTCATACTCAAAGTGATATGTCCCTTGTGTAACTGATACCCTGGGATTCCATTGACGATGCGATAGCATTGATGTGCCCAGGTATGCATTTTATGACTAAAACAGTATGAATTATCATTGTTTTTATTGCAAAATGCTGAGATTTTGATATTATTAAATTGCAATACACATTCGCTCTTGAGATTTAAAAAAAAAAAACTACTTTGGTATAAATCAACTTTCTTTGGGGCTAAATTATATTAAACAATAATATTATCTGTGTTACTCCTTATCTGAATTTTTTTCCGACTTGGCCCAGACTTTTGTTAGCATATTATACATAGAGAATACGAAGCCCAGCATCCCTCAACCTTTTGTTTGCATTACAAGCTACCAGATTTTGAGATCAGAATATATATATACTGAAGGCAAACCAAAACTTAAGTTCTTGTAACCTGTTTACCAGGGTTGTAATTCTCATCCGAAAAGTGGGCGGGGAGGGGGGGGGGTCATGGCCTCTCATGAGGGGAAAAAAAAAACAAATTTTCCCCAAAATGTACTGATTTTGAAAATGATACAGAAAAGTGTTGGAGTGGGGGAGGGGGGGTTACGACCCCGGGAATTATGGCTCTGCTGATTACAATTGCATAAGGGAAATTGTCTTCCACTATTTGCCATATATATCTTTATAGAGTGAATATTTCTGAAAGAATATTGCTGAAAGTCAGTAGGCCTACCTTGTAGTTTGATTTTGTGACTTTCATCTCATTCCTACCTAACTTTAACTTTCAGTAGGAACATCCTGCCCTTGCCAATACCATGGGGGAAAGGACCTGAACACTAAAGTTCTCATAGGCACAGATCAATGGGGCAAGGGAGTTATTGCCCCCCACAGATTACTTTTGCAAATTTGTAAGTGTATTTAAAAATTCAACCAAATCTTAAGCTTTTATTTGACTCTTGAAGGATTTTATGTATATCGTAGCCCTTCCGTGACAAACCAATTTTGAATGCGAATTTTGTTTATTTTTATATATAGCTCGGAGTTAGCTTTTTAGCTAAGCTAAATTGTGATCAAATTTAATTGATTAAGATTATTGCCAGTTAAAAGTACATCTTTTACCAGAAAATATGGAGAAGCAAGAAGTAAAAATAACTCATAATTTTTACCAGAAATATCAATAGTTCTTGCAGAAGGAAAGTGGGCGGAGTTAATTTCCTTTACAATTAATTTCTTATGTGTGAAGAAAACATTCTTGTTTTGGTGAAATTCAATGGAACCAGGATCAAACTAAATCAGAAAGACATGTGAGAATGAAATTGCTGAATGGGAGTCACTTTTGTACAAAGTGTGTACAACAGTAGAAGATTTTAAAGATAAAAAGGCTGTGTAAGTAATTTTTTTCAGGAATCTTATTGTTTACAATAATATCACTGACCTGTTTACAGTTTTCATTTAATCCCCAAGATGCACCCTAACATTTTACACCCGCTTCTTCAATTGCCTAGTCTAAAAATTCAGGTTCATATATGATGTAAAATTACATAACGGGCAGAGTCCCTCACATGTACCTGATTTATGACACTATAGGTGTTACTTCATCGGGAGGAAGCTTAGTCAAAAACAACAGATCTACTTTAATTTCACACTGATTCTATTGTGACTTAAACAGTTGAAAGAAGTAGATGTAAAAAGAATAAAGAGGTATAATCATGGTAAAAACTGATTTATCATCATTAATGCATATCATTGGAAAGAGCGAACGAAGAGCACATCTCCCTCCCTCCCTTCTCTCTATGACTTTTTAAATGAGGATAATGGGGGAAGGGGGGGGATTGCCAAATTGCAAGCCCCGCCTCCCGATTTTGATTGATACTATAAAACATTTTTTTTTTTTTAATTTGATGGGTCGCATAGGCTCAGGCGTATCATACCGTACGTATACAATACAACAAGTAATGTGTGTTAAGTGTATGGCATATGAACTTATCGCGTTTGGGGTGTTTGGTTGGGTCTGTGACCCTTCAGCCTTGGTCATACAACCGGGCCATAAGGCCTTTATGACGTGGGCCCTTAATTGTAAATTGATAAAACCTCAAAAATAATCTTGAAAACAGCTGCTTATATAAAAAGTTTATTTGAAGAAATTGGCATAGCAGGCAGTCCTCTGATTAATGTTTCAATTTTAGAATATATTGTCATGTTCCAAATACAGAGGATTGCACCAGCAGGTCAGCATGAGTCACTGTATAAATTAACGTTTAATTTTCTCAAGATGCGCCACCCAGTTACTGAATCGTAGTGTCATTGCGCAATCTTTGTCACCCTTTGGAATGTCGGGAAGATTGCACCAGCAGGTCAGCATGAGTCACTGTATGAATTAATGTATAATTTTCTCAAACTGCGCCACCCAGTTACTGAATCGTAGTGTCATTGCGCAATCTTCGTCACCCTTTGGAATGTCAGTGAATTCTGATGGAAGGTCGCATGTAACAATGGTTTCATTGTGTTTTAAAAAGATTGCTATATTTGGTTTTGCTTGTTTTTGTACTGTTAATGGATAGAAAACTCAGCATTTCTTACATAAAAATCCTTTATTTGTGATTTCTTTTAATTTAGATATTACTACATTTGTTTTAAAGTTGTTGAGGTATGAATATTTTCTCACCACCAGTGTGCAAACAATCTTAAACAGATTTGTGAGCACAAATGAGTCACTGTTCTTTCCTACATTGAATTACATGACCTGTGATTCTTTCCTACAGTTTAAATTAGTGAAGAAACCTAATTTTCATTAGGTTTAAGATGAGAGAAAGGCAAATAAAATTAGTGTATTATTTTTTTTTTGAGAAAGTTGAAAAGCAGTTGTGAATACTTAGTAAAGAAACTTAGCTTCAACTTTGTGTTTCATTAGCTTGAAGATGATGAGTGAAAGGCAAATAAAATAAGATTGTAATTTTGTATGAATTGTTTCTTTCACTTTCAAAAGTAAGCCATAAATACTTTGCTGTGTGCATTACTTTCAATTGCTAAAACAAGGTTCACATTATAACTTCATGTCTAAAATATAGCAGAATTTCTGTGAAAACTTGCAAAGAATTTCAATGCTAACAGCAACCATACTAACCTAGTAGGGTGCATAAACTTGAGATCCCCTTACCGCTGCACCACCCAGTAGGGTCAAAACATTTGAGCTCCCTCCCCCCCACCCCTGCACCACCCAGTAGAGTGCATAATTTTAAGCTCCCTCTACCCCTGCACCACCCAGTAGAGTGCATAATTTTGAGCTCCCTCCACCCCTGCACCACCCAGTAGGGTCCATAATTTTGAGCTACCCCACCCAGTAAGGTTCTACCCTGCACCACCCAGTAGGGTCCATAATTTTGAGCTCCCCCTCAGAGTTCTAGCTACGGTGGGCAGTGCTGGGCGGGTCCGCCGATGACTCGCAATTCCCACCAGCACTTGGCTCTAAAATTCACTCTCCCGCCCAGCACTCAAAAGTTCAATTCAGTTAAATAATTAAGTGTTTAAACAGATCTCCTTTTAATCTCGCTTTACTTATGTCATCCGCTGATTTACACACATAACATAACATACATTACGCACAATAAATTCCAAGCAAAACAATGAACTATAGGAATTTAAAGCAATTTAAAGTACATATTATCAAAAAATCACCCATACACGAAGCTCTTTGCATAAACATACGTACAGGCACACAGTTCAGGTTCACATTTTAATCCTTGTGAATTACTGCTGGCAGCTTGCCAGGTCCGTCACTTACCATACAAACAAACTTTAACAAAGTAAATATTACACCCCCAAGAGCCCAAGGTGTGCTTATTGACCGGTCCAAATGTAAGTAACCAATTAAATTTGTTATAAACCCCATGTACACTTAACAATATAACGGACTGATCGATATTCTTTTGATTTGTGGGGATTTGATATTGACAAAAGTTGTTGTATAGTTCATAGGAACATGTGCCGCATGACTTTCGTCGAATGATACTGTGACGAAAATAAAAGCGGTAAAAAGTTTGGGCAAGACGAATAACAATGGGAATTGAGAGAAGAGTTTCCGGCATATGTTGTACTTTTTGTTTTGGAGGGGGGAAGGGGGAGGGGGCACTTTGACAGTTGAATATCCATTGTATTTGGAGCCCAGCACTCAAACTTGTCTAGCTAGAACCCTGCTCCCTCTACCCCTGCACCACCCAGTATGGTGCATAATTTTGAGCTCCCTCTACCCCTGCACCACCCAGTATGGTGCATAATTTTGAACTCCCTCTACCCCTGCACCACCCAGTAGGGTGCATAATTTTGAGCTTCCCTTACCCCTGCACCACCCAGTAGGGTGCATAATTTTGAGCTCCTCCTACCCCTGCACCACCCAGTAGAGTGCATATTTTTGGCTCTCCTACCCCTGCACCCCCAGTAGGGTGCATAATTTTGAGCTCCCTTACCCTGCACCACCCAGTAGGGTGCATAATTTTGAGCTCCTCCTACCCCTGCACCACCCAGTAGGGTGCATAATTTTGAGCTCCTCCTACCCCTGCACCTCCCAGTAGGTCCATAAGTTTGAGCTCCCCCTACCCCTGCACCACCCAGTAGGGTGCATAATTTTGAGCTCCTCCTACCCCTGCATCATCCAGTAGGGTGCATAATTTTGAGCTCCCCTTACCCCTGCACCACCCAGTAGGGCCCATAATTTTGAGCTCCTCCACCCCTGCACCACCCAGTAGAGCCCATAATTTTGAGCTCCCCTACCCCTGCACCACCCAGTAATTTTGAGCTCCCCTACCCCTGCACCACCCCATAATTTTGAGCTCCACCCCTGCACCACCCAGTAGGGCCCAGCTCCTCCACCCCTGCACCACCCAGTAGGCCCATAATTTTGAGCTCCCCCTACCCCTGCACCACCCAGTAGGGTGCATAATTTTGAGCTCCCCTTACCCCTGCACCACCCAGTAGGGCCCATAATTTTTGAGCTCCTCCTACCCCTGCACCACCCAGTAGAGCCCATAATTTTGAGCTCCCCCTACCCCTGCACCACCCAGTAGGGTGCATAATTTTGAGCTCCCCTACCCCTGCACCACCCAGTTCAGAATGTACTCTTTACCTGCAAATTTGCCAAGAGGAATTCTTGCAAGGAACGGCCCAGATTTAATTGGATCACTCCACGCATAGACAGCCATATCTGTGTTTGTAACGACTGGATTAACACAATTCACTCTGATCTGAAAAACAGGAATAATTCAAACAAATTATGATACATCATTAATTGCATAATTTACACCCAAAAAATGTTTGCACACCAAATTGGAAATCTACACTTGAAAAAGCTATAAAATTGGCAACTTATAACCTACTTTGATGAGTTGTCTTACTACTTTCATGGCTCTTATTTTCTTTTTCACCAAATCAGCCTCTTCTTGTAAATATTAGGTAAAATGGTGCATAAATGATTGCAATGAATTTTTGAGTACTTCATGTAAGATGGTAATGTGACACTTCAATACAAAAGTAATACAGTGTTACCATATTGTAGTTATTCTAAAAAATGCACAAACTACTATTTTAGTTTACTCTTTAATATTTACTGCTCAGATCAGACCAGTTTACCTCCTGTTCATTTCCTCATTCAGTTCACGAGTCAAAATTAAGTGCTATTAAAGTTTGAAGGCCAAAACAATACTGTATACTAAAAGTTTTGAAACAAATATCACATACAGTAATAGTGCATTACACAGGGCCTGACACCGGGGGAAAGAGGGGGCATTATGCAGGGCCTGCCACGGGGGGGGGGGAGGAAGAGGGAGGGGGGGGGAGTGGGCAAGGATCCATGGCAGCTTTGCTTATTGGGAAATGGCCAAGATTGGTCCTGGCCTCCCCAATCTGAAACCTGTGTTAGGGGCTGTGTTATGATTGTAAGTACTGACATGTATAGTCATGATTAATTTCAGCAATCATTACTTGTACAATATCCCATACCCAATCTGCAATAAAAACAGACTGGATAGGCCATATTTTACAAGTTGTATCCAATTCCATCCACTTTAAACCAGCTGGAAGCAAGTCAAATTACTCACTAATAGAGGCTGAAGTAAAATGAGAGTGGAATCTAAATCTAACATGATATCGTACTTACAGCCTACCTGATTTGCCTTTAAAGCAAGTTGGGAAGACTGCAATAATTAACAGGATCTGTTCCCTAAATGATTTAATATTGTAGTTTACTAATAAGGAAAACCTTTTTCAATACAATGCTTTGAATGGCTGCAGTGGACATCAAAAGCCTTTGTGTATGATACTAAAACATATTGTTATTTTTTTTAATAGAAACTACATAAACAGATGGAAAAATATGTTCATAAGAAGTGTGTATCATTAGTTGTGCTGCTCCTTAAAGTTTCAAACAGTCAGACCCGACCTGATACATAAGCAGGTCGGGTCAGATTTTTCCTCTTTATTTTCTTTATTCTAAAAACCTTAGTTGTTGTGGAAGTTGGTGCTGAGTATCATTTTAACAATGGATGAAGTCCTTATTGAGTGGTTATTCTAATTAAGATAAAGTGGTCTCACTATTTGCTACAGTGAGTTTGTGATTATGATTTGCTGGAACAAATTTTTAAGGAGAAGGACAAGTCATGTAATACACTCTCTCAATAATTTAAAACCGATTAATAATTAAAGGTACCTAATTTCAAAGAAATACATACAAATTCTCATAGAAGTGCTTTCATGACATCTGCATAAGACTCAAAACACCATTCACTTTTTAGTCTACTTGTAGAATCTTAACATTTGATTATTTTCTAAAGGGAACATAATATCAAAGCAGTTTTTCACAATCAAGTTTCTTTAATTGTTCTCTTTCAAATGGAATGCACACTTTATTAAGTTAAATCCATACTCGAAGGCTGGTGCTTATCTCCGGTTTTTGGTGTGGGCGGATGACATCTAGAGTACATGACTCCCCCTGGATAGAATGCCAGTCAATCGAAGGTTAACACCCCAGCAGTGTTGGTACCGATTTACAGCAGAGTAGATTGGAGCAAGTAAAGTGTCTTGCTCAAGGACACCATGCAGCGCTCATGATGGGAAATGAGCACGGTACCTTGCACATAAGAGCATGACTCCTTGACCACTGCATCTCACAATATTAACAATACATCAAATGTAAAGTTATGTTTATGTCCAGATTTCCATCTCCTTCAAACTTAAATAATAAAATACCTTTTTGGTCCCAGTTCTAAGGCCATGACCTTTGACATCATATCTAAAGCTGCTTTACTGCTACCTGTTTATAAAGGAAAACAATAACGTGGTGAAATAATAACAAAGCTAAGTTCCTTCTATGAATGCGAAGGTGGGTCACATTAATGCAGGAAGAGAAGCAGTGATGGGCCGGCATGGTCTGGGTGACTTGAATGAAAATGGGGATCTTCTTGCTGACTTCTGCACCCAAAATGAGCTCGCCATTGGAGGCACTCTTTTCCCTCATAAAATATATTACAAAGTCACTTGGGTATCACCCGACCACAGAACTGGGAACCAGACTGACCACATTGCAGTCGAGCTGGCATAGATGTGAGGGTCAAGAGAGGTACAGACATTGGCTCCAACCACCATCTAGTGATTGCCAAACTGAAGATGAAGCTATCAGTGAGGAGAACTGAGCCCATTACCAGTGTTAAGTTTAACGTTTGCAAACTTAAAGTAAAGGAGACAAGAGAAAGATTTCAACTTGCAGTATGTAACCACTTTAAGGCTCTTCAAACTGTAGATGATCTCCAGACCCCGAGGAGGCAGTGAAACAAATCTGGAGTGGATTTAATGATGTCATGTTAGGAACTAGTAATGAAGTGATAGGAGGCCACCATCCAATAGGAAGCCTTGGATTATGAATGAAACATGGAGAACGTGGAGGAAAAAAAGAAACTAAAACTACAGGTAAACCAAAGTATCTAGAACAAGACAAAAGAAACAACATGCAGCTGAGAAGAACAGGGAGAATCTTAGCTCAGACAAAAGATCCTATCTCAACAGTATTGCAGAGCAAGCAGAGACAGTTGCAGGGAAGGGAGACCTGAAGGCATTCTATGCTACCACCAGACAGCTGAGTGGAAAGAAGAAAAACACAAACAGGCCTGTGAGAAATAAACAGGGACAACTACTCACTTCTTGGATGAGCAACTAGCCAGATGGAAAGAGCACTTTCAGGAAGTTCTAAATAGACCCCCACATGGAATTGTCATGGACTTGGAACCAGGAGAGTTACTTGACATCAATACTGGAGAAGTCACATTACATGAGATCCGCAAAGCTCCTACAAGCTTGAAAGACAACAAAGCAGCATGAGTAGATCACCAGAGGTACTCAAGGAAGGAGGTACTGAGGTAGTTTACCAGCTCCATAAACTGATAAACACCATTTGGATCAGTGGACAAGTTCCAGCTAAATGGAGGAAAGGTATGTTACCAAAGAGTGGAACCTCTCACAGTGTGACAGGTGGTGAGGAATCACCCTGCTGTCCATCCCAAGCAATATTCTCACCAGAATCCTTCTTGACCGTATGAAGGACACTTTAGCTGTGAAGTTAAGAGAGGAACAAGAAGGCTTCAGATAGGACCTGTCCTGCATTGATCAGATTGTCACTTTACGAATATAGAACAGACCATCAAATGGCAGACCCCACTGTATGTCAGTTTTGTTGACTTTGAGAAAGCCTTTGACAGCGTAGACAGACAGGTGATATGGAACATTCAAAGACACTATAGAGTTCCAGATTTGAAAGTTGTCTCTTAAATTAAGGAGCTGTAAAATGGTTTCGCTTGCCAGATCATTCACAATGGTAAGCTCTCTGAGGATGTTGAAGTCACAACTGGTGTCAGGCAGGGATGCCTACTGTCTCCTCTTCTTTTTCTAGTTGTTCTTCACTGGGTCACCCGTACTGCCAATGTCAACTCAAGGAAAGGCATAAAACGGACACCCATGGAAAAGCTAGAGGACCTAGACTTTGCTGATGACCTGGCCCTCTTGACCGATGCTTTCAGGACATGCAGGAGAAAGTAATTGCAGCGAAAGAGACTGCTGGGCGAGTGGGCCTGAAGATCAGCCAGGAGAAAACCAAACTCATGCAATAAAACAACAAACAGGAACAAGCCTTGATGATCGTGGAAAGATCTGTGGAAGACGTGATGTAGTTTGTATGCCTGTGTAGCAAGAACAGCAAGACAGGGGGGACAGACGAAGATAAACAGGCGAGAATCAAAATGGCCCAGCAAGCCTTTGCTATACTACGTCCAGTCTGGAGGTCAGTCTGGAGGTCAATTGTCATCTCCAACAAAACAAAACTCTGGTTTTTCAACTGTTATATGGCTCAGAGACTTGTTGAGTTACCCAAAACATTACCAATAAATTACAGGTTTTCGTAAATAATCGCCTCTGCCAAATTCTTTTTGACAAGGTGCCAAAAGTGACTTTCTGGAAAACAGCCAACCAGCAAGCAATTCCCACACAGATTCGAGGAGGAAAGTGACGTTGGGTGAACCACACTTTTAGAAAGAATGCTTCATGCATAACTACACAAGCACTTGAGTGGAACCCACAAGGCAAAAGGAAACAAGGTCACCCAAAGCAGACCTGGAGGCAGAGCATGTTGAACAAGCTAAAGCTACAGAAACTTTCATAGGGAACTGCCAAAATTATAGCCAGACCAAAAAAGTGGAAGCCATCTGTTGAGGCCATATGTTCCACAACAAGGAGTGAAGAGGATTTAGCAGTTTGGTTTGTAACGCTAATTGGGGAACTCATTAAGTCCCCCGATCGGGAGACTCAAGCATGCGCACTGAGCTTACAGTGATATATGGAAGCGGCAATTTTTATTGTGAAGTCTCAGTCATAGACGCTTATTATTCATTTCATTGAAGGTTTGTAACAAAGTTTCCTTTGTTCATCTTCAATTTCACAAAAGTAAAACAACTTCGTGACTATCACGCAGTTAATCACAAATCCCCAAGTTATTTCTCATAATTTCAGAAAACCTTGTTAGCTCACAACTGCCTAACAGGTAACACATAATAAGAATTCATCACTTTTCTTCAAATTTCTCGAAAACCGCACAGTGAATTTTAAAAGCGCACAGTGAAAAGATCATTCATATGCCATAATTTCAAATCGTGAAGAAAAATTTGAACCCTTTGAGTGGTTGAGTTCCCCCGTGCTCAAAATGTGTCTGATTCTTATGTTATTCCTACACAAACTTTGAATTTATATTGATGCATTGTGGGATACTTCAATGAAGGATCCCCCGATTAGGAGAACAAAAATTTTCTCCCAATCAGGGGTACAAACTAAACTGTTAAGGTGGTAGTACACAGAATTTTTGCTGAAAAAATTATTTTGAATGATTTTTCTTTCTTTTCATAAAATGACAGTTAAACCCTTTTACTTTATGGAATGGGGACTGATTTCTCCAGAATTTTTTTTCTTCAATAGATTAGTTAAGGATCAATTTCAAAATTCCAAAAAAAAAATCCTGTTTTTCTCCTGTTGCTATGGCAACGGATAAGAAAAAATTGCTCATAACTCAGCAGAGAAAAAAGATAATTTACTGAAAATTGCAACCCAAGATTATTTTTTTTTATGAGAAATGCATTGCTGCCCTCTATTTCCTGTCAGGGGGCTCCATTAATAACAGTGTGACTTTTTGTTCCCTGAATCCAGGAAGTGAACACTATACAGATTGTTGATACTAAAGTGTGGTTTTTTCATCAAAATTATATAAAATTCAAGTTAATTTTGCTAAAAAGTTGTATTCCTGTGTGGAGAAATTTGTTCATAGTAAAATGACTAAGTTTAGATCACAGAGAAGAAGAAAGAGGAAGTGGTATGGACATAAGAAGTTAGGTGGTGCAGAAAGTACTAAAATCACAACACAGGAAACTCCCAGTACCAGTTCAGCTACGAAAGTAGTGGAGCCAGAACTTTCACAAGATGGTGCAAATATTTCCAAATCAGCAAGTGAAAAAAAGATTGGAATAGTGGAAGAACACTCTACACCATCAGGAGAAGAGGCTGTTATTGGATTTAGGCTGGTTGATATGAATATTCTGGTGAATAGGTTGGTGAAGTTCTGTTATTGCCCAACATGCAAGTCATCCATGACTCTCAACGAAAATTATAATAACCGAAAAGGATTTGCTTCATATTTGATTCTGGAATGCTCAGTATGTGAGTATAGGGAAGAATTTTACACTTCTGGTACTTCCAAAACTGAAAGCGAGGCTTTAGGAACAGATTGCCCATGGGAAGTAAATCGCCGAGCAATCATGGCTTTTCGAGAAATTGGAAAAGGGCATGCTGCCATGGAACACTTTTGCTCTGTTATGAATATGCCCCCACCTCCCTGAAAAACATCATGTAATTCTCATATCCAAGTCCTGGCCCAAATTTATGGCGAGGAAGCCAGATCCACTCTAAACCGTACAGCGGATATCGTAAAACAAGCAAATGCAGATGATTCTGTCAGTGACTGTTCAGTTTCGGTGGATGGTACTTGGCAGAGAAGAGGACACGTGTCCCTCAACGGTGCTGTTTCAGCAATAGAAACTGAGAGTGGCAGAGTTATTGATTATGAGGTTCTGTCTAAGAAATGTAAGGGGTGTGAAAGATGGGTTGCCAAGGACAAGGAATCCGAAGCCTACCTCAAATGGAAGGCAACCCACAAATGCACGAACAATTACAGCGGATCTGCAGGAAACATGGAACCTGTGGGTGTCCAACGTATATTCCACCGTTCAGTGGCAAATTATAACCTGCGCTACACAAGTTATATTAGGGATGGGGACTCCAAGTCCTTTGCCCAAGTAAAGGGATCTGCCCCATATAAGGACACTGAAATTGTGAAAAAGGAATGTGTGGGACACGTTCAGAAGCGGGTCGGATCAAGATTGAGAAAAAAAGAGCGAATATGGCAAGCGCAAATTATCTGATGGAAAAACAATTGGTGGTAAAGGCAGGCTCACAAATAGAGCCATTGATACCCTGCAGAATTACTACGGTATGGCTGTTAGAGGGAATAAAGGAAACAGAGAAGAAATGAGGAAAAACATATGGGCATCCCTGTACCACGTTGCATTGACCAATGAAAATCCTCAGCATGATAAGTGTCCACCAGGGAAAGAAAGCTGGTGCAAGTTCCAGAAGGATCAGGCTCTGAAAACTTCCACTCATAGGCATAGGAATGGATTTCCACAATGTATAGTTTCTATATGAGGATATTTATAAAGACTTGACCTTCTATGAACTTTTAAACAGGTGTATTGACTGCCATACACAGAATGCCAACGAGTCATTCAAGGGCATGGTTTGGAATAGAATTCCAAAAGAAGTATATGTTGGGGGGAATTCCCTAAATTTGGGTGTTGCAAGTGCAGTAATTGCCTTTAATGATGGCAGTAAGGGTTTAGTATCTATCCTTAGACAACAGGGGATTGACCAAGGGGTTTTTACTCTGGCTGGCATGGAAAGAGCTGATAAGCAAAGAATCAGCGTCTCGACTACAAAAGCAACCGAAGCTGCTAAAACACAAAGAAAGAAGCTTAGAGCCAAAAGAAAAGGGCTATTGGACCTTCATGAAGAAGCAGAAGGTCAGGTTTATGTAGCTGGCCAATTCTGACTACAAAATTTGCTGAAAACCTTAATACTTTTGATATGGGGAGCTTTTTATCAGCTGTTTCCATGCCCGCCTATTTTTGTTATGCAATTTCCTCAAGATCCTAAATTACCCATTTTTGAATTTTCAAACAAACATAACTTCATATTTCCTCAATGGAATTGGTTGGAATTTTGCACAAGGGTTTTAAAAGAATAATTCTATGCAAAAACTAAAACAATAAACTATTTTGTGACAGAGGCAATGATATTAAAGATTTGCATATTAAATGAGGCGTTAATGAGGCAAAAAAAGATTTTAAAAATTTTGAAAAATATTTTTGCTGAAGATGTATGTTTGTTTTTAGTTTTATTGCATAGATCGTCTTTTCAACTTTTATTTGATGTATAATTTATCTGTATAGGTATAGTATCATAAAGTTACAATGGTTCAAAAAAGTCACGTTTTACCTAATTAATACGCAAATGATATGCAAAAAATATAAAAAAATATATATTTTTTTTAAATCCAATAATGATTTGAGGTAGAATTAAAGTTGTCTGGGTTATTACTTTTATTTGTAGCTATTTCTGTGTACTAACACCTTAAGTAAGTAAGAAGTTTCCTTCTGGATTTCAAAAGTGAAAAGGCAATTCTTGTATCTCAAGATTCATTCCATTTTGCTCTTGATCCAATTATTTGGCAGACAACTCCATTCCTTTTCTTGCAAGATTGTCTAGTGTTGTAAATCAAAAAAGTACACAAGATTTTACTCTGTCTGGCAGTTCACTTGGAAAGCCAATATACAAATGGTCAATTTGCTTTCAGAGAGACTTGAGAATTTGCTTTTTTCCTGTTGTTGTCCCAAAAAAAAAAAAAAAAAAAAAAATGGCATCTCACATTGACCTTCATTCTCAAAAAAATGTTTTATTAATATCCAATTAAATTATACAAAAATATTATAAATGTTGCTGAAAATCTTCCAAAAACTTACAATAACATGTATGATTTTTAATGGGAGCCTGGGATGCAATGCTAGAAACATTAACAATTGAGCCAGCCACACCACGCTCAATCATGCCACGGGCACAAATCTGCAGGAGACAAAAGAAGGAGATGAAACTTTTAATTACAATACAAATTAGACATTATTTTTTGCTGTATGGAAAGATAGTGGGCTTAATTCTTAAAACATATTGTTCCTAAATTTCAAGTTTTTCAACTATTGAACACAGATGGTTTCTCCAATTTCTTTAAGTAACGTTTTAGTAGCTCTTCAATCTTGTAGTCCCATGATGGCATGTCATAGTAGGTTTATTAGCATTGGTCCACTGACATGTCTCATAGAGTTCGCTAGTTCTGCTATGCTTCATTCAACTTTTCTGTCATTCAAAACCTATTCTTTATTTTTCAACCACCATTATTTCTTTCTTTCTCAGTTTACTATTATTCATTGGTAACACATGGCATTTCCACATTTGTTCAATTTCTGAGACTTTTTGGTCATTTTATGGAGGTTTTTTTTTTCTTTTTTTTTTTCTGTGTTCAGCTTCTTTTTGTTAATACCACTTTTATTTCATTATTACTTTCAGTTATTTTATTATTGCTAGATATTTTATCATATGCCTCAAAAAGGTGTGTTTTTCTCCTCCGTTAACCCTAACTCACCAAAAAATAGAGGCGGCATTTTAAAAAAAAGCTTATTTTTCATTAATTTTCAAAAATCTTTTGCATTGCCATATTACATATTAATACCCTACGTGTAAGAAACTGTGGCAAATAAGAGATGTGATACAATTTGTTCAATCAAGTGATCGCTCTGTCCCCATGCTGCTCCATGCACTTCAAACATTTCTACGCATGACCGGCCTTTGATTGGATATCAATTAAAAAGAAAAGATGTCGGTTATCAGTGTGATAACGGTCTTTATAGATCAGAAAAAGCAACATTCTTGTGTCAAGAGATTGCTAATAACTTCATTTACTTGTTGATGAAGACAGTATCCTTACAAAGCTCCAACTTGAAGAAGAAAAAAACTTCTTTCTGCCCACCCCTCCCTGTCCGCCCACCCCTCCCTTACAATTTCCCACACGAAAGGACAATCAAACAATTCCTTTGTTAGGCCTACTAACAGGTGGATGTGCTATTGTTGATGTTTATTGGTAATGATGATTTTGTTGTGTTTAAAATCATACTGCATCTGTAAATACCAGGGAGCAAAATAGCAACTCACTGACCAAACTATATTTTGTTATATGAGTTGTATTTTTAATATGTCAGAAATTTTGTACTGTGATATTGATGAAGCTGTTATTGTTGGTGTATTTTGTTGATATGATGATTTTGTTGTGATTGTAATGTATTAAATTATTTATGAAAAATAAACAAAGGAAAAGCAAACAAAAACTATTGAAAAATAATAAGAATGTTCATTCCAGCTAGATTTGGATGCAGTAGGGCAGCAATTCTTAATAGGCGGCCTGCGAGCCAAATCTGGCCCGCCAGACATTCCACTCCAGCCTGCGAACACTAGTCGTAATGGGGGAAAAATCTGAATGAGATCGGTAAAAATCCCAAAATACTTGTATATTCTGGGTTTTTTCTAGGCAGATCTACGCATTATAACATTGCGGCTTATCAAGCAAAATGTTATCATAGTTCGTTATAAAATAGGCAGACTTGCGGCTTGTCAAAGGAAGGCTGATAAGAGAACTGCCAATATCTGGCACACATCCTTCTTATCGTGGGCACTCTCAGCTTGTTTGTATTCAGGGATTGTTTTGACGGTTTTGTTTGTCATGTGACCCTAGTTTTGTCATATGATTGGCCCACGGCTTGAGGTTGTTGTGAAATGATGGCCCTTGGAAAAATTTAATTAAGAACCCTTGCAGTAGGGTATAGACATAGATCAGAGACAATAGATTTAAATACAAAAATAGACAGGACTTACTGGTCATACATCTTACATTTGCATAACAAGGCCAGAGAATATCACAAAACTGTAAATTGATCAATTTTCAATCAGCTTAAATGGCCTAAAAAAGAAAGTTCTTTCTTTGCCCTCCTCCGTCACTTCTAACTCGCCAAAAAATAAGGGTGGCATTTAAAAAAAAAAACTTTTTTTTTTTTTAAATCTTTAAAAATCCCTACGCATCGTAAATTCCCTATAAAATGGAGAGCCAATAACTTTTGTCTGTTGAATGTTGCAGTGGAAAAAACGAAGCCCACAGCCCACTGCCCTGGAGAATACAAAGTTGTCCGCCTGTTTGTAACAAGTGTGTCATTCAAGGGAAAGAAAATCCCAACCAACAATCTGAAAAATGAAGTGAAGAGTTTTGATTCTGTCTGATAAATGTTCTTGATACTTACAGGAACACTAGACCGAAAAGTGGAGGCGTATTTTTCCCCCCAAAACTCAAATGCTTATCTAGCATGCAATATAGCAATTTTCTGGTTAAGAAGAATTCTATCTCGTCACATGCCTTGCTTTCTGGGACTACAAGAGGGCTGCTGTAGAAAGCCTCATAGCGCTGTTAGTTCTCTTCAGAGCAGCCTCGCTTTATTGTTGTGTTTTCATACGTGTTGCACACGTTGGCAAATTGTAATACTATAGCCTATACTTACTGTAGCTGACTTGTAGTTTACACCAGCCGTAAGTTACTTACTTGCCAGTTGAGGTATTATCATTATTTACCTGAGTTTGTGGCATAGTTGCAAGCTTTTATTATCATGCAGCATAACTGCTCGTATTGTTGTCCATTTAGTGGCTTATTTGCAAAATCATCGGGTCATATCAATCTTATAGCATAATTGCTCTTTTTTAATTTATTGGCATAATTGCAAAAGATTTTACATGTATCATTGCTTCTCAATTTTAGTATAAATGTTTTCAAATTACTACCTAGCTATAGTTTGAAGTAAAACTAAAGTTTGAATTAAACTTTACCAGGCATAATTGCAAAAATCTGATAGGCATAATTGCTCTTCTCGAATTCATAATTGAAAATTAACAACGCGGATGAAAACTCCATTATTCTGGGATATTGATTTTAATTCCTCGAAAACAGAATCGTTGCCTGCTGGTATAACTCCAGAAGTATCAAATTACATTAAAAAGCAGTTTTAGAGGCCACGCGATGTGCAAACCAGTTTTCTGAAAATTTAGGCAGCATACCCCCCTTTTCACCATCAGGTATTGTACACCATCATACCTCAGGTTCTTCCCCAGTTGTCACTCGAGGAGACTTTTCTTAACAACTTGAGTTGATTATGATGACAATGTTTCTAGCATTTTCAGGGCAACTATAAGCCAGGTGATAATAATTTTAATGTCCTGGATGTTGTTGTACAGGACTTTGCAGAACGGAAAATTGGATTGCTTTTTCTGCCAAAATTGCAGATGTTGTGGCCAAAATGCTTAAAGGCAAGATGTTGGAAGACAAATTAAAAGAAAAATATCTTGAATATTTGGGCCCTGATAACTGTGAAAATTTGCAACCCACTCGGGTTAACCAGCTAATATGGGATAAGCAAAGACCTGCTACAAGAAGCAGAGATTTATAATTGCAGAAGGTGCCACTTATGTTGATAAAAGGCACAATTGCTTTAGCTTAGGGGACACAACTGGTTTTAAATTTGCCAGGGATTGATCAAAGTGTTGTGCATAAAATGTTCAATTCTTTGGCTTTTATTGCTTTAAGTAATCTGGAACTTAACCTACCTCGTCGTGAGCTGATTAAAATTGACCTAAGCCGCGAGTTTCAGCATTAGTGCTTACAGGTTGTACCTATTACAACTCAGCTTTTCGGGGATGATATCTCCAAGCATGTAAAGGAGATTAGTGCAAGGCTGCAAGCTTAAAAGTTTCACATGGTGGTTTTCTCCGCTACCGCCCTTATCGTGGCAGGCCTTACAGAGCAAGAGGCAGAATGTCTCAGTATTTTTAGCTCGAGGCAGAGCTTGGAATTACAAGCCATATCACTTCCAAAAGGAGATGCAGAAGAAGTAACAGGTTTTCCTAGCAATTCTGCAGGTGAAGTATGTTCTACCTCTTGTAAATTTCATGTTGTAATCAATGATAAGAAAGTGGCAGGCCGCTGAAACAATTTTTACCAAGCTTGGACTCAAATAACTGCCAATACTAAGGTGTTACAAACAATTAAGGGACTCAAAGTCGAGTTTATCAATAACTCACTTCCTGCACAGTTCTGTACAAGAAAACGTTCTTGTAAGAGCACCCACTATAACTTAGAGATAATAAATTTGTTGGACAAAGGAGTAATTTCGAAAATCTATCAGAGATTTTACATCACAAATTTTCTTTGGATGCCAAAAAGAATGATCCTCAATCTTAAAAAGTTGAACGAATCTGTTCAATATCACCATTTCAAGATGGGTGGTTTACATTCATTTGGTAAAAAGTTTGATGCAGCCAAGATGTTTCATGGCATCAGTAGATTTGAAAGATTGAACTATTCACGAGCTACATAAAAAATATTTGAGATTTTTCTGAGGAAATGTTTGTTTATACGGGTATAATTGTTTGCCAAATTGCCTTGCTTTGCTCCTGGAGTTTTCACAAAGTTGCTCAAACCCATTTTGTCATCTTTGCGTAGAATGGATTATAATATAATTGGTTATGTAGACAATTTGTATATTCCAGGTGATACAGAGGAATGTCTAGCAGCAGTGTCTGCTACAGTTAAACTCTTTTCAGAGTTAGGATTTAATGTTCATGACAAAAAATCAGATTTAAACCCTCCCAAGATATTAAGTTTTGGGGTTTTAAACTTAATCTGAAACAATGAAAATTTCACTCTCTGATGAAAAAAGATTTAAAGACAAAAAGTACGGTCTTGGAGCTATTGAATCTTTCATCTGTTAGTTTTCGTAATTTGCAGAGGTATTGAATGTGGACCTGTATTTCACAGGTCCCTTGAAAGAGACAAGATTAGTGCTTTAAAAGAGTCTGCTGGTAATTTTGACAGTAAAACAGTTCTATCGTCTCAAAGTAGATAGGAACTCAATTGGTGGTTTATGAATCTTGATATAAGCATTCAAGTCAATATCCCATAGACAGGTACATGCAACACTTAACATGTGATGCCTTAATGTTAGTTGGGTGCGTTTTTATGGAATAATAAAGCTTGCGGCATGTGGAACGTTGTTGAAAAGTCATATCACATAAACTATCTAGAATTACTTGCAATAGAGTTTGGTTTAAAATCTCTTTGTCATGATTTTTTTTTCACATATTCAAGTTTTATATGACAATTCCACTGCTGCGACTTACTTGAATAAAATGGGTGTGATAGTGTTGCTAAACAAATTTGGTTATGGTGTTTAGATAAAAAAAATATGGATTTCAGCTACCCATATACCAGGCAAGACTAACACTGAAACTGATTTTCTGTCCAGAAATTTCCAAACGAATATAGTGGACTGTAAATAAAGCTGTTTTCCATGAAATTGTGAAACTTTTTGCCAAGGGCTTCACAAATCATCCTGGCTGTGTGGAAACCAGGTACACAAAGACAATATTTAGTTAGTTTATATATCCCAGACCAGGTACACAAAGACAATATTTAGTTAGTTTATATATCCAGATGGATTATGTTCTGTCGTGGAAGACATACTGATCCCTCTCATACATCTATTCCTAAAATAGTAGATTTCTTAAAGGAGTTGTTTGGCCACGGTTTGTGTTACAGTGCTATCAATACAGCAAGGAGTACAGTATGCTTTCTTTGTTTGTACATAACCCTGCAGAAGCAGGAAAGACATTATGATTTAAAAATTCATGAAAGGTGTTTTCGAGTTGCGAACACACCAGTCCAAATACAAATATATTTGGGATGTATCTATTGTGCTTAGGTATCTAAAAAAGCCTGGGTTCAAACGAACTTTTATCATGAAAGAATTTAACTTTTAAAGTTGTTTCCCTTATTGCTTTAGTGTCTGCCATTTATCAGATATAAATTGCATGGAAAAGACTAGAAATGTTTACCTTTTACATTGACAAGAAATGAAAACAATCATGCCCTGGTATTAATGTGGGCATCAAGTTGAAATTAACCAAGTTTTTAGAGGGTAAACTTGTTTGTGTTTATTCTGCTTTAGAATGTTATTTGCAAGTTACAAGTGTTTTGAGAAAACACTTAGCTTTTTATTAGCTATGCCAAACCGCATAAAGCTGTTTCAAAAGAGACTTAAGTAAATGGATTAAGTTAGTTCTTGCAGCGCCAGGTCTAAATACTAAACTCTTTAAGGCCTATAGCACATGGGCGACTTCAACTTCTGCAGCTTTTGCAAGGAACGTTTTCCTTCAAGATATCTTACAAACAGCTGGATGGAGTAATGAAAAAAAAAAGGTTAGCTAAATATCACAAACCGATTGCAAGGCAAGGTAATGTTCTCTAAGATGCCCTTTTGAATAAATTGTGCTAACAGAATGAAAAACAATTTTGGTTCCTTTTTTCAGATGTGCCCACATTGGATGCTTTGAAGTCTCGCATAGTCCCAGAATGCAAGGCATGTGATAAGATAGAATCCTAAAATTAATCAAACTTAAGTAAAGTTTGATTGGGATTCTATCGAGTCATATACTTGCATGAAAGGATTACGTGCCCACCCTATTTTTAATTGTTATTCTGTAATAATATTTAAAATAATTTTCTCTAATAATAATAATATTTACCCTGCCCTTTGGGATCTGATGTGAACACTTGCTTGAATAATGAGGCTTTCTATAGCAGCACGGTCTCACGTAATCCCTTCATGAGAGCATATAACTCTATAGAATCCCAATCAAACTTCACTTAAGTTCGTTTAATTTTAGGATATTCAAGTGATCTTTGCCCTCACTTCGTATGTGGGCTATGCATGCATACAGTTTATCAATCTGTTGTGGATAGTATGGCTGTGAATTTTGCAAAAGACTAGGGTCCTCACTTTTCGGTCCAGTGTTCCTTTAATCCTGAGGGAGCCCCCAAAAAAAATTACCTGCCCCTCTCTTACAATTTGACACAAGAAGGGGCAAACAAACAATCGTATTTTTAGGTCTAATGTTGTCTCTACATGTCCATGGGACTATAATAAGTGCTACTTCAACATATCCAACCCACATACCTGTGATACTTGTAAAGCAGCTCTCAGATTTACAGAGAATATTCTGTTGAAAAAAGAAACATGGCATACAGCAACAATAAACAAACATATCTTACACAGTGCAAAATCAAGCTAG
Source organism: Chiridota heheva (assembly GCA_020152595.1). NCBI lineage: Eukaryota > Metazoa > Echinodermata > Holothuroidea > Apodida > Chiridotidae > Chiridota > Chiridota heheva. The sequence continues at coordinate 202,262 of JAIGNY010002634.1, forward strand.
TGTACTTAGGCAAACTGATTTATGTATAACGAAGGATCATAAATGTGCCTTATGCTTCAATAGAGTGCGCTTCCAGGATTTTGCATGATTTTTATCTTTTATTCTTTGTATTTTAACATTCACATGGGATAAGTCAGCTTAGCACTTGGCTATTCTTACACGAGGACCCCGTACAATAGTACATTATAGGTAGAGTAAAAGATAAGAATATAAATACACATCGAAAAGGGATACAATTGATGAGGCATGTGCGCATGTATTTGGATTCCGCCATTTTCTAGGTACGGACTTTGTTTGATATCATGTACGCAAAACATCGCGCAGCCCGTTATCAAACCATTGTCCTACAAGATGTCTGCCACCGTCACAGATAGCCACATAATGCAAGTTTTCTATGATAAAACATCAAAGTTGAATCTCTTTAAGAATTAGGCGCAGAGTGTCCATTTGCGCATTTACGCACTTTGGTATGAACCAAAGACTGCAATGTTATTCTTCATTGCATGCTCGTACTAGAGCTGTCAAAGGGTTTCAATATTGGTATAACTACAGGTACTTATAATACAGATTTTTCCTCCATCATCATCATTTGGCTGTGGAACAGGCGACCACAAGATTTCTACATGCACAGCAATCTTTGGCAAGTGTGGCTATCTGTTCTGCTTGGAAGTCTATATCATACCCTAAGATACATTGAATGTAATTAACATAAAAGGCGCATGAACATCCCGGTTTTTTTTGCCATGAGTTGGAATGTAGAGAGCATATCTTCTAGCAGGCTCATCCTTGGGAGACGAAGGATGTGTCCCAAGAATCTCAGTTGGCGATTCCTTACACAGTGGATAAGAGGCTCAGTATTGGTCATGTCATATTTGCTGGCGTTTTGAGAAACAACCTATCTGTTTAATATTTAGCATAATCCTAAAGCAGGAGGTAGCAAAAACGTTGATTTTGCACTCCATGTCCTGGGACAACACCCAGGATTCACAGCCATAGAGGAGGATAGTCACACAGGTAATGTAGAATAATTTCATTTTTGCAGAGATGGATAGTTGTAGAATTTTCCACAGATGTTTCAGTTTCCAGAAAGCGCACCATGCTAATGCCTTTCCTCTTTTTAGGTCGCTTGCAGCAGATGCCATTTTGGAACCAAGATATTTGAAATCTGAAACATGGTTGATGGGTTCATCGTATACTTGAAGTGTTGGATGCGGGTGGCAGGTAACATTCATATACTCAGTCTTAGATACACTTATTATGAAGCCAAGATCTTCTGCTGTGGCTGCAGTTCTTGTCAGCTGGGCCTGTGCCAGGAGAATAGTGGGTTCCAACAGAGCAATGTCATCAGCAAAATCCAAGTTGTTTAACGTTTTAATTGGATAATGACTGGAGCGACAAGGATGTGTTACAACTCCAAGAGTCAAGATCAGAGGTGGCATTCTTTAGTAGAAAGATTACTGACATATGAATAGGAATGGAGCCAGAATATCACCCTGTAGAACTCCGGTGGAGACATCAAATGAATCAGATATGTTGCCATCTACCATTACTGCACTTTTTGAGTTGTTGTAGAGTGCGCTTATGGCGTTGACAACAGCTTCTGGTATTCCATAATGTCATAGCACATGGAACATAATCTTTCTGTTGATGGAATCAAAGGCCCTCTTAAAGTCTATGAATGTGACTGTAAGAGGAAACTCATAATCTTGAAATCCATCCATGACCCTTCTAAGATTGTGGATCTGTTGGGTGCAACTTCTTCCTTGATGAAATCCAGCCTGGTTGTTCTTTAAGATTGGGTCTACATGATCTCAGATTTTATTAAACAGGATCTTGTTGTAAACTTTGGGGGCTACTATGGGTGATGGTCAAATTACTGGGGTCATGGATATGTCAGCTTTTTCTTAATTTCTTTATTTAAAGGATTAGTTCAGGGGTCAAGCATGTCCATCTTATATGAAAGAGGACTTCGCAAGAAATAAAATATTATGAGCATAGAGCATTGCAAGATCTTATTCCGTTGAGGAGATATTCAAGTTTAAATTTTGGCATTTCTGTAGAAACAACTGAAATCAGACAAGTTGTGATGTCACAGCCTCAAATTCCTCAGTCTTGATGTATTTTAAAGAAAGTTTATTTAATTTTTCACTATCTAAATTATTTTTTTTTAAACTTTCTTTAGGTGGTATACTATCAATACCCTTTCTAGATTCAGTTTTACCACTTTTTTGACATATCCCATGGTTTATAAGCCACAAAATTGCAGGACAATATAAGATAGAATACATAAAGACATAACATCACAACTAGTCTAAATTCAGTCGTTTCTATACAAATAATACCAACCTTTAAACTTAAATATCTCCTTAACAGAATAAGATTTGTGAATGCTTTCTTCACCATTTTGTTTCTTTTTAAGTCCTCTTTCATCTAAGATAGACTTACATGACCCTTGAACTAATCTTTAATGAGAATTATACTGTACAACCACAGTTGTATGACCACGGTCGATTTAGAGAGGTGCTGTGGCTCAGTGTTTAAGGAATCATGTTTGTATTCGAAAGGTACCATGTTCGATTCCTCTTGTGAGAGCTGCATTGTGTCCTTAAGCAAGACACTTTACTTGCTTCAGTCCACTCAGCTGAAAAATGAGTACCTGCACTGCTGGGGAGTTAATCTGCGATGGACTGGATCCCATCCAGGGGGAGTCATGTACTCTCATCCACTTGCGCCATTATAACCGGGGTTCAGCACCAGCTCAGCCTAAGTTGACGGTCATAGTGGTCCTGTCCCTGTCAAAATATGACTAAACTACACAAAGCAGCATTCACCCTTCCTTTTGATGTAATAACTGCATACCCTTGGTTAAAACAAAAATAGGGGCTTTGTCTAGTAAGTAAATAGGAATAGCTTACAGTGAAACTCCAGAGAAGAAAAACAAAAATTGTTTTCTTACTTTTCAAATGCATCTGGAGTTACATCCAAGAAAGATTCAAGAATGCTGATACCGGCATTGTTTACAAGGAGATCAATGGGACCAATGTCTTCCACAACTTTCTTCGTAGCCTCCCAATCACTCAACTCAATCAAACGGCAAGAAATCTTTGTACTCTGAAAAGTAAACAAAAAACACATGAAACTGTTAAATAACTCAAAAGGCTGAGTAGTAACTAGATGTCTGGATTGGAAGGCTGAGTAGTAACTAAATGTCTGGATTGGAGGGCTCCAAGTAATCCTCCTGGATTAGTGGCATTGTCAGATGTTTGTTTTGGAAGGCAGATAACTAGATGTCTGGATTGGAGGGCTGAGTAGTAACTAGATGTCTGGATTGGAGGGCTGAGTAGTAACTAGATGTCTGGATTGGAAGGCTGAGTAGTAACTAGATGTCTGGATTGGAGGGCTGAGTAGTAACTAGATGTCTGGATTGGAAGGCTGAGTAGTAACTAGATGTCTGGATTGGAAGGCTGAGTAGTAACTAAATGTCTGGATTGGAGGGCTGAGTAGTAACTAGACGTCTGGATTGGAAGGCTGAGTAGTAACTAGATGTCTGGATTGGAAGGCTGAGTAGTAACTAGATGTCTGGATTGGAAGGCTGAGTAGTAACTAGATGTCTGGATTGGAAGGCTGAGTAGTAACTAGATGTCTGGATTGGAAGGCTGAGTAGTAACTAGATGTCTGGATTGGAAGGCTGAGTAGTAACTAGATGTCTGGATTGGAAGGCTGAGTAGTAACTAGATGTCTGGATTGGAAGGCTGAGTAGTAAGTAGATGTCTGGATTGGAAGGCTGAGTAGTAACTAGATGTCTGGATTGGAAGGCTGAGTAGTAACTCGATGTCTGGATTGGAAGGCTGAGTAGTAACTAGATGTCTGGATTGGAGGGCTGAGTAGTAACTAGATGTCTGGATTGGAAGGCTGAGTAGTAACTCGATGTCTGGATTGGAGGGACTGCAGAAAATTTCTTGCAATTTGCTGTCCAAGTATCCTCCGTTATAGTGGCATTGTCAGATATTTGTTTCTGGGCAGATAAGAAGGATATCGGTAAAGAACTTTTAATCAAATTGCAACAGTTCAAATCTTTACATTGGTTCTACCTGGGTCAGCTATAAACACATCTCTTTCTAGCTGCCCAAAAAACAAAAACACACTATACAAGCATACTAAAGCTTTGGAGCAGCTACCCAGGTAACTCAGTTTCAAACATGATGGTAAAGAAACTACTTCAATATATTATTGCATTGAGGAGCTATTACAGTTTAAAGTTCTGTCTTAATTATGTAGAAATGACTGGTGTACTTAGTCTACTAGGGAAGGTTGGCTTCTTCATCCTCACTTTCTCAACAATTGTTAATGTATTTTAAACACAATGTAATCAGTTTTTTTACTATTTGAATTATTTTTCATCAAATTTCTTCAGGTGGTAAATTAAAATTTCCCTTACTATATTCTGTTTTACTACTTTCCTGACATCATCCAATGGTTTTTAAGCCACAGAATCCCAGAAAATAATATTTTAGAATACATCCAAAATTTGAGGAATCTGAGGATATGACGCAGCAGTCACGTCACAAATAATACAGACATTCAAACTTGAATATCTCTTTAACAGAACAATATTTGTGAATGTTTTCTTCATCATTTTGTTTCTTTTGAAGTCCTCTTTTATATCAGATTAACTTGCTTGACCACTCAACTAATCCTTTAAGTCCTCTTTTATATCAGATTAACTTGCTTGACCACTCAACTAATCCTTTAAGTCCTCTTTTATATCAGATTAACTTGCTTGACCACTCAACTAATCCTTTAAGTCCTCTTTTTATATCAACTAATTACTTTTATATCTTTCTTGACCACTCAAACTTTAATCTTGTATATCAGATTAACTTGCTTGAGTCCTTTTGTCCTCTTTGATATCAGATTAACTTGCTTTAATCCTTTGTCCTTTTGTATATCAGATTAACTTGCTTGACCACTCGACTAATCCTTTAAGTCTTCTTTTATATCAGATTAACTTGCTCGATCACTCAACTAACCCTTTAAGTCCTCTTTCATATCAGATTAACCTGCTTGACCACTCAACTAATTCTTAAAGTCCTTTTGTATATCAGATTACCTTGCTTGAACTAGCAGAACCCATAAATTTCTAGATACCTTTTCTTTACAACACTTGCCCCAGTGATTCAAGAAGTACTTACATCTAGAGAAGGGGTCAAGGATACATTGAACTACCTCTTGGACCTGCCTTTGCAAATAGCTGAAAGCAAAACACAAGCTTTTACTAACAAATTCAGTGGCAGATTATTAACCCTGGTATCTTTTCTACCAGGGTCAATCAACCAGGGTCACTGCCAACTCAAAACTGTGTGCAGCATGATCCCAGGAGCCCATTGATCACTCTGCCTGACTTTGAAGACAGAGGACCTTTCAATAATCAGCCTGTGCTTAACCCTTTCTCTGCCACGCGGCGTTATTATCGCCGTTTTAGGTGCCCAATATTTGACTCTGCCTCCCAAACGTGTTTTCAAGAAGTGCTGATAGGGTAAGGGTTAAGAAATTAATCAATCATTGTCAATCTTAGATATATTCCAGAATTTCTTTTTTAAATTGGTTCAACAAACATAAGCTAAAACCAACTTACCTCCTGTTGTAGTGAATCTAAGTCTGCCTGGGTTCGACTTAGAGCAAAAACATCAGCTCCACCCTTTGCCAAGGCAATTGCAATAGCTCTGCCAATTCCTATTAAAAAAACAGAAAAATTGAAACATAACTTTTCTCAAATATTCAAAATTACCACACCGCTTTACAGTATACATTTTTTAAATAAACTTAATCAATACTATTTATTTGAGGGTATTGACAATATTGCTTGTAAGATCTTATGCAATAATATATATATATATATATATATATATATATATATATATATATATATATATATATATATATATATATATATATATATATATATATATATATATATATATATATATATATATATATATATATATATATATATATATATATATATATATATATATATATATATATATATATATATATATATATATATATATATATATATATATATTTATATATATATATTTCTATATATTTGCATTGTTATGACCAATGCATTAAATACAGTATTTGCATTGTTAATCAAATACAGTAATCGTTATTATTTGGTTTATTCCATTTTCAAATTTCAAAACAGGTAATGTTTTAATAAAGCGATGAAATATATGTTAACTTTTCTTGTTTTTCATTCTTTTTGTTTTGCTTTTGATGTTATTTAAGCAATTTAACACAAAAGTTTTTCACAAAGATTAATGTTTGGCATCATGTTTATATGTGTATTTAATGCACTCGCGAATGACCCCCCTAAAGTCAGGCCATTCTACTCGGGCCAAAGTCCTTTGCCCCATGCATTAAATACGCATATAAACACTCTGCCTCAATATGAATCTTTAAGCCTAACATCCTGAATCTGCAATATAAGCTGATTAGGTATGCTGTACCTATTAAAGCATATCCCGTTATTGCCCCTGGTGAGTCACATTAAACACACAGACTACTGTTAGGCTAGATGCATTGTGTTGTAGGATCTGTACATAATGTTTAACATTTATAAAATTGAGTCCAGCTTAAAATTTAGATTCCCATATGAATTTAACATGAGTTTACTTTAAAACTTTGAAGATTTAGTTTTAGATCATAAATTAACAAAATATAGGCCTAGATGTAATATTTTAAAACACCTTAAAAGGAAAGTGTTTTTGGTGCTGTTCAAATGCTATTGTACATGTATGAACTTTTGAGATGTAAAATATATTTGCGGTAATGCAATTTAAAATCACGCCCAAAATATTTTGGTAATATCATTTTGGTAACTTTAAAATAATAATCCTTTTATACAAACATTAGTTCTTTACCAAATTAATGAATTTTTTACATAGCAAATGGTTCACTTATACTTAGTGTTGAATCTCCTCTCAGCACATGGCAGAAAAGCTACGAAAAAGTCTGTCACCACATGTAGGTAGAACATTCCATTCTTTAACAATCTCCACTGGGAGGAAGTGCTTGGCACTATCTAGCCTAGCCCACTTTTGGTTTGTTTGTTCATTTATTTTTTGAGGGCTTAACGGCACCATGACAACGAGGGTCAAATTGTGCCTGAGAGGTTAGATCATTCTAGAGGTAAGAAGGAAAGAAAACAGGAGGAGAATGAGAGAAATACAAGAACTAAAAGTCAGAAAGCTGGGATCGAGAGAGGAGGTGCATGGGTGAAGAATAAAACAAAGTAGAGAGAGGGGGTGGGAGAGGAAAACTAAATATGGTTGTTAAGGGAAGCATGATGAAGGAAGGAGATAATTTTATCCGGAGGTTTTTTTTAGAGAACTCAGCAATTGAGTTGTGGGGAGCGAGGGAAGCTCTAAGACGGTTGTACAGAGGGCAAGCAAGGAGAACGTGATGAATTGGGTTCAATGGCAATCATTGCAGAGGGGTTGGGGGGGGAAGCCAATAAGGAGGTGGGAGTGAGTGAGGTGGGTGTGACCTATTTAAAGATGGTAATATGAACGTTGTCGACACGGGAAAGATTGTGGATGGTGGGTTTGATCCGGTTGGTGAGCTGGATGCCGTGGAGTTTGTTATCAATTTGGGAGTCCCATGAGGTTTGCCAGAGGTCACAAACAAGGGAAGCAATAAGAGGTTTGATATCAGAAAGGGGGTAGGGAAAGGGGGTAGGGGGAGGTTGAGGGAAAGCTAAACAGCAGCATCAGCTCTGTCATTGTCAGGGATGCCAACATGGCTGGGTATACAGAAAATGCAGAGGGGGGGGGGGCAAAAGGAGTTTACAGGAGGTGGGACATGGGGTTATCCAATTTAAGACTTGACTTAAGAAGTAAGGACAGACATGGAGTCCGAGAAGATGGCAAAGTGGCTGAGCGGGGAGCACTCAATAAAGTTAAGGGAGAGGAGGATGGCCCTGGCCTCGGCCGAGAAGATGGGAAGCCTGCTTACTGAGGGTGATGTCTTGGATGAAAGCAGCAGCACCTGTCTTGTCGCCTTCCTTGGAGCCATCAGTATAGATGGAGGTGTACTTTGAAAGGTGGTCTTTGATTTGGTTGTGGAGGTTGATGAAGAGGTTGGAGTGGGTTTGGGGATGAGTGGAGAGGCCCAAGTGGATAGAAGGGAGGGGGTGGCCTAGGGAGGAAAAGTGGGCCAGGAGAAGGTGTCAAGAGTGGCAAGGTTGATGCCAAGATGGTGGAGGTCGGGTTTGATGCATAAGCGGAAGAGAGGGGATAGAGTTTTAGTCCTATCAAAGAGGGTGGAGAAGTTGGAGTACCTAATGAGGTTGTAAACAGGGTTCTGGGTGTTGGTGAGGACTCTAAAAGCACATGAAAGGCTAAGCTTTCTTCACCTTAGCAAAAGGGAAGGGGGAGTTGGCTTCAGGCTGGTGATAGAGGAGGTCCTATAAGCACCCACACAAAGCCTGGGGCTTCATTTTGGATGGGGTTGATGTGGTTGAAGTAAGAGTTGTGAGCGGCAGTAGACAACATTGCTGTAGTCAAGCTTGGCACAAATGACGAGCCTGAAGATTTTAAGGAGAGCATAGGGGTTCGCACAGCAAGTGGTGTTGGAGAGGAGGCGGAGAAGGTTGAGGGAGCTTTTGCATTTCTGTTTCAGGTTGGTGAGGTGTTGCTTGTAGGAGAGCTTGGGGTCTAGGATTAGGCCCAGGAACTTAGTATGGTCAACTTTGGGGATGCAATTGCCATTGAGCACGAGGTTTAGGTTGGGGTGGAGGTTGTTGAATTGACAGTGCATGCAGACTGTCTTGTCTTTGGAGAATTTAAAACCATTATTGTTGCACCAATCTTGCAGCCAGTTGAAGCAGAGTTGAAGCCTATTTTCGATAAGAGGAAAGCTATGAGAGGAGTAGAAGATGGTTAGTTGTAGAGGGCACATTTGATGTTGTTAATGCTCAGGTTGAAGAGAGTGGGGGAGAGGATGCTGCCTTGGAGGATGCCCTCTTCTTGGGGGTAGGAGTTAAAGAGGGTGTGGCCAATACAAACTTAGAATTACCTGGGTGAGAGGAAATTTTTAAAGATGGGGAGGTGGCCTCTGAGGCCGATGGTGTAAAGCTTGCAGGTAATGCCGTATTTCGAAGTAGTCTCCAAAGGATTCCCAGATAGCGGTGTCGAGCGTAATTAACTGGTCCAAATATTGCGACGTTTCCAGAAGCTGCTTTGTTAAGGGGAGAGAATGCTGTTGGTCTCAAGGAACCAGTTTAGTCTCTGGTTAATGATCCTCTCCATAATTTTACAGAAACAGCAGGTGAGGGCCATGGGGCGGTAGGTGAAGGGGTCGGTACTGTCCTTTCCTGGTTTAAGGATGGGGTGATGATAACTGTCCTCCAGTAGGGGAAGGGAGTGTGAGGACCAAATGTGGTTGAGGATGGTGACGTCTGTCTGGACACCCTTGGAAACTGTGCGGGTGCGGGTGGAGATAGGATTTTTGTTGTTGGTGGTGGTAAGGTTGTTGATGGTGGTAGGGTTGGTGTGGGTGAGAACTTGCAATGGGAAAAGGTGCGGGTGTTGGCGTTAAGCTGGTTTGGGGTTTTAGAATCTAGAATATTTCTGGCTTCCGGTAGGAGACATTTTGGAAGGTTTTTATTTTGGAGACCTCCTTTTTCCTGAGTCACTTAGGCAGGAGTTGGGGGAGGCAGGGTGGTTTCCGAAAGAGTTAATGTAATTGAGTTCGTTTTTACAGTTTGTAAGTTATTGGGAGGGGGAGCCACAAGTGGCACAGCGGGCTTGGTAAGCGGCAGTTGTTTTTCCCATGGCCAAATTTTTGGCAGTTGTGGCATCTGAGAGGGTTAGGTATGTAAGGGGAGATAGGGACGTTGAGGTAACCAATGTGGATGAATAGGTGGGCGGGGATTAGGGAGTTGAACTAAGGAAGTAGGTGCTGGTTTGGTTGGTGGAAGTGTTGCGAGAGAGGGGAAGTTGGCAGACAACAGTGATGCCTTGTGACTCCAGTTTAGTTTTTATTTCCTCAAGTCGGTTTCCTAAAGATCGTGGCACTTGATTACCGTCCTGAATAATATGAGGTAACGGTGGGGAGAGGATGATTTTGACACCTGTGTTGGCAAGGTTTATAAGAGGCTGGGAAGAGTCTGATTTGGGTAGAGGTGGAACATTTGACCAGGTCTCTGGACTTTAAGCATTTTAAATGGTCAGGGGTACCAATGATATCCTGCAGGGCCTTGGTGAGGGTAATTGGGGAGAGGTTTTTGAGGCGTGGATCACCAGGGGAGAAGAGACAATGATGAATTTTGGCCATGGTGGGAGGGGTGAGAGTGGTGGGAAATTGTGAGAGGGGGGAGGGAATGAGAGAGGAAATAAGGCTGGGAGGGGAGAAGATGGCGTTTTGAGGCATTTCTGGGCATGTCTGGGAGGGTTGAGGTGAAGTCCAAAGGTCTGATATCTCCATGATGATGGAAACAAAATAAAATAACAAAAATGAATAAATAGATAAAGGAGGGTGAAAAAAAAAAAAAAGCAACAGGTGCCCCAATAGCAGAGAAGGACGGTAGGAAGAAGAATGGGATGTGGTCCAATAGGAAAAAAAGAAAAATGGGTAGTGGAGAGAGGACGGGAAAATCCCAGGAGCTGCCCACACTAGGCGACAGGCCACGGTGCGCTGTGTAACTTATTGGAAAAATCTAACCACAATCCACAGGAAGAAAGTCAGAAAATCCAACAAGACATCAATGATGTTATAACTCAACCTATAGTAGTGCAAAAATCAATTGACTGGTTTTATTTTAAAAGCAATTCTATTTTTGTCATATCTGATATTGAAGTAATTGTAGAATATCCAGAATTATCTCTCTCTCTCGGTGCCAAGTCTGGAACAGACATTGGCGATCATGGCCCTCCAGTCACTTCTGCTTAGAGCTAAGCGCATAAACTTATTGTTAATTAGGCTGTTGTTGGTTGTCCAGTTGTTTAAGCATTGGAGCTATTTGACTCGCTGCTTTCCTCTGCCCTCTTTTGCCCTCAATTTGTCCATATACTGCAAGCTGTTCCAACCCACCCTCCCGATAAACATGCCCAAAAAATTCCATCTGTCTCCTTCTGATGGCATTGAGTAGGGGGTTACCTGTCCATGCCTGAAGCTATCAGGACATCGACATTTGTTTTCCTTTCTGTCTAAGATATTTTCAACAATCTCCTAATAAACCACATTTCCGTAGCTTCTAAACTTTTTTTGATGCTACTGATAATTGTCCAGCATTCACAGCCATAGAGAAGAGTAGACCATACATATGCCGTCAAGACAAGAACTTTCGTGTCCATCCAATATTTCTATATACCAGGAAAATTAAAAGACTATACAGTCTGTCATGAATATGCCATTTTTTTTTTTTTCCCTTGTATTTTCTAAGTTTTCTTGTAAGCATGTATTTTTTGGGGTTTCAATACGGGGTAAGTTGCATGCTTTGGGCAAATATGAAGGCCTATTTGTTTGTGTGCGTCTTAGTTTGTGTGGGTCTTCTTTGGAGCTACATACTGTAGTTGGGTGTCCTTTTGGATAGGGCTAGGTTTTAAATGAAGTTTGAAGACTTGGAAATGTTTTGTGTACAGGCTACGGGCTACGAAGTCACTTTATTCTCTAACTTAATGATGACACATATTCATAGGCTACGAGCCACATAGTTGGGTGTCCTTTGAGTTTTGGATAGGGCTACGTAGTGGTGGAGGTTTTAATTGAAGTCGGAAAACTTTGGAAATGTTTTGAGCACAGGCTATGGGTTACGAGGTCATCAGTGCATAGCCCTGCTACAGAGTAACATTAGAAAACGTGGGGTATTCTGCAGTTGTGCCCTGATATTTTCAATATGAAATTCAAATGCAATTTAAAGATTTCCTTGCAGTCTACTCATTTTTGGTCAATTATTCATTATATTAAAATTCCAACAAATTTAGTTTTAAAATGTGTATCGCTTACACGTGTAAATGATGGTACCTAGTACCCTAATTTTCAGAAAGTACATCAAAACTGCTCAAAATTAAGTTTAAAAAATCGTGCAACCAGTATAGCAAAAGTATTGACTTCATTGCCTGAAATAAACTGGAATTTTGCTTTCCAAAACGGGAAAATTTTACTTCTACAGCTTAAATGAACGTTTTTATGGGAAATATGCATAGAAATTCAGTTTAGAAATAACAGAAAGGAAAAAAAAAAAAGGAAAATACAGCGTTTGTACATCTCATCAGAAAAAGAAAAAAAATACTATGGCTTAATAAAAAGAAGGTAGTCTCCAGCAAATGTGAGTTGAGTCAAAAAATGTAATTAAGAAGATTCGCGAGTGGTCAAAAAAAAGAGATTTTTATTATACGGTTACATAGTACTAGGCGTTAAAAAGAGTCCTACCTTTCTTTAATATATTTAGAGAACCTATATTTGTTTTTTAGGAACATGTATGATGTGTTACTAGGCCTATATAGTTTTTTATTTTATTTTTTATATATGTATTAGGTATAGGCCTATACTATATCTTGCCATAACGCTAGGAACACCTTCCCCCTCCCCGCCCCCAAATACACACACACTCCGGAATGAGTCAAAATCTTCTAGGCCTAACGTTAAATAAGTGACATAATTAACATACAGTAGGCCCTAGGCCTAGCCTAACCTTAAGGGCCTAGCATTATCAGGGATTCCCAAAATATAAGCAAATTCCTCAACTTACCTTTCCCAGCCCCAGTTACCAGGGCTCTCTTTCCATCAAATTTGACCTCCATTTGATTTGTAACAAGCAAATTGGCAGCATAGGCTACACAAAGTCGCAACACAACACTGATCCAAGCGCAGGTGTTCCTAACGTTAGCGTTATGGCTGTGACATATAGACCTAGGCCCCTAGGTATAGTATAGAATAGGCCTAGCCGATAAGAGTAGACCTAGGCATAACCTAGGTCATGTAGCTTGCCACACGCTAGGAACACCTGTGGATCCAGGCTGGTAGGCTAATGCAGCGGTCATTGGCTAAGGTCAGAAGGTCACCTGCAAACATTAGGCCAGCTGCTGACCCCTTGACCTTTGATTCGTTGTATTGGCAGAAGTAACCATTTTACACGTTATCTTCCTGTTTCAAATTTTGTTGTCAGAAAAGCAATGATTTACATCGGTTTGTGCCTTTTTCATGAAATTTTCTCCAAATCTTGCGTAGGCTAGTATTGAGTAGTATCTTCGTTTTTTGTTATTTTTGTTGAATGAATTGTAGGGCTGACAGGATAATAAGGCCTTTTTTTGTTTTGTTGTTGCGTAAGGTGTACTAAAACCACGAATACCGTATACAAAATTTGTGTTGAAAAGTGACACTGACAGTGATAGTGAGATTAATACTACACTACAGGCTGAAGTGTGTAGGCAGGCCTGCTGTTGTTGAAGTCTGTTATTCAATTCTTCTAAGACTAAAAGTAAAACTCAACGGTTTGGTACTTCATTTAGTTGCATTGTCTCAGGTTGTGAAGTTGTGTGTAGCTAATAGCTATTGTTGTCTGTCATACTAGGCTAAGTACATTCCCTTAATGTTTCAGCTTCAGTTCAGTTCTGTGTGTTGTGGAATGTTTTGATTGGGTTTTACTAAGGTCTTTACTGTGTATTCAGTTTGTCTTTACTGTGTATTCAGTTTGTGTACATGTGCATTTGCTTTACTCTAGCTAAGTTGCTTAAGTGTATCTAGCCCAAGTACTTCTGTCTTCTCTGAGTACCTTTGCTACATGTATGTACTTAGTTAAGGTTATGTCTTTATCATACCATGTACTTTTACCTTGTGTCTCTATTACCTTTGCTTATATTGTTTACTGTATAAGGACATCAATCATATGTACTATAGGCCTATGTTGTCTATCAACGCATTGCGTGTGCCAAAGCTAACTCACCTGTTTGGTATACATTACCTATTGCATTCATTGGGTCCCATGCTTTGGATATGGCAATAGGCCTACTGGCTACGGTAAAGCCAATGCATATTACCTAATTATTCACTGGGTATCTTCTGTCCAGCACATGAGCATCCCCTGCCCTGCCAGCCATGCAGGTAGTCTTGTCTGCTCATTTACTTATTCGGTCAATCGACCAAATAGCAACACATTTCTAACTCACTTGGAATATTCCTAACTCACTTGGATTGTTGCGGTGGTCATGTTGGTATGTCCTAGCAACCAGCTACCCCTAGTGCAGGCAGATCCAACTAGGTTACATGTGGCTTAGGTATACCAACATGCCCCCTTGTATTTGCCATTACATTATCATTTTGTAATACCAGATGTCATTGGATCAGTTTTACTTTGGGCAGTAGTCATACAGCCTAACACTAGCATGTACAATGTAGACATTTCACTTCATCACACTTCTGTATATTCATAGGGATCCTCTTGTTTTCATGTACAGGACCCCCAGGGTGACAGCAGCTTGCAGGGCCATACCATGTCATCCAAACTGGTGGACTATAAGGTCAGTCCCCAAATTGGTGACCCGACGTGATTCTTTGGATGACGTGTTATTCCTGGCCAGCTTGTCATCCCCCCCCCCCCCCCTCTGCCCGCCCTTTTTTGTTATCGTTTACTTCACTGCGCTTGTGATCTAGGGGGAGCTACTGTAGTGGTTTGGTACTTCCCTCAGTTGCATTGTCTCAGGTTGTGTGTAGCTATTGTTATATAAGTCATTCCCACTAGCCTACTTAAGTTGTAAAAATCTCTCCAAAAGCTTGGTAAAAATGCCAACAAAAACAATGTTATTCTTGCTGGTGATTTCAACCTACCTAACATTGACTGGAGTCAAAACATTATTTCAGGAACTAACGCTTCCTCCGAAGCAGCCAAAATTCTTCTTGAAGTGGCCAATTCATTCAATCTCACTCAAATGGTGCAGTCACCCACCAGAGATAACAACATCCTTGATCTTGTTTTTACTAACAATTCACCAGCTGTTACCTCAGCTTATGTCATTCCTGGTATAAGTGACCATGATATTGTTGAACTGACCCTAAATATCTCCCCTCCTCGTAAAAAGTTGCCTAAACGTAAAATCTATTTAAAGAAAAAACCTAACATAAAACGAATAAAAGAAGACCTGACCAAATTTAAACTGCAATATTATACTCAATTCAATAACTCCATTGATGTTGATGAAAAATGGAATTTCTTTGAACAGGAAATTAAATTGATTATTGATAAACACACGCCTCACAAATTCACCTCAACTAAACTAAATCTGCCATGGTTTACCCGTATCCAACGCCGTCTTTGCAGGAAAAAATATAAACTGTTTAAAAAAGCCAAGACTAATCAACAAGCCAATGACTGGACTACCTATAAAAGCTTTAGAAAGGCTGTCCATAAAAACCTCAAAGAAGCTAGAATCACCTTCATCTGTGATAAACTTAAAGACTCAACGAAAACCCAAAGGCATTCTGGTCCTATATCAAAAGATTAAGAAGTAACTCTGTAGGTGTGTCTGATCTATTAAATAATGGTAAACTCTGCAGTGACAGTAAAACTAAAGCTAACATTTTAAATGACCAGTTTTTCAGTGTTTTTACAGAAGAAAACACCTCCCAAATCCCTGTAACTAAACCACTCACCAACAGCAAAATAAACCAACTTATAATTACCCCAGAAGGTGTTAAAAAAGCAACTGCATAACCTAGACCCCAACAAAGCCTCAGGTCCCGACCAAATACTACCATGGTTTCTAAAAACACACGCTGATGACCTCTATGAAATTCTAACTGATCTCTTTCAAACCTCTGTCAATAATGGTACTATCCCTAAGAAGTGGAAAGAAGCAAAGATATGTAGCATTTTTAAAAAAGGTGATAAACAAAACCCAGCTAATTACAGACCTGTTTCCCTCACCTGCGTTTGTAGTAAAATCCTTGAGCATATAATCCACTCACATGTGATGAAATTTCTTGATGAGCATAATATTTTAATTGATTTACAACATGGCTTCTGTGCAAAAAGATCGACTGAAACACAACTCCTCTTAACAATAAATGATATCTCTAAACAAATTGACCAAAACAGTAACGTCTCTATGGCTATTCTTGACTTCTCAAAAGCCTTTGATAAAGTCCCACACCAGCGCCTGTTATCCAAACTTTCCGCCTATGGCATTGATGGAAATTTTCTGGCCTGGTTTGCATTATTCCTCAACAACCGCATCCAGCGTGTTGTCTGTGATGGTGAAATCTCTGATTCTAAACAGGTTTTATCTGGTGTACCACAAGGTACTGTCTTGGGTCCATTACTTTTCCTCTTATATGTAAATGACATCCCTGATAATATAAACAGCACTGTTAGACTGTTTGCTGATGACTGCCTTGTGTACAGAACAATTGATAACCCCTCTGACCAACAAATCCTCCAAGATGATCTTAACAAACTTGAACAATGGTAAAACAAATGGCAAATGAATTTCAACTCCTCTAAATGCTACATCTTGTCAATTTCCTCTAAGAAATGCTTTAAATCACCTGTTTATACCTTATGCAACCAGCCACTAAAACATGTCAACTCCCACCCATACTTAGGTGTTGAAATTGATAATAAACTTAGATGGGATAAACATATACATAACATAACCAAGAAAGCTAACTCTATACTTGGCCTATTAAAACGTAACCTCTCAAACTGTCCCACCGACGTTAAATCGACTGCTTATAAAGCTCTAGTTAGACCAGTACTTGAGTACGCATCTGCAGTCTGGGATTCCCATCACCAGTGCGATGTGGATAAACTTGAATCTATTCAAAGGAGAGCAGCCAGGTTCTGTATGGCAGACTACTCTTATAAATCTAGTGTAAAAAACATGCTTAATAAATTAGATTGGCCCCTGCTTAAAACAAGAAGATACAACACCCGGCTACATATGCTATATAAAATCAATAACAATCTTGTCGCCATCAATAAAGATGAACTTATCCCCACCGTCAGAACTAATACAAGAAATAATCATGACCTTAA
The DNA here is from genome assembly GCA_020152595.1 of Chiridota heheva. Lineage (NCBI taxonomy): Eukaryota > Metazoa > Echinodermata > Holothuroidea > Apodida > Chiridotidae > Chiridota > Chiridota heheva. The sequence continues at coordinate 219,303 of JAIGNY010002634.1, forward strand.
TTTCCAGGTTCCTATGCTAAAAAGAGTGTATATATACACTCTTTCTTCCCTCACACACTAAAGGATTGGAATGCTTTACCGTCAGACATTGTACATGCACCAAGTCTCAACTGTTTCAAAGCTAAACTTACTAACACTTGTATTGCTCACTAGTTTTTTTAGTTTTTGTTCCAGCTTCAGTTTAGTTATGTGTGTTGTGGAATGTTTTGATTGGTTCTTACACACTGTAGGTCTTTGCTCAGTTTGTCCTGACCACATGTACATGTGCATTAACTGCTCATTTCTGGCTGCAGCAGAAGAGAGGTATCATGTGGTCTATGGAGCTAACCAGTTTGCCAGCTAAGTTGTTTTACTGTATCTAGGCCCCTAAGTTGCTTTACTGTATCTAATTTGCTTTACTGTAGCTAAGTTACTTTACTTTATCTAGCCTAAGTACTTTTTTCTTCTTTGAGTACCTTTCCTATGTAGTTATGTTTATTATGTCTTTATCATACAACATACTTTTACCTTGTGTCACTATTACCTTTGCTTATATTGTTTACTGTATGTACATCAATCATATGTACCATAGGCCTACTTTGTCTATCAACGCATTGCGTATGCCAAAGCTAACTCACCTGTTTGGTATACATTACTTATTGCATTCATTAGGTCCCCAGCTTTGGCTATGGCAATACTGTCTATGGTAAAGCCAATGCATATTTGTACCTAATTATTCACTGGGTATCTTCTGCCCAGCACATGAGCATCACCTGCCCTGCCGCCATGCTGGTAGTCTTGTCTGCTCATTAATTTATTCAGTCAATTGACCAAATAGCAACGCATTCCTAACTCACATGGATTGTTACTGTGGTCATGTTAGTACTGTATATCCTAGCAAACAGCTACCCCAATGCAGGCAGATCCAACTAGGTTACACGTGGCTTAGGTATACCAACATGCCCTCTTGTATTTGCCATTACATTATCATTTTGTAATACCAGATGTCATTGGATCAGTGTTACATTGGGCAGTAGTCATACAGCCTAACACACATGTGAGACTTACACCAGCATGTACATGTACACTGTAGACATTTCACTTCATCACACTTTGTATATTCATGGGGTCCTCTTGTTTTCATCTACAGGACCCCCAGGGTAACAGCAGCTTGCAGGGCCATACCACATCATTCAACCCGGTGGACATTAAGAATAGTTCCCAAAGTATTAGCTTAAAACAATTATTTGTCACGTAGGCCTATCATCAAGATTTTTCTTCTCCGGGTTACATTTGAAGCATTAGCAACAGGTAGATGACTCATTTCATAATGCATATGACTCAAAGAACCTCCTAATTTTTCAGAGGCCGAAGCTGAAGTAGGCCTTTAACGTTAGACCCCTAACGTTAGACCCCACGTTGCAAGTTGTAATATCCATTTTTTCCCCCTAGGGTCCCTAATTTTATTGTCCCCCTCCTCTTCCCTCGTAAGAAATCAAGTCTGCACAAAACCAATTCGGCACCAATTGGTGTTCTTTGTTTCCCTTCCAATGACACATGCACAAGTTAGATGCATTTTGCTTTATATTACTGTACCTATTATCCCAAAGTGTTCCCTTTTATATATTTCACAGAAAATGGAAGAAAAACCTGAGGCAATATCGGAAGATCAAACAGACTTCCTCAGTTCACCAGAACATTGTGTTTCTTTTTCGACTTAGCTTACCAGTGCAGATGGAAGCTGCCCTCTGTTGTTACTGTTTGTCTGTTGGCATTGGACGTCCGGCTTCAAATTCATATTATGGCAAACAACAATGACGATGATGCATAGCAAAGAAAATCCAGTATTGTGACTATTTTGTACGTTGCTGCTTTGTTGCTTTTTATTGTAGAAAATTTATTGCAAAGAGAAAGCATTTTGATTTGGATTGACAGCAGTGTTTGCACTGGATGTGTTTTCTGTGAAAAATTATACATTGTGTTGGAAGTCGTTGTAATTTACTAAGTTTTCTTGCATTCTCTCTAAAAGAAAAGTTTTCACTGAAAAACTAAAAAAACTTTTTTTTAAAGAATTTAAAAGAGTACCATTGATGAATTTCTGGTCAATTGAGAATTATTGAATTGGATTTGATCAAGACTTTTTAATTCAGTCACATGTTAAATTATACATAGCTTAAAATTTGATTTTTAAAAATGGCTCGTGGAATTAAGGACTTAAGAGAAATGGTCTGTGTCTCTCGGCTTACGATGAGAGAAGACGAAGATGAAGAGGATCTGTCTAGACCAATGTCATCCCTCAGTTTATTTGAGGAAAGGCTCCCTGATGATAAAAACCCATATCAAAATTTACTTAAAGGAAATAAAAGGGATGGTTATGCAATGGACCCAGCCAAACAGGCAAGGGGAAAGAACAATTCAGTGAAACCTAAAAAATGTTATGTCACCCACATCTTCAGTTGCAAGTTTTGATTTTAGGAATATTAAATCACCATTACCACCAGTCAATGAAAGTTCAAGACCGCCTTCTGGAGATGATAGGTCTAGTATTGGGGAGTTTAGCGCTGGCAGGCTTTCATCTCAAAGTTCATCCGATGAAAGACAAGGCTTTTATGATGATGTTATAGTCAACATATCTGACAACAGCGTCAATGACTTCTTGCGTCGAGCCAATGAACGTGTTGCGGAGTTGGGTAGCTGGTGCAATTATTCCAATAATTTTGTTTCTTTTTGTCAATTTTGGTTGTGTGAATTTCCTTTGGTGGAGCAAATACAGCTTATAAAAATGGAAGTGAGTATAATTCTTGATGAACTTGGATTCGTGCTTGCTGGTGGGATTCAAGATGGTAAAGTACGAGAAGTGGATGTGAAAAGCTTGTTATCGGCAGTCTTACCAGAATATCCAAACAAATTGTGTTGTCTTAGAGGACAGCATTTATTCCTTAATATTTTAAACACCTTATCATCTGAGAGAAAAGATGGATATAAACGCCTACTCACTGATATAAAAGTGTACACACAGAACAAACAAGTTGCACAAACAGCACTAGCAGTCCGTGCCTATGCCCTTCTTAGTTTGTGGTCAAGTATTTTTAAGTTTTACAACAGGGTGCAGGTGGATGTACATCATTATTACCATGATTCACAGCTTGAGAGCAATGCTTTTAAAGATAATCAAAAACTGAGTAGGAGTACGCTGAGAATATTCCAAGCCATACAGCTGGGATATGTAAGAACGTTGCACTACCTGATCCGTAATGGCCATGATGACCTGATGGTGACGGACGAGCAAGGGAGATCTGTTATTTTTGCCGCGGTGATGCACAACAATCCAAGAATTCTCAAGTACTTACTTGCAAAGGTAATGTTGTCATTGTTTTCTATTCATTTCCAAAGGGAGAAATATTCCATTTGTCTGTTTATTAAGAAACTGCAAAGTACCTTTCTTTGATAACTGGTAAACAAATTAGACAAAATCTTCCATTATAAGTACTGTAAGGTTGCTTGATTTGCAGATCTTTGATGATTAAAAGTAGGAATTAACCAAAAATATTTTTGATATTGTCTGTAAATTATTTGGAAACTTTGAAAATAGAAGACATTTCCATCAAAACTAGTTACAAATTGACCATTTGACTTTATTTTTTTTTTTGTATATATATTTCCATCCACAAAGATGAAATTCTTTAAGTTACTGTGTGTGTGTGTTAATGCAAAATTTTGTATCCAACCAAATTCATCATTCAGCAATATGAGTAAGATATATTCATCAACTTCACCTTTCAATTTGTTAACAGCACTTTCATAAAGTCTCCTTAACTGACCCTTGCGAGTCTGGTAACACTGCGGTACATGCTGCAGCTAATTGGAACCACATTGAGTGTCTGGAGCTCTTACTGCAGACTGGCTTGGTGGACGTCAACTGTCCAAACACGGACTGTGATGATGCGACACCTCTACATTTTGCAGTTATGCAAGGTAAGGAAGACCATCCGGAAAATAGTATTTGTCTGATGCAGGACAACTTGCTCTAAAAGTTGGTTGTTAGGTAAGGCAACTGGATAGTCAGGTAAGATGTACATGTATTCCATATACATTTTCACCCCTATAACATTTTAAAAAACATTGTAGAAAGGTAACTAAATTCAGAGTGCATGTCTACTTCCGATTTAGTATAGTTAGTATTGCAGTGCACAGAATTCAAAGTTAAAAAATGATCAAATCTTGATTGCAGTATCACAATCATATCTGATTTGAATATTTACAATGCAAGAATGTTAGAATAAGCTCAATGTTTGTTGATCATATATGATAGAATATTAAGAAGATCAATGCTATTCAAAATGTGGGTGGAGAAGAAAGGCAACATTTTGTTGATGTTGGCAGCATTGATTTTGTTTAGAGTATAGCTAAAGCTAAATCCATCCAAGCCATTAGGCTCATAGGGCCGATGCTTCTCCCTGGTTACAATGGCACGAGTGAATGAGAGTACATGACTCTCCCTTGACAGGACTCCAGTCCATCACTCCCCAGCAGTGCTGGTACTCATTTTACAGCTGAGTGGATGGAAGCAAGAAGAGTAAAGAGCCTTGCTCAAGGACACAATGCAGCGCTCACGACGTGAATTGAGCCCGGTACCTTTCACATACGTGCATGACTCCTCAACCACTGAGTCACTGCTCCTCTTTTCTTAGAGTATTCCCTTTGCATTAATAAGCCTCAGAAGGATAGTTATGAAGAAGGCTATTTAGATTTATATGTATTTTTCATTATATTTTATGTTTTCTAAAGGTAACATAGAGGCTGTAGCGTTGCTGTTGAGGGCAGGTGCTTATAGGTATGCTGAGATGAGCGGCGTTTCAGCATTACAGCTAGCGTCAGACCTGGGCCATGAGGAAATCTCTGCAATGCTGAGGGGGGAATCTGATCTGGATTCTAGTCATTCTGCAACACAAATGGAAGAGCACTGATGTGTAGCTAAAGGTCATCCTCGGAACAGAATGGGCAACAACCGGATGGGAAGGTGGTAAAACCATGTGGGCACAAACAAAAGCCCTTTGATATGGCATTGGCTTATAATTAAAATGATCAGCACAGAAGATGAGAAGGATCATCTTATATGAAAGGGGACAAGAAACAAAATAGTGAAGAAACTATATAGTCTCATTTGTGTGGAATTAGTGAAGAAACTATATATATACCATATTTTAAGAGCCCGGGGCGCTTACGAAAAAAAATTGCTCCACTTTTTAGGCCCAAAGTTTCTTCCTAATAAGCGCCATGCTAGGGAATCGCGTACAGTGTGCTATTAGAAGTGTACTGTTTATATATGTGAACTGGTTATATATTAGCCCCACAATAACCAACACAAAATACTGTGAGCATCACATGCAAATAAGCAAAGAATGTAACAAAACGTGAGTATTTAAAGTCTTCAAATCAAATAAATTATGTTATCAATCAAAAATGTTGGGTGGGCACTTATTAGAACAAGGGCATTTAATACATAGAATACGGTAGTCTCATTTCTGTGGAAATGACTGAATCAGACTACAGTAGCTGTGACATCACATTCATAAGAAATTTAAGGTAAGTCAGATCAAAAGCTTTTCCTTAAAGATGAATAGGTAGAGGAGGGGGAGGGGAAGAATTGAATCAATTGGGTGAGGTAATTCCATTTAAGCTACAGTAATGTGAATTCTGAATCATGGTTTTTTTGTGA
>JAIGNY010002634.1:230000-235000 GCA_020152595.1 Chiridota heheva
AAAATCATGCTGCCACCCTAACTAGAAATTCTTCTAGCTTTGATGGTATTGATACAAATGATAATCCTTCACTGTTATCAATATATTGTTTTTTTGCTTTCGTTTTGAATCGACACCCTCCACAATATCAAAATATTGATGCCCAACCCACTGTCGGGGAAATCTCATACTGGCTCCCACCCTTGCTTGAACATAACTTGGTGCTTGGCCAAAAAAAGAAAGCCTTAACAACTTCATGAAAAGCAGAGATGATGATTTCCCTTTGGTCTCTTCACCAGTGGCGTGGTGGATCATGTTTCACTAAGGATAAGGGAATTTGGCACCCCCTTCCTTCCCGATAAAAAGCTCATCAGAGTAAAACGTTGGTCACAGAAGTAAATGGGCATGAAACGTTTAGGAAATTGCTTAAAATCAGTGTTTCGAATTTCGGAACCGTCGAAGGGGTCCAGGGGTCGAAGCCTCCGGAAGCGCTGCTTTGGAAAAAAATCCAAATATTGAAGGAAATCTTCCGAAATTGAAGGAAAATTCCACAAAATTAAAGAAAAACTGCTCAACAAATTGAAGAAAACTGCCCAAATATTGGAGAAAAAAATCCCGAAAATTTCAACAAAATCCCGAAAATTAAGGAAATGAAGGAATTTTCACGAAAATAAAGGAAATTTACCGAAAACGAAGGAAATTTCTTAAAAATTGAAAACTTTGAAGAAAATTACCACAAAAATGAAGGAATATTTTCTGAAAATTGATGAAAACCGCCCAAATATTAAAGAAAATGAAGAGAATTCCCCGAAAATTGAAAAAACTTTGTCAAATATTGAAGAAACTTTCCCGAAAATAAAGAAAACTTCTAAATAATTGAAGAAATTCTCCGCAAAATGGAGAAAATTTCCCGCCAAATGAAGGAAATTTCCCAAAGTATGTAAAAACTTCCCAAATATTTTTGAAAATATCCCGAAATTAAAAGAAAATTTCATGAAAATGGAAGCAAATTTCACGAAAACGATGGAAAATTCCCAAAAAAATTAAAGAATTTCCAAAAAATTGAAGGAGACTTCTCTGAAACAGTGAATTTGCAAAAGATTTCCCAAAGAAAATTAAGTTGTAACACGTTTATTATTGGAGGCTTAAAATTGTATAAACTCTAGGCATGCTATGGGGGCGAAGGTAGTATCTATTGGGCGAAGGTAGCATTTATTGGGCGAAGCTGCATGTAGGGCGCTGGGGCAAAACCTCAGGGATCCCTGCATTACTCGCGATTTTTAGAGCAGAAAATTGCTTAATATTGTGTAAAATCCAGGGTCGACGTCTTAGGCACCGAGGGGGTAAAATCCCAGGAAGCTTGAACGGCTACACTTGAGTTACTTTGAATAAATTGCCTATTATACTGGCTGCTCTCTGAAGAAAAGAAAAGGGAACGAATGTCCCGATAGTAGGATCCCATTGACTTTAATATGTGTCTTTAGTTGAAGGCTAGGAATGGTTTTCAAGTTTTTGATGTAAGAATAAAGCTTTAAGAAAAAAATTTACGTTGAAAATAAAAAGTATATAAGAATATATTTTCATAACAATTTATGCGCCCCTGTGAGCATTCGGCGCCCTCTCGAAAAGCTTCTACCAGCTGTCAAAAAAATTGTTTGCTTTTCATGGCAGATATTAAATATTGCCGACGAGCTAATAATAGTAATATACAGTTCTTATAAAGCGCAACACACACTAAAGTCTCATTGCGCTGAAAAAACAAATAAAATGAAAGGGGGAAAATAGGGAAACAGCTTATAGAAGCGAGAAAATATGTGTTTTTAACAATGATTTAAAGTTAGTTACGGTTTGAGCCTCTTTGATATGTGTTGGTAGATTGTTTCAGAGAAAAGCAGCTGAAGATTGAAACGAACGATGACCATATATGACTTTGTAGAAACAGAAAGAGGTACAAGTGATAACTTAGAACTAGAGCGTAGACGGCGAGTCGGAGTGTACATGTGGATAAGATCCTGTAAGTAAGTGGGACAAGGTTGTGGACACATTTGAATGAACTTTGAAGTTGATGCGTGATTTAACAGGGAGCCAGTGTAAGTTGTGAAAGATTGGAGTTGCATGAGTGAATGGTTTACAACGCGTGACCGTCTTGCAGCAGAGTTCTGTATGCGTTACACTTTAGTTAGTTGAGAATCGGGAGACCATATAGCAAGCTTTTACAGCTATCCAAGCGTGAGGACACAAATGCATGTACAAGCATTTCATTTGCTTGTTGATCCAGGTAGTTACGGATTTGTCCAATCTTTGTAGAGCATGAGGAGCTTCCCGGCAGATTTTACTAACATGTTGGTTCATATTCAAATTTTGATCAAACGTTATGCCCAGATTCCTAGCAATTATTACGGGCTCAACACGAGTGTTACCAATATGGAGTGGTTGGATTGATATGACAGATCTGAAGCGTGAAGTCAAGACCATGACCAGATGTCTCTTATGCAAGCTTCCAATTTTGGGAGTATAGAATCATGCTTTTTCACTCTTGACTTGAACGCATAAATTTGGGTATCGTCAGCATATATCATGCTGCTGACACCATGAATTTGATGGTATCTTCTAAAGGAGAAGTGTACATTGTGAAAGGCATTGGACCGATCACAGAACTCTGTGGTACTCCTTCATTGGTGACATGAACATTATATTTTTTTCCATTTATTGTAACAACTTGAGATCTGTTCGTGAAATAAGTTTGAAACCAACCTTATGTTGTGCCGGAAATACCATATCTATCTTCAAGACGTTCAAAGAATAGGTTATGATTGATAGTATCGAATGCCGCAGAGTAGTCAAGCAATATCAAAACGACTTCCTCACCCTTATCCACAGCAAGAAGCAAATCATTATAAACATGAAGCAGGTTCCATATAATTCATTGTTTTAAACATAGTTATGTATCTGTGCTGCAAATGCACGCTCAACAGTTTTTGCCAGAAACTTAAGATTAGCCACCGCACGATAGCTTTTAAAATATTGCGATCTAAGTTTGGCTTCTTGATGAGGGGCCTAATGTGTGCACACTTAAGCGAGTCAGGGAAGTGTCCATTTGCTAGTGAAAGATTAACAATTCTTGTTATGATCGGAAAAATGTCATTAATGCAGTTTTTGAGTAAACATGATGGTATGGGGTCAAGTTTACAAAATGAAGAGGGTGATTCCATAATAATTTTCCTTACAGATTCCTCAGAAACTGAAGTAAAGTCAGCATCGGTTTCTGTCCGAGCGCGAACTCCAGGAACCCGTTCGAGTGCCAATGGTGGGGAAAATGGTGGCAAATTTGCTCCTTTCTGTAGAAAATTCATGTGCTTTTGGACCACACAAATGGAATATTACTTGCTTAATAGTATAGGAAGAAGTTATTGATCAACACGTAAATTTTCCCAGGGTCCAATTTTTTCTTCTTCTCAGGACAATTTTGGAGCAGCCTCAGAAAGCTTTGGTTGGGGTGTTTTCCCTCTGCCCCCCCTCCCCTCTCTCCCCTGCCACCACTCCGTTGCTCTTGACCTTCTGTGCCCCAATAACGATTTGATATGTTATTGATCATGTGATCAAAACCTACTCCAGCATTTGCGTTTACTCAGACTGACAGAAAACCTGCTCGCATTTGAGTAAGCGGTACATAGCTTTTCTGTATGTCAAATTCATCACAGGATAAATCAAAGGATTTATGATAGAATTCGACCACTGTAAGAAAGAGAAAATAACCTGAATATTGTATAGTGACGATGGAAAGTTATTAAAGGCAGCCACTATAACAACTGCATAGTACGGCACCCAGCACACGATGAGAACGCACACGAAGAGTGACATAGTCAGAGCTGCTTTTTGTAAATTTTTATTTTCTGCCTTTCTTTTCCGATTTAGGATCGTTTCTGTAACGCTTTCTTTCGATTCAGAAATTCTACTTTCCGCAACCGATGTACCAGGGATGGAGCTTTGTTTTATTCCACCATCAGCTTCGTCGAACAATTCTGTCATGTTCACTGATTTTGATATGGAGAAGATTCTGCTGTCACTATGAGATGGAGAAGATGTAACATTTTCATGGTGACTAACTTGTTCGTCTTTTAGACAATTTCGTTTGATGTTACTGTCATAATCTCTTTCCGTCATCCCGAACTCTTTTCTTGTATTAAACAACTTTTGATTTGCTCTTTTCCTCAATTTGTAAAATACTGCTGAATCCAAAATTACAAGAATGCTTAACGGAAATAAGAATTCAGTACAGTACGTGAATACTAGCAACCATCCTATTAGCTTATTATAACATTCCCACGTTTGAGTCGGGATGCATGCAAACTCAGTGTTAATGGTGACCCAATAGATAACTTGCATTCCAAGTGCACCTACAAAACACAGCAAATAAAGCAAAACAATTTTAGTAGCGACACGTTTTGGGCTTTCGTTTTTTCTGTAAAGAAGGGGATCTGATACAAGAAGGAGACGGTCGTGACTTATCATAATAACGATCCACACAGTCCCAAAGATACAAAAGTGTGCCAAAACATTCCATATAAGGCCAATCCAATATCCAGTTAGCGGTGATCCTAAAAATACCCATATTGAGCTTACGATGAAAATTAAAATTCCAATTAACAGATCAAATACACCCAGTGCTGCTATATAGTAATTGGAACTGATTTTACGAAGTTTTCGAGAACTGCAAAATGTTAGTAGTACCAATGCATTCAAAATCGTTACAATTATTCCGAAAACCAGTAGGATAATAGGTAGAGCCAAACTGATTTCTTTCTGCTGTTCAATAATCGTAGAACTGTGACTTATTTCTGTAGTCATGGTGAGTTTATGCCGATATATACAAAATGTAACCCTAGTTCCCGTTATCTATCAAGCCCGAACGTTATGATTTCTTTAAATCATTGAAAAACAACTTCCAATTCTTTCGATATTTTTTCAAGTTGCCTGCACAAACAGTAAAATCTTCTGCCTTTTAAAAAATTCTCCGGATA
>JAIGNY010002634.1:240000-375000 GCA_020152595.1 Chiridota heheva
TGCATAAAAAACATGGGCGCTAAATAATAGTATAATTCTTTGAAGTTAGAACCTGAATTCAGTCGTTGAATATGATGAAAATGTTTATTTCAGCTACATCTTGGTCAGGTTGATGTGGGTACGCAAATAATTATAAAGTGTTTTGTCAGAGCCAAACTGTCAATTTGGAATCTAACAATCTTTGGCTATTTTCGTAATTTTATAGATCTTAAATAAATATCGTAAATGATTTTTTCTGTATTGCCATATACTTTTAAACGCACTCATAAATGCTATATTATAAAATGTTAAAGGCATATGATTCTTAAAATAAGAAACAAATACACAACTTATAGCGATTTTAGAAGTATTTGATGGTTGGATCTGGAATACGGCATTACGGAATTTGAAATTTCAGAACAAACCACTTCATTAGTAATATGATATCTCCTGCAGTTATTAGGTTATTGTCATATGTTGGCAAGTGACATGTTTGATCCAATTATTGTAAATTTAGGGAGAGAGTTTGGGAGCAGATCCATAAATGCACATGAGGGTTTAAGAAACAATGCACATATTTTACTCTGTTAAATATTGATTGCGGGTATGACTGAGTTTCAAACTCTTGTGTTAGAATCAGCTACTCGTTAAGTCACATGTGCATAAATGCAAATATGTGTTTAAGAAATAATGCACATATTTTACTCTGTTAAATATTGATTGCGGGTTTAACTGAGTCTCAGCCTCTTGTGTTAGAATCAGCTTCAGAGTACAATGATAAAGAATCAAAGAGGGCTAAAAAAGAAAGGTCTTGTCCATCTTGCGCGAAAAACATGCAAATCCAAGTTTTGAAAATTCAAATTACTATACAATGTGCAAATTTGAATGAAATTTTGCTATTGTCATACTTTTACCTAATTTATTTTAAACACTTGCCTCTTTGGATATAAACCATATTTTACTCCCATCCAGCCATCCATCTAAACAGGCAGTCAATGCAATGTTGGGCGTTCAGCAGAGTAATAATCAGATAATGTGGTTGTGTTTTGGTGGTGGCAGCTAAGATCTCATTTTCGTACTTGTGCCAGATGTTTAGTTATATCATGGATCCGTTAGGAAAATTAAAAAATCTTAAGTTACAAAGGCTTAGGTGCAAAGACCAAGATTTTTAAAACGTTTGTTATACTTTTAAAAAGAAATATCATAATAAATTGTTGCACAAGTTGTGTGCATGAGAATTAGAGATATAATTGCTGTACCAAAAGGCTCCAACGTTTTATATCAGCGTATGAATACGAGTGTAAAATGCTGAGTACGAGTACATGAGTCATGAGTATGAGTATGAGTACGAGGACTTGCATGTAAAATATGCTGAGTAAGAGTACGAGTGTAAATTTTTACTCGAGTACGAGTACGGATTCGAACACTACAAGTTTACCCGTTACGCATTCCTGTTTCCCATTTTCAATTTTGAAGGAAATGTTTTTTGCCATGAAAAGATGAAGAGAACGAAATTGAAAGTACTTGTTTGTAAAAGTATTTTCACCGAATTTAACTGTTGAAGGGGTCATTTATCAGAATCTTCAAAAGTGGTCTGACGCAAGACTGAGGTCTCCCAAATGATGATTATTAAAATCATCTTGCAAAATTTAATAGATGTTTATGTGTTCGAATTTTTTTTCTTTCGACTTTTTGCAAGTGTTGATAATGTAAACACAATTCGCATGTTCGGTCCATGGAATGATGTCCCCGTACATTTCAAACTGTTGTTATTCCTAATCTAATTTTAAGCCACCGTAAAACAAATAATAAGAAATTGATAAATCCAATGAATGTTAAAAAATATAACAAATATAAAGGGTACAGTTTAAAAGTGACAACGGTTAGTTGTGTGAAAATATAAGGATTTAGTGTTATAAGTTATATTATTTTGGTGAAAATTCCAAAAGGGGGTCCGCCCTTACTCCTTTCCAGACGGCATCCCACACTGATACTGCTTCCACCGTAAGCTTAATCACTATACCTTTATTTCACTTTCAGTGGAAACCATACTTTAAACACGGTAAACCTGTTTATTTTCGATTTTTTTTCTCGCCGATGTTTGCATTAAGAGATGTTGAACACGAAATGTTTTATACGTTGAACAAGATATAAGGTTTTTTCGAAAGGTTTGAGCTAAACCTTACGTCATGATTAAGCTCCGAAATGGTATCCCCTCCTGTCTCTCCTCCTGTGGGGCTCTAGCTACGATTATGATATGCTATTGATTATGAAATCAAAACTTACTCATACCAATCAGTCCGGAAGCATGCCTATTAATGGGAACATAAATGTTGCTAAAAATGGGAACATTTTGCTACATGGAAGCCGCCATTTTGTGGTATTTCCCATGATCCTTTGTAATCCTAACGTTAAAGCCTTATGCAACGTTAGATATTTCAAATTTGAAATACGTCAGGCAAAATTATCTTTGCTAAGGGAAACCTTTCCACTCCGATTTGATATGTTTACCATGCCGTTTTCGAAATACTAGAAATAATTGACAATAGAACTAGGCTTTTAGGCACGAAACGGCCATTTTGAAAATTTAAATGTTTTCCAACACAATGATTTTTAATATTTCAAATACATAAATTATAAACTATGGCATTTTATTGTAAAATCTGAACAATATGGCTCTAGGACTTCAATTTTCTCGTGTGTTATAAATGTTCCTATTAATAAGCATGCTCCCGGACTGCTACTTTACTTTTACACTGTTGAGAAGTTGAGTAAGCGGTAAATAGCTTTTCTGTAAGTCAAATTCATCATAGGATAAATCAAAGGCTTTATAATAAAAATTAACGAAGTAAAAAGAGAAAAAAACGACTGAAGACTATAAAGCGATTACGGAGAGTTATTTAAGGCAGCCACTATAGCAACTGTATAGTACGTACATAGCGTACATAGTTGAGTGTAGACGTATTTTCCACAACCAGATTTATTTATTGGATATTTTACCTCTTAACTGTGGATTCTTTTTACCCCACTTGGATATATATCATTGTTTTACGTTTCTGCAGATTATTCGTGCTTATTCATTGCCTGTCTATTTATTTTTGTTATCATTTGATGCAGTTTTAGTGTTTGTTATTTTTGCGTAACAGTTGTGAACCTAATGTTATATAGCCTAACACACTATTTGTAGTTTTACCATTTCCACTTTTTTTATTCGGTGATCGGAACATTATTATTACTGTGACCTGAGTAAGTTTATTGTTTATTGTCATTCCATTCATATTCTTTTCTGTATTACAGTGTTTATTTGCTCTACCATTCTGTATTTCCTGTTTGTCAAGTATATTCATTCTTCTTGCCATCAATCATGTTCATTCTCACTCACAACCTCGTCTTCCCTGTACTGTTCTTGTTAACATACTCCGAGTCTCTAACTCTCTAAACTTCTTGTATTCGTCGCAACCTCATTCATCCCAGGCATCAAATTTGCCTCTAAACGCCCCAGGAACTGGTTACCATGTTTTGTTTGGCTCTAGTGATTATTCAAATCACTCACTTGCAACTTATCTTTGTATCGATGGGCAATTACATTCGTACAAATCAAGTTGAAATTGACAAAATTCAACTCACGCAGGAGAAAATTACTCCTTTACTCCTTACCCTTTCTGGTGATATTGAAAGCAATCCTGACCCTCCCAAAATATCCTTGCAAACAATGCAACAAATCTGTTAAAAATAACCAGAAAGGTATTTGTTGTGATGATTGTGACTCGTGGGTTCATAGTAAGTGTGCAGGCATTAGTAATGCAGCTTACAATACTCTTGCATCATCATCTGATGATTGGTTTTGTTTGGAATGTTTGGCACCTTGTGGCCTGTGTGGACTCCAGTGTAGGAGATCCGAAAAAGCAGTACAGTGTGACAATTGTGATCTATGGATCCACACTAAGTGCTGTAGCATTGACGACTCAAAATACAGCGATCTCATGCATTCTAGCTGTACCTGGGTGTGTGACACTTGTGACTTCATGAACTTCTCTGATTCTTTCTTCTCAACTAACAATTCTATCAACTGTACTAACTCATATGAGCCACTTCAAAATTATTCTTCTGGCCTTGACTCGGGATCCAACCACCATCCGATGTCAAATTGAAAACAAATCCCAAAAGGGAAAAAAGGAAGGTTCTAAAACTTCTTGTTATCAACTTTCAGAGTGTTCGAAACAAGACGGCCTCCGTGGAAAGTCTTATCAAAGAAAAAGACCCAGATGTCATTATTGGCACTGAAACCTGGCTTAATTCGGAAATTACCAGCGCTGAAATTTTCCCGGACAACTATACAGTTGTTCGCAAAGATAGAAATTCAAATACTTATGGTGGTGTACTACAGGCAATATAAAAATGACCTGGTTTTCACTGAGCTCACTAAATTAGACTCTGACTGTGAAATTATCTGGACCAAATTCCAATTTCCTAAGGAAAAGAGCATGTATATAGGAACATTTTACAGACCCAGTCACAATGATCTCACTAGCCTACTTGAGTTGAAAAAATCCTCCAAAAGCTTGGTAAAAATGCTGACAAAAACAATGTTATTCTTGCTGGTGATTTCAACCAACCTAATATTGACTGGAGTCAAAACATTATTTCAGGAACTAACGCTTCCTCCGAAGCAGCCAAAATTCTTCTTGAAGTGACCAATTCATTCAATCTCACTCAAATGGTGCAGTCACCCACCAGAGATAACAACATCCTTGATCTTGTTTTTACTAACAATTCACCAGCTGTTACCTCAGCTAATGTCATTCCCGGTATAAGTGACCATGATATTGTTGAATTGACCTAAATATCTCCCCTCCTCGTAAAAAGTTACCTAAACGTAAAATCTATTTAAAGAAAAAGCTAACATAAAACGAATAAAAGAAGACCTGACCAAATTTAAACTGCAATATTATACTCAATTTAATTCCTCCATTGATGTTGATGAAAAATGGAATTTCTTTGAACAAGAAATTAAATTGATTATTGATAAAAACACGCCTCACAAATTCACCTCAACTAAACTAAATCTGCCCTGGTTTACCCGTATCCAACGCCGTCTCTGCAGGAAAAACATAAACTGTTTAAAAAGCTAAGACTAATCAACAAGCCAATGACTGGACTACCTATAAAAGCTTTAGAAAGGCTGTCCATAAAAACCTCAAAGAAGCTAGAAACACCTTCATCTGTGATAAACTTAAAAACTCACTTAACGAAAACCCAAAGGCATTTTGGTCCTATATCAAAAGATTAAGAAGTAACTCTGTAGGTGTGTCTGATCTACTAAATAACGGTAAACTCTGCAGTGACAGTAAAACTAAAGCTAACATTCTAAATGACCAGTTTTTCAGTGTTTTCACAGTAGAAAACACCTCCCAAATTCCTGTAACTAAACCACTTATCAACAGCAAAATAAACCAACTTATAATTACCCCAGAAGGTGTCAAAAGCAACTGCATAACCTAGACCCCAACAAAGCCTCAGGTCCTGACCAAATACCACCATGGTTTCTAAAAGCACATGCTGATGACCTCTATGAAATTCTAACTGATCTCTTTCAAACCTCTGTCGATAATGGTACTATCCCTAACAAGTGGAAAGAAGCAAACATATGTAGTGTTTTTAAAAAGGTGATAAACAAAACCCAGCTAATTATAGACCTATTTCCCTCACCTGCGTTTGTAGTAAAATCCTTGAGCATATAATCCACTCACATGTGATGAAATTCCTTGATGAGCATAATATCTTAACTGATTTACAACATGGCTTCCGTGCAAAAAGATCGACTGAAACACAACTCCTCTTAACAATAAATGATATCTCTAAACAAATTGACGAAAACAGTAACGTCTCTATGGCTATTCTTGACTTCTCAAAAGCCTTTGATAAAGTCCCCCACCAGCGCCTGTTATCCAAACTTTCTGCCTATGGCATTGATGGAAATCTTCTGGCCTGGTTTGCATCATTCCTCAACAACCGCATCCAGCGTGTTGTTTGCGATGGTGAAATCTCTGATTCTAAACAGGTTTTATCCGGTGTACCACAAGGTACTGTCTTGGGTCCATTACTTTTCCTCTTATATATAAATGACATCCCTGATAATATAAACAGCACAGTCAGACTGTTTGCTGATGACTGCCTTGTGTACAGAACAATTGATAACCCTCTGACCAACAAATCCTCCAAGATGATCTTAACAAACTTGAACAATGGCAAAACAAATGGCAAATGAATTTCAACCCCTCCAAATGCTACATCTTGTCAATTTCCTCTAAGAAATGCTTTAAATCACCTGTTTATACCTTATGCAACCAGCCACTAAAACATGTCAACTCCCACCCATACCTAGGTGTTGAAATTGATAATAAACTTAGATGGGATAAACATATACATAACATAACCAAGAAAGCTAACTCTATACTTGGCCTTTTAAAACGTAACCTCTCAAACTGTCCCACCGACGTTAAATCCACTGCTTATAAAGCTCTAGTCAGGCCAGTACTTGAGTACGCATCTGCAGTCTGGGACCCCATCACCAGTGCGATGTGGATAAACTTGAATCTATTCAAAGGAGAGCAGCCAGGTTCTGTATGGCAGACTACTCTTATAAATCTAGTGTAAAAACATGCTTTATAAATTAGATTGGCCCCTGCTTAAAACAAGACGATACAACACCCGGCTGCATATGCTATATAAAATCAATAACAATCTTGTCGCCATCAATAAAGATGAACTTATCCCCACCGTTAGAGCTAATACAAGAAATAATCATGACCTTAATTTCCAGGTTCCCTATGCTAAAAAGAATGTATATAAACACTCTTTCTTCCCTCACACACTAAAGGATTGGAATGCTTTACCGTCAGACATTATTCATGCACTAAGTCTCAACTGTTTCAAAGCTAAACTCACTAACACCTGTATTGCTAACTAGTTTTTTTTTTTATTATTTTTTACTCATACTTTTTACGCTCGGTTGGCGTTCATGTCTTCTTGAAGGATTTTTGCCGACTTAACCGTTTCAGATTCAGATACGGCACCCAGCAAATGATGAGAATACCCGCGAAGAGTGACATAGTCAGAGCTGCTTTTTGTAAATGTTTATTTTCTGCCTTTATTTTTCGATGAAGGACCGATTCTGTAACGTTCTCTTCGATTCAGATTTTTTGCTTTCCATAAACGGTGTACCAGGGATGGAGTTCTGCAAACGATTCTGTCATGTTCACTGATTTTGATATGGAGGATATTCTGCTGTCACTAAGAGAAGGAGAAGGTATACAAATTTTCATCGCGACTAACTTGTCCGTCTTTTAGATAATTCCCTTTGATTTTACTGTTGTAATCTTTCTCTGTCATCCCAAAATCTCTTCTTGTATTAAACAACTTTTGATTTGCTGTTTTCCTCAATTTGTAAAATACTGCTGAATCCAAAATTACAAGAATGTTTAACGGAAATAAGAATTTAGTACAGTACGTGAATACTATCAACCATCCTGGTAGCTTACTATAATATTCCCACGTTTGAGTGGGGATGCATGCAAACTCAGTGTTATTGGTGACCCAATAGATAACTTGCATTTCAAGTGCACCTACAAAACACAGCAAATTAAGCAAAACAATTTTAGTAGCGACACCTTTCGGGCTTTCGTTTTTTCAATAAAGAACGGGATCTGATACATTATTTTGATTCAAATTAGTACATAATTGAATAAATCTATTAATTCAGCCTTGCACAGATGTAAACGTTTTTAAAGAATGTATCAGTGCATCGTCCACCTCAACACTCCAAGTCTTGATACAATTTATTGCAAACAGAAATCTGCATTTCAATTGTCAAATATAGGTCACAAAGTTGAAATATAAAAATATCAATTACGACATTAAATTATGCTTTTGAGGCGATTCCAATAAGGCTTTTTTATCAGTGATATATGCTTGGGAAACTTCTTTACTTTCCGAAAAATTTCATCTTTAATTTGATCTAGTTTTAATTGATTTGGATACTGACTATTTTAGACAATTAGAGTCCCTTTTCAAGTAAAATCGTAAAATAATTTAACGATTAACCTACCGACAGTGCTACAGGAAATTAATGTTTTGATACTCAGACAATTTGTCTCAATGAAGAATGAAATATTCACTTCTACTCAAATAATCTTACGTAGATGAATTTTACAATCAAGATAATTAAAGTTTCTCACTTAGACTCTTATCCGAGAAGAATTCAATTTTGGTGGTGAGTAAGATATTTTCCCCATTTCATCAGTTCATTTTTTCTCTTGGTTTTCTTTTCAGAATATCAAGAGCGGTAGAAAGGATCGGTATTAGTGTTCGTCCACAGCTATTTATGTAAAGGGTGGTGGTTTTCCACTGGGGAGTTTCATGTGAGGCTCAGACAGTTAGAAATTGCTTAGGAAATTAACATAACAGATTTTTCGCTCTGGTTATATGTGATCGATTGGTAGTATAAGATCAATGTTGTTACCGACTGGTAGTATAAGATCAATGGTGTTTGTGTTCCGCAGTCCCATGATACATACAAGATAATCAATGTCCCCAACAATCAAGGTCGTAGACACCATTTCAGATTGAGGGAGGGGAGTCGGCGAGGGCAGCAATTTAAATGCCTAAACTATTTACGAGATAAAAACCGCATTAAGTAAATCGATATACTGAATGCACATCTTACTTTCAGGGGTGAGAAATTTATTTTACCAGTCATCATAATACTTTTATTTGAGCAGTTATGCCTGCAATCAAGTTGAAAGAAGTTGTAACCTGGTCAAGTTACTAGTTCAATGATTTTAAGTCGAATTTCAACAGTTTAGCTAATGTTGCAGTTATATGTAGGTGTAAAGATTTTTAAATCTGCCTTGAATTGATAACTATTTGAAGATCCTAATATCCGCATGTTCATCCCACAGGTGGTATAAGGATTGTGGGTCAGATGTTGCCAAGGAAAATCCCCCTCACACACACACACTTTTCCAAATAAAAACACCTTTTGGACGCTAAAATATTTCTACATCATTGCCTGACATTTGATCATTGACTATGATCCGTGGAACGTACTCAAAGCATAAAAGACAAAACAAGAATAGAGACAAGATAAAAAGGTGCCAATTGATATAGTGCCACCGCACACATAATGGGTGTTTGGTCGCAGTCCAGTCCTCTTAGATTATAGGGAAAGAACGTACATGACACATATGAGAAATTATACAGTTGTAAGTTTCCGGGACAGCTCAAACAACTAGTATGAGCACGTTACACGCAGAGCGAGGGTCCACCTCGTAAAACAGGGCCTGGTATGATAAATTAACTATGTCCCTAATTATATAGGTTTTTCCGTTTTCCATCATCTGAACATATCCATCTGTCCCATTTTGTAGATATTAGGAGGTTCGCCATGAGATTATTCTTAATTCTTAAAGGTCTACCAGATTGTTTTGCATGTAATGAAATGGCACTAATTTCATTACTTTATGTCAGTATGTAAATCCACTTTTTTAATCATGGCCACAGTTGCATGAAGGAGCTAAGTTAAACCCAAATTGGCTCATAATTTGTAATGTTCTCAGCTGTTAACTATCATTAAATCGTATTTAATCATAAGATAAATATTGTTGCTGTATATCGTAAATGTCATTTCCCTGTAATTGGGGAAAGGCTGTTTAACTGAAAAATTGCCCATATGCCCACTGACTGACAGTTTTTCTACTGCTGTGATATATTCTTCCAAAACATCCTCCACGCAATAAACAGATTAAAGGTATGTTTAACTGGTACTCTACCAAGAGACGTCACAGCAACATATAGAACGGAGAAAATGAATGAACATTTAAGAGAAAACGCGATGCAACGTTTCAAGAACTTAGACATGCATGAATACATTTATAGCACCACACAGACCAAGTTGGCAAGTAAATGAATCATTCAGCCTCGATAAGGTATAGGCTCGAGATCCGTGATGTTTGATGTTTTGCCTGCTCAGTTATTACTCATGCTCTGTAGCCACCGATTTGTGGCTATCTATTTTTCATTTAATTCATTATAATGAAATACCGAACAAATATGTTTTTTCGCTATTGTAATTTTGATAATAGAATTAATACTATTCATTTGTAAACAATAGCGTTCATTAAAAGAATATTTTAGACATGTTAACTTCGATGTAACATATCAAAAGCGTATAACCCTCCCGGCTGTCCATAACTGAATATTTCTCAAAAATATTAATTTAAGGCGTTAACAAGCTATGCCATCTGAAGTTTATTTCATTCTCTAAGCTAAGCCCTTTTAATCCAATTGTTTTATAATAACATAAAATCAGAATAGTGAATGTATTTTATGGGTGGCAGCTTCAAAAACAACTGTTACCATGACCACGCTCGTTGTAGCTGCAGAATGAAGAACCACTATTTCCTGGACATAGGTTCTGAGTCATGTATTTGGAATTTCTGTGTCTCTGGGTTCAACAAAGATTATTCCTAAGGGTAAGTTTAAAAGGTTCTAGTAGGACACATACTTGGACCTTCCTTATAACCCTTCTTTGATAATTTGCCTTCATAATTGGTTGCTTTTAGTCAGTGCTATTTTTTACAAAATCGCCCGGGCCAGGCATCTCTCTCCCGTCTGTTATAATCACAAACAGCAAACCATCTTTGATTGCCCAGGGAGATTATATTGACACAACAGTGAATGGGGAATGGGGCTGGGTTGAACTTACAAAACACTATATTGAAAATATAGAGAAACAGCAAGCACTCCAAGAAAATGTTCTAACAGTTTTGCCTAAGATTGTACATGCCTTATGTAAATGTTTCTACTTTTATATTTCCGTTTAGAACAATGTGATGAAAAACTGTCAGTCAGTCATTGTTGTTGTTGTTGTTGTAAGTGTCATCATCAGTGTCATCATCTTCACCATCTGTTTGTTACGTAAGTACTAACTGGTTGTGTAGGATTCTATTAATTTAACGGTGATTTAATAAACACCAATCAATCACTAACAGGCAGCATCACCTGTCATTAATATTGATGATTTTTGTCAAGACCCTTTACTTTTTTAACTTCTAGTATTTCGTCAAGTTTGAACTTTTCGCCTGTAAATAATT
Source organism: Chiridota heheva (assembly GCA_020152595.1). Lineage (NCBI taxonomy): Eukaryota > Metazoa > Echinodermata > Holothuroidea > Apodida > Chiridotidae > Chiridota > Chiridota heheva. Next base: position 251,133 of record JAIGNY010002634.1, read on the forward strand.
GATTAAAGATGATATGTTTGTTCAGAAATGATAAAAACGGAACATTTGAAAACCGGAATATAATTTCATTGTTATTTATAGCAAATTACCAATAAATCAAAGTTAGATTTATGCTATTTGTTTTCAGTTCTGATTAGACATAGGAAATTTTTAGCGCAAAATTTGATCATCACTTAAATGAAAACATTTTTTAACTCTGATTGATTTGAAATAGGCTGGGGGTAAAACTTTTAGTATGCGGTGCATAAATCTTGTTTAAAATGCAGATGAAATGGAAATGTAAAAGATGGAGATGTAAGTGATTTCAAAATGGCAGTCCTTTGAGATATAACCGCCACTCTTTGGCACTCTTTTGGTTGGCGAAAGCGGAGTTGTAGGTGGTTTGCGGCCGAGCTGGCAGCCAGTTCTAAGTTGAAGGTCAACGCGGATTCACTTCATTTGAGAAACTATTGTAAGAATACAAAATCATTCAAATTTCCATTTTCAACTTAATAATCAAAAAGAAATTGGTTTTAATTTTCTTCTCAAACGAAATGTCAAAGTGTAATTTCCTATTTATGTTATCCTTGAAGCCTATTATAAAGTTCTAATGACATTCACGCTTTTCGATCAGTTAATAAATAATAAGACATGAGAAACAAAATTAATTGGTTGAAAGCAAAATTGTGTTTGGAAATCATAAACCTGTAGGCGACGTAAGCTTTTGAAATATTGCAATTAAGAATTCACCGGTTTTTCGTGAAAATCAGCTTGATTTCCTTTCAATTTAAGTGCTTATTTTCTTGGATCTTGATCATCATCCTTTTACATATTTTAGTCCGGTTCGGTTTGTCTGTCTATTTAGTGCATGTATTTCTTCGCGTTTCATCAAAGAGAGAAGTGGTTAAATTTCAAATTGGTTTTCACTAATAGTGACAATATAGTGATTACCATCTAAATGACTGAGTAGCTCTTTCAAATACCTCCATGAAGAGCAGATGCGACTATAAACTTTTCATTTATCAAGGAAACAATTATTATTAACGGAAAGTTAACAAACAATTGAAAGGTATAGAAATCCGGAAATGCAAAATAAAATCGAATGATTTGCATATTGTTTGATTGTGCCAATTCTTGTTGAAGCGATGATGAAATACAGCACGTGTACGTCAGCAAACAATTGATTGAATGTCAAAGTATGCCGGTGAGTGAGATATGCGCGGATTTAACTGATAGTTTTCATCACGAGATTATCTTATTACTGTTTTCCGATAAATACTTTATGATTTTAGTGGATTTGAAACAACTTGATTATTATTGCAAGGAGAACACAACAAAACGCATTAATCTCGGAGATTGCATCAGATAACAAATGACTTAAACTGTTAATTGTATAATTGTATGCCGATTCTTATTATTTGGATGGATTGTTATTAACAATTGATAGAAATTCAAATTCACTGCCTGTCGACTTTTCAGATATATTAGGTTTCATTCATGCAGCCGCTAATCAAATTCTCCAGTTTGAGAGGTTACGTAAGATAACTAACCGTTCACCGTTGCTTCTATACTAAGTTATACCAGTGGCTAAGAGTTATTTTAGCTAAGAAAAGAGCTGGGAAAATTGTGAAGATTTTTCGCTTTCTTGTACAAGATGGTGACTGAACCAGGGTCTATGAACGTTGATCCCGAGGATGCTGACGATGTTGAAATTCTGTTTGGTACTTTGTTAATTGTGCTTGGTATTGTGACAATTTCAAGCAATGGATTGGTTTTATTAGCTTTCATGACCAACCCTAAACTACGTCAGATAGGTACAAATTACTACATTGCGATTCTAGCGCTATCGGACTTATCTATTGGACTTTTTGTATTCATGATTTGTGGAGTTTTAGCGTTCGTTAGATTTGATAACCTAAATGATGGATTTTACATCACGTGGGAGGTATTATTTCATTACTGTTTATTCGGATCAGTTTGGATTGTGATTATGATAAGCTATGATCGTTTTCTGCTGGTCTCCGACCCCGTTGCTTACCAAGAAAAGCAGACTCCTAAACACGTGATGAAAAAGATACTTTTTCTCTGCTTAATAGGTCTTTTGTCAATCGTTACCATGGAGATAGTAGTTATATACACTCACTCGATTATCGCCTCTCGATGTGATCCGTTGAACATGTGGGAGTATTACACCACAATAGTGGGGTGGACGTTTGTTTTCGTGTTTATTGGAGAATTTTTTATTCCTCTTACGATTCTCATTGTTTTAAATGGCTTAGTTATATTCAAACTGAAGAAAAGAGCAGGTCGTAAATTGAGGAATACAAGACTGGATTTAGGAGTAGAAAGAAAGGACTGCAACGATGCTAAATGTTGCCTTTCTAAAGAGTTGAAAATAATCAAGACCAATCAAGACAAAATGTGCATAAATTATGACAGAAAGTAGCAGTGGTATTTACTACCTATGTAAAGTGACGTCTGTGAGCCTAGTGGACATCAAATGTTTTGAAGAGCATACAAATATTACTACAGATGAAGTTCAACAAAGCAAAAATGGAACACAAAAGCCCTCAGAACAAAACAGACCATATAAACACGCAGACAGTTTGTCAGAACTTATCCTCAACAGAAAAATCAAAGCAGAAACGAAACAATTATATAAAGCAGCTCGATGGATGGGCATCTACGTGGCCATATTGATAGTATGTTGGGTACCATACTATATTATTTCAATAACGGCCGCTTTTAAAGAATTTCCTGAGTCGTATTACGTGTATTATAAGATGTGTTCGTGCCTTTTATGGTCAAACGCTATCATAAACCCTTTTCTTTACCCTCTAATGAACCTGCAGTACAGGAAAGTAATTATACATTTACTAAGAAGTTGCTGTAGATATTGTAAGAGAGATAAGCAAGATTATTCTTAAAGAAAAAATATTGTAAATTGTTTTAATCACGTTTTTGTTTAAAATATTCAAGTGTTGACGTGTCAGCCATTCAGATCGCGTGTAACTTTGTACGGGTTGTAAATTTTCACTATGAACGGCAAACAAGAACAGACTTGGTTCAAACTCGAGACAAATATGACAGCCTCAACAGCATTTATACCTACCTAAGAGAGTTGAATTTTCTTCGATCTAAAACGTTTGGAATACATGAGATTATGGATAACATGCATAGTTACAACAGCCAAAGACAACAACTCAACGCGAAAGCCTTGAGTACAAAGCAGGTCATATATACGCAATAAAAGTTTGCAGAAGAGAAAAACAGACTAGAAATACACTAACTGGCGGGCTGACGGACTGACAGTTTTTCATCTTATTATTCTAAACGGAAAACTAGAATTATAATTTATATAAGACATTTACAATCTTAGACAAAAATGTTTGAACATTTATTTGGTATTTCTCTATATTTTCAAAATTAGTGTTTTGTACAGTTGTAATTTCAACCCAGCCTCATTCCCCATTAAATGTTCTGTCCAAGTGTGAAAGTATTCTCAGATGAAGAGAAAATAGGCCTGATCTTCTTGGGAAAGTTCCATATAATATTTTCCCGAAAGGAACAGGAGAAATTAACATAATTTTGGTCGGAAAAACTTATTGTTTAATTTCTAGTCACTTTAGGGACTGGTTACGTCGGTCAGATTTTGGGAGAAAGTGATCCTGACTAAAGGCAACATTTGATGACGGTAGATACGGTTTGTATCAGAACGCAGAAGAACTCTCGAGCTGGAAGGTCAACAACGTTTTATAAATGTTCATTATTAATTGTAGGAAAAAATCGTTGGCTTATTCCAATGAATGCAAAGAATATGATAATAAATTTAGTCCTGATTTATAACGCTGTTATTTTAATAAGAAAAATGTGTTTGTGATGAAAATGCGTGTTCAATTGTGCCCATTGCGTCGTTTTGGAAAAAGTCATAATGGTAGGATGGCACTATCAGTTAACAAAAATAATAACAAAAAGCGACTTTTAGTATTCCATCTTTTTGCTAGAGGAACTTGTTATGGGTGTGTGGAAAGAAAAGTATATGGATATATACTATTAATGCATTTTTTGCTATAAATTCAACATTGGAAGTTGGAACTTGACTTCAGCGTAAACCTGTGGACATGCATTCGACAAAAATGTTGTATAAGGACACTGGTCCTAAATATTAGAGTCTACCAAACTCTCAAAGGCCTCCACGAAATACCGAATCTTTATTACTCATTAGGCCTAGGGTTCCATAACATTCTCGGACAGCATGAGAAATCTTATTGGAATTTTAGTGTCAATAATAAATACATTATTTGAAAGTATCTGAATTTGAGCTTTAAGTGTCAATAATAAACTTAAACTCGATCGACTCTTATCTCCAGGGATTCTTCATTACGCAGCTAAAACGAGTGTGATCATGGTAATAGGTGTTTCTGAAGCTGCCACTAATTAAAGATATTTACTGTTATGATTGCCTATCATTTTGATTAGAGAAAATTAATTAAATAATATACGTTTAGCACAGAGGATGATATAAAGTTTCAGTTTAGCTTGTAATTGTCTTGAATTGATATTTTGAGCAACATTCAATTCTGGAAAGCTGAAAGGGTTACGTTTATCATATGTTTTGTCGATGTTGACATGTTTACATGATTCATTAAATCAAATATTTATCTAATGAATGCTATTGTTTACAAATGAAAAATAGTTTAAAATTGTCACATTAGTTCCGTTAACAAAATGTGCAATGTAGCACAAAATTTCATTCAAAATCGATCGCCACAAATTGATGGCCACAGAACCTGAGTAATAATTGAACGGGTAAAATCAAACTTCACGGGTCTTAAGCGTATGAACAACTACATCGCTGCCGAATTAAACCACTTGCCAGCGTGGCTCGTGTTGTATAAGAAACAACATATTCTATAACTATATAATAGTCTATTAATTCTGCTTGAAACGTTGCATCAATCGAATTTTTTCTAAGCCTTTAATTCAATTTCTTCATTCCCCTATAGCTGAGATATAATTTTGCTAGACATTACCAGTTGATCAGACCTTTAGTTGTGTGATAAATAGTTTGCAGGAATATACTGCAAAACCACAACATTATAATATCAAACTCTCAGAGGGCACAGGGGAAATTGCCCGGATTTGCCCGCAATTACAGGGCATATGACAATCACTTTATAAAGTACCATATTTCTCATATCATCATAGCGATTAGATACCATTTACAGGTTCAATGAATATTCTACAGCGGAGAGCATTAAACAGTCACAGTCCACGCTCCTGATCGGAAGATCTCCCGATTGAGAGATTGAGACATGCGCAGTGACCATAATTTAAACTGTTTAAAATTTCAGCCGTTTACATATATTTTCCATTTCAATTCTGTTATTGTAAAGTTGTATACTTTGAAAATGATATTGAGATTGATATGTCTGAAACTTTTTAGTATAAACTGAGCTTTTGCTGGTGTCTAAAATTTTAAGATCTGCTCTTCAGACACTATTGAAATGAATTTGATGATGATGATAATGATGATGATGGTGGTGGTGATGATGATAATGATGATGATGATGATGGTGGTGGTGGTGGTGATGATGACGATGATGATGGTGGTGGTGGTGGTGATGATGACGATGATGATGATGACGATGATGATACTAACGGAAATTATATTTTGATGTTTGTTTGTTCGTTTGTCTGTTTGTCATCAAAATATCTCAAGAACAGATGATTGATTTTGGATCAGGCATTTGCACTACAGTCCCAGGCATTAAAAGGGCTCAGTAGGTATCGGGGTTCGTAAAGGATTATTTCTAAGGGAAACTTAAATAAGGTTATAATTTGACTTTCTATATAACCCTTCTTTAAGAATGTGCCTTTATAATTGGTTGTGCTTAGTCAGTGCTGTTTTACTCCAAATCGCCCTTGTCCACCCGCCCTAAAGTGACTATAAGTTAAACAATGTTTTTCCTGACTTAAACTATTTCATTTTCTGCGGTTTTTCTTCGATGAAACTTGTTGAAGCATCTCGCTCCCGTCTGTTATAAACACAAATAGCAAACCATTGATTGCCCGAGGAGATTATATTGACACAACATTGAATGGGGAATGGGGCTGGGTCGAACTTACAAAACACTTTATTTGAAAATATAGAGAAACTCTAAGCATGTCAAGAAAATGTTCTAACAGTTTTGTCTAAGATTGTAGATGTCTTATATAAATGTTTCTAATTTTGTTTTACGTTTAGAACAATGCATAGAAAAACTGTCATTCAGTCAGGCAGTCAGTTATTCAGTCTGTCAGTCAGTTATTCAGTCAGTTATTCAGTCAGTCAGTCAGTTAGTCAGTCTGTCAGCCAGTCAATCAATCAGTCAGTCAGTCAGTCAGTCAGTCAGTCAGTCAGTCAGTCAGTCAGTCAGTCTGTCAGTCAGTCAGTCAGTCACTTAGTTTGTATATGGTTTACTTCTTCTCTTCAGGCAAACTTTCGTCGTGTATATGACCTATTTTGTAATGAGGTTTTCGGCGTGTGCCGTTTTTGTCTTTTTAACCATATTATCCATCTTCTTATGTGTTTCAAAACATTTTTAGAATACAAAAGCTTAAATTCTCCAAACATTGCTTATGCTTTCCAGGTATTTTTCTTGAGTTAAACAATAGAGTCTGTTTGTGCATGTTGTCCACGTTCACGATTATCGACTCGTAGAATTTGTGTTATACATGGCAACACTCGAAATTGGAATACACTTATATTGTATTGAAGAAAAGTTAGTTGCTGATAATTTAGACAAAAAATATCGGTTTATTGGAAAATGGATCAACGTGAATCAGTAGTATACTGTACAGGTGTTTGATTGTGTGTTGCAGCCCAATCTGCCAATGTAAATGCCAAAACAAAACTTCAAAAGGTTTTGTTTTATTCTGATGTTCACGAAAAGTAGATTTGAGTTGGGGCACTTGACGTAGTATTTTGGGCTTCAGATTTTATTTGTGACCAACGATCAATACTTTTTGGTGGGGTGAGGACGTAAGTATTGGGGTCATGGGGAAGTGAGAGTGCAAGTCAAGAATCATAATCAAAGGACACTTGTAATTGTGCCATTTAATTTTTCAATGAGCATAAACGTAAAAGCACACTCTAAATCCAATATACCTCAAAAGGTTTAGAGTAAGGTATTAAGTGAGAACCCCATATGTCTGAAAATGGGCACTGATTGATTCACAAAAAAAAATCCCCCTGCCCATGGTAACTTTTTCATTTAGTAGAGAGATACTCGATATATTAACATAAGCTATAAAGTGTTTTCTTTGCTATATAACAACTTTTGTGCTGTACTTTATATACTGTATATTTCAATTTTTGAATGATTTTAGTGACTATAAAAACACGTTTTCTTTTACTTTTTTTTGTGTTTTTAAGTTATTTATTTTACCAAGTTTGTTTGGACACTATAACCTACAAAATGTAAGACTTTGAAATAGTAATTAATAGTATTAACAGTAAAAAACCATCCTTATTATGTAAAGATCTATGAAGAGGTAACAACACTTTGAGCTTAATTGGAAGAAAATAAAAATAGAAAAAGGATTCATCAAAATCTGCTAAAATAACCATTTCACAGCATTTTTTTTCACGTATTACAATTAATTATGTATGTTTTATTGAAATTTTCTGACATCACAACAAGAAAACCTATGTATGAACTTCCTTTTAGATTGTTATTCAATCCCCCACCAGTGTTAGTTGAATAGGAAAAATTAAATATGGCCAAGAGGTTTTGAATCTCCATCATTCATTTAATAAAATTTAGCAGGAGAAAACTTTTCTCCCATGCTATCTACTTTTCCCCTATAAAATTTTGTATTGGTGACATATTTTGACCGATCTGATATAACTTTTTTTCCCATGAGATAAAGCTGTGCCCTCCCCCGCCCCTACTAAAACCCCGCCTCATTTCTTGCAGCATCAAAATCATGCTGCCGCCCTTAGTTTAGTTGAGGGAGCTAAAATTAAACCTTATGAAAAGTGGAAAATGGTCCCCCAGTCTCCCCCTTTAATCTCCTCCTTTTATCCTTCGGTGCTACAATAACAATTTTAGTATGTTATTGAATATGAAATCAAATCTTACTTATAACCGTTTGCGTTTATACAGACTGACAGACAACCCGTTCGCATTACAACAAGGTGTACATAGTTTTCCTGTATGTCAAATTCATAACAGGGTAACTCAAAGGATTTATAATAGAATTCGACCACAGTAAGATGGAGAAAAATGTCTGAAAATTTACAGTGACGATGGAAAGTTTTTAAAGGCAGCCATTATAACAACTGTATAGTACGGCATCCAGCAAATGATGAGAACGCCCGCGAAGAATGACATCATCAGAGCTGCTTTCTGTAAATGTTTATTTTCTGCCTTTCTTTTCCGATTTAGGACCGCTTCTGTAACGCTCTCTTTCGATTCAGACATTTTGCTTTTCACATACGGTGTGCCATGGACGGTGTGCCATGGACGGTGTGCCATGGGCGGTGTGCCATGGACGTTGTGCCATGGACGGTGTGCCATGGACGGTTTGCCATGGACGGTTTGCCATGGACGGTGTGCCATGGACGGTGTGCCATGGACGGTGTGCCATGGACGGTGTGCCATGGATGGTGTGCCATGAACGGTGTGCCATGGACGGTACGGTGTGCCATGAACGGTGTGCCATGGACGGTGTGCCATGGACGGTGTGCCATGGACGGTGTGCCATGGACGGTGTGCCATGGACGGTGTGCCATGGACGGTGTGCCGGTATGCCATGGACGGTGTGCCATAGACGGTATGCCATGGACGGTGTGCCATGGACGGTGTGCCATGGACGGTGTGCCATGGACGGTGTGCCATGGACGGTGTACCATGGACGGTGTGCCATGGACGGTATGCCATGGACGGTATGCCATGGACGGTATGCCATGGACGGTGTGCCATAGACGGTATGCCATGGACGGTGTACCATAGACGGTGTGCCATAGACGGTATGCCATAGACGTTACCATGGACGGTGTACCATGGACGGTATGCCATGGACGGTAATACCATAGACGGTGTGCCATGGACGGTGTGCCATGGACGGTAATACCATAGACGGTGTACCATGGACGGTATGCCATGACGGTGTGCCATGGACGGTGTGCCATAGACGGTATGCCATGGACGGTATGCCATGGACGGTGTACCATATGGACGGTGTATGACGGTATTACCATAGACGGTGTGCCATAGACGGTGTGCCATAGACGGTGTGCCATGGACGGTGTACCATGGACGGTGTGCCATGGACGGTGTACCATGGACGGTGTGCCATGGACGGTATGCCATAGACGGTATGCCATGGACGGTGTGCCATAGACGGTGTGCCATGGACGGTGTGCCATGGACGGTGTACCATAGACGGTATGCCATGGACGGTGTGCCATGGACGGTGTGCCATGGACGGTGTGCCATGGACGGTGTGCCATGGACGGTGTGCCATGGACGGTGTGCCATGGACGGTGTGCCATGGACGGTGTGCGGTGGACGGTGTGCCATAGACGGTGTGCCATGGACGGTGTGCCATGGACGGTGTGCCATGGACGGTGTGCCATGGACGGTGTGCCATGGACGGTGTGCCATGGACGGTATGCCATGGACGGTGTGCCATGGACGGTGTGCCATGGACGGTATGCCATGGACGGTGTGCCATGGACGGTATGCCATGGACGGTGTACCATGGACGGTGTGCCATGGACGGTATGCCATGGACGGTGTGCCATGGACGGTGTGCCATGTGCCATGGACGGTGTGCCATGGACGGTATGCCATAGACGGTGTGCCATGACGGTAATGCCATGGACGGTGTGCCATGGACGGTGTGCCATGGACGGTATGCCATGGACGGTGTGCCATGGACGGTATGCCATGGACGGTGTGCCATGGACGGTATGCCATGGACGGTGTGCCATGGACGGTGTGCCATGGACGGTGTACCATAGACGGTGTGCCATGGACGGTGTGCCATGGACGGTATGCCATAGACGGTGTGCCATGGACGGTGTGCCATAGACGGTATGCCGGACGGTATGCCATAGACGGTATGCCATAGACGGTGTGCCATGGACGGTAATGCCCGGACGGTGTGCCATAGACGGTAATGCCATGGACGGTATGCCGGACGGTGTGCCATGGACGGTATGCCATGGACGGTGTGCCATGGACGGTGTGCCATGGACGGTATGCCATAGACGGTGTGCCATGGACGGTGTGCCCGGACGGTATGCCATGGACGGTGTGCCATGGACGGTGTGCCATGGACGGTGTGCCATGGACGGTGTGCCATGGACGGTGTGCCATGGACGGTGTGCCATGGACGGTGTGCCATGGACGGTGTGCCATGGACGGTGTGCCATGGACGGTGTGCCATGGACGGTGTGCCATGGACGGTGTGCCATGGACGGTGTGCCATGGACGGTGTGCCATGGACGGTGTGCCATGGACGGTGTGCCATGGACGGTGTGCCATGGACGGTGCCATGGACCATGGACGGTGTGCCATGGACGGTGTGCCATGGACGGTGTGCCATGGACGGTGTGCCATGGACGGTATGCCATGGACGGTATGCCATGGACGGTGTGCCATGGACGGTGTACCATGGACGGTGTGCCATGGACGGTGCCATAGACGGTGTGCCATGGACGGTGTGCCATGGACGGTGTACCATAGACGGTAATGCCATGGACGGTGTGCCATGGACGGTGTGCCGGTATGCCATAGACGGTGTGCCATAGACGGTGTGCCATAGACGGTATGCCATGGACGGTGTGCCATAGACGGTGTGCCATGGACGGTGTGCCATGGACGGTGTGCCATGGACGGTGTGCCATGGACGGTATGCCATGGACGGTGTACCATGGACGGTGTGCCATAGACGGTAATACCATGGACGGTGTGCCATAGACGGTGTGCCATAGACGGTATGCCATGGACGGTGTGCCATGGACGGTGTACCATGGACGGTGTGCCATGGACGGTATGCCATGGACGGTGTGCCATGGACGGTGTGCCATGGACGGTGTGCCATGGACGGTGTGCCATGGACGGTGTGCCATGGACGGTTTGCCATGGACGGTTTGCCATGGACGGTGTGCCATGGACGGTGTGCCATGGACGGTGTGCCATGGACGGTGTGCCATGGATGGTGTGCCATGAACGGTGTGCCATGGACGGTACGGTGTGCCATGAACGGTGTGCCATGGACGGTGTGCCATGGACGGTGTGCCATGGACGGTGTGCCATGGACGGTGCTCTGTTTAATTCCACCATTCGTCAAACAATTCTGTCATCTTCATTGATTTAGATATGGTGGAAATTTTGCTGTCACCAAAAGTTGGAGAAGATGTATTTTCATCGCGATTAACTTGTTTGTCTTTTACATAATTACGCCCGATTTCACTGTTGTTATCTCTTTCCGTCTGTCCGTCGTCCCAAACTCTCTTCTTGTATTAAGCAACTTTTGGTTTGCTCTTTTCCTCAATTTGTAAAATACTGCTGAATCCAACATTACAAGAATGCTTATGAAAATAGGAATTCAGCACAGTAGGAGAACACTAAAAACCATCCTATTAGTCTATTATAACATTCCCATGGTTGAGTGGGGATACATTGAAAATGCGCTTTAAGAGTGACCACAAATCAAACTTGCAGTCCAACTGCACCTACAAAACAGATAAATCTAAACAAAACAATTTTAGTAGCAACACGTTTTGAGCTTTCGTTTTTTCTATAGAGAACGGGATTTGATACTAGAAGGAGACGGTCATGACTTGTAATAATAATAATAATAATAACGATCCACACAGTATCAAAGATACAACAAAGTACCAAAATACCCCATATATGACCAAACCAATATCCAATTGGCGGTGTTCCTCAAAGTATCCAATTCGAGTTAAAGATAAAAACAAAAATTCCGATTAACAGATCAAACACACCCAGTGCCGCTATATAGTAATTTGAACTGATTTCACGAAGTTTTTGAGAACGGCAAAATGTTAGTATTACCAATGTGTCCAATTTCACTACAATTATTCCGAAAACCAGTAGCACAATAAGCAGAGCCAAACTCGTTTCTTTCTGTCGATCAATAAACGTAGAACTGTGACTTATTTCTGTAGTCACTGTCGGTTCACTGCTTCACAAACTATTCACCATTTCCCGTCATCTATCGAACTAACGCGGTCTTTAAATCTTTCAAGAGAGAGTTGAACACACAGTTACAATAACGGGGTCGTCGCTTGCGTATTCGGTTATGATAGTACAAATGCTATCACGAAACGCTTAATACGACCCGGACGAGAACACAGGTACGACGTACGGACAGACATAACATCGACAACCAAGTCAAGCCTTTGATAACCAGTTGTGGTGCACTGGCGAAAAAATTTTCAAATACAATCCACGCCTTTTATAAGTGATTCATCAGGTTAACTATACCACCAAATTATCTATGAATTCAAAGAAGTGTTCTTGCACAGTAGTATACGTTTTTTAAAGAATGCGTCAGTTACATATCGTCCGCCTCAACACTCCACGTAAAGTTCTTATTCTTGATGATACCGCGTTTATTGCGAACGGAAATCTAAAATAATTGTCAAATATAGGGATTAGGTCATTCACAAAGTTAAAATATGAAAATTTCAATCATGACAGTGATTGATGTTTCAGAGGCGATTGCAATAAGTTTTTCAATCAGTAAAATTTCATCCTTAATTTGATCTAGTTTTAATTATAAGAGTGAAAAATATTTATTAAACAAATAGAGTCCCTTTTCAAGTTTAATTACAAAATGTTTTAAGGATTCACCTACCGGCAGTGCTGCAGAATATTAACATTTTGATACTCAGAGAATCTGTTTCAATGACAAACGAAACATTCACTTCTGTTCAAATAATATTACGTCGATGATTTAACATCTCTCACTTCAGGTGTAAGCAATTTATGTTAGCAGTCATCATAATGGTTTTCTTCAAACAGTTGTGCCTGCAAGTAAAAGAAGTGTGTAACCTGGTCAAGGTCTGATGCAATGTCTTACTAGTTCAATGATTTTGAGTCGAATTTCAAACAGTTTAGCTAATGTTGCAGTTATATATAGATGTAATGTTTGTTTAAATTTGCCTTAAATTGAAAATTGATAAACTATTCAAAGATTATAAAATCCGCAATGTTATAAGGATTGTTTTGGTCAGATGTTTCCAAGGGACCCCCTTCTTCCCCCAACTCCCCACACCAGTACGTCTATATGCTCCGAGGACCACGACACCAGGCCTTCTTCCGAAGACGTTCACTTACATGAGCCTGTGCAACATTACCAATCTAAGCTTCTTACTATTTACTTCACACATTAAAACGTGAGGTATTCCATGTTGGGAATTTACCATTTTTGCAATAATAAGAAATATTCTATACCAGCGAGGACTTGTAACATCACATCAGGTCCGTCTACATGCTCCAAAGATCAATCAGTCTATTGGTTTGGTCTTCTGACAAAGTTCTCGCAAAACAAACACACCCACCAATCAGCTGTTAGAGTCAAAACATCGGCTCTTGTATAGCTGTATGGTTTGAGGACAAAGCCATTCGATGAATTACGCCCTTTATTTATAGGTTTGTTTTGCTTTATCAAGTGCTTTGATGAAGGCCAGTCTGTAAGACTGATTCCGGTTTGTGGAATCACTGAGAACTAATCAAAAATCCCCCAAAGTGCAATTTTAAGTCATTGAAATATTTTATATCATTTTTGTCCGAGGATATTGATTTTGTCCTCGGACGACGACTAAGTCGTCGGTCAACGGCTGTGTAGTCAAGTCTTGGTCCTCTGACATTGAATAATACAATCACATACATTTCCAAATAAACAAGTTTTGGACGCTAACGCATTGCTACACCACTGACAAACAAGAATAGCGAATTAAAAAGCTGAATCTAAATACGACAAGATTGCCCCGAGCGCACGACGACAAGAGAAATGGTGCTTACTGCTACTGCCGCCGCATACATAATGGATGTTTGGTCGCAGTATACTCCGCTTAGAATCTAGGGAAAGAACGTACATGGGACAAAGTGGCAAATTGTAAGTTGCCGGAACAGATCGAACAACTAGCACGCTACATACAAAACGAGGGTCCACCTTGACAAAAAGTGCATTGTGTGATGATTTGGCGATGGCCCACTGTCCGTCTTCTAACATATCCATCTGTCCCATTTTTTTCAGATTGACTTTCACCATGAGATGATGCTTAAAGGTCTGCCAGTCTATGAGCAGTTCGGTAAAATTGTTTAGATTGAACAAATATGTTTTTGACCATCTTACAGCTTTTTTTCAGGCTGCATTTTTAGGATTGTACATGTAATGAACGGGCATACCATTCTACAGTTCTATTTGCTTATGTAAACCCACAGTTTTTAATCATGGCCCACAGTTGTAAGAAGGAACTAAGCTAAAAGCCCATATTGGTTCATTCTTAATGTTCTCTGCTGTAGAATATTCATTAAATGGTATTTAATCATTATAATTATATGAGATATATGGTGCTGTATAAAGTGAATACCATGTGCCCACTTATGTGGTGCAAGGCTGTTCGACTGGGGAATTTCCCCTGTACCTTCTGACAGTCTGATACTATACTGTTGTGGCTTTGCAGTATATTCATGCAAAATACCCATCACGCAACTAAAGGTCTGATCAACTGGTACAATCTATCGAAAGGTATCTCAGGTAAAAAAGGGGAATGGAGAAAATGATTTAAACTCTTAGAGAAAATTCGAGTGTTGCAAAGTTTCAAGCAGAATTAAGAAACACGAATATACTTGTTTCTTATGCAAAGCAGGTCACGTTGCCAAGTGGTTGTTCATACGCTTATAGCCCGTGAAGTTTGAGTTTACCCATTCAGCTATTACTTAGGCTCTGTGGCTATCGATTTGTGACTATCGATTTTAAATGAAATTTTGAAAAATAGAAATATTTGATCTAATGAATCATGTAAACATGTTAACATCAGCGAAACATATGATAAACGTAACCCTTTCAGCTTTCCAGAATTGAATGTTGTTCCAAATATCAATTTAAGACAATAACAAGCTAAGCTAAACTTTGTATCCTCCTCTATGCTAAATGTATATATTTAACTAATTTTGTCTAATCAAAATAATAGGCAATCATAATAATTAAAATCTTTAATTGGTGGCAGCTTCAAAAACATATGTTACCATGATCACACTCGTTTTAGCTGGAAGTAAGTTTCGATCGAGTTAAAGTTTATTATTGACAATTAAATTTCAAATTCAGATACTTTCAAAGAATGTATTCATTATTGACATTATAAATTCCAATAAGATTTCTCACGCTCTCCGAGAATGTTATGGAGCCCTAATGACTTCCAAGTGATAAAGGTACGGTATTTCGTAGAGGCCTGTGAGAGTTTGGTAGGCCCTAATATTTAGGATCGGTGTCCTTATACGGAATTTTTGTCGAATGCATGTTTACAGGTTTACGCTGCAGTCAGCTTCCAACTTCCAACTTGTTGAAGTTATACGCAAATGGACTGTTATCCATGTTATCCAAAGTACATATGGCACTAATTTCGAGGAAATATAAATCTTTATCAGAAGTTTTAAAGGAGCGAAAAATGCATTAATAGTATACATCCATATACTTTTCTTTCCACACACCCATAACAAGTTCCTCTAGCAAAAAGAAGGAATACTAAACAGTCGCTTTTTATTGTTTTTGTTTACTAATAGTGCCAGCCTACCATGGTGACCTTTTAGGAAACTAGACGAGAAGTGGGGCACAATTCAACACGTATGGTCATCACAAACACATTTTTTTAATTAAAATAACAGCGTCATGAATCAGGACTAAATTTATTATTATATTGTTTTCATTCATTGAAATATGCTAAGGTTTGTTTCCTACTATTAATAATGAACATTTATAAAACGTTGTTGACCTTCCAACTCGAGAGCTCTTCTGCGTTCTGATACAAACCGTATCTACCGTCATCAAATGGTGCTCTTAGTCAGATCGCTTTTCTTCAGTCTGGTCGACGTAGCCAGTCCCGAACGTGACTATAAATTAAACAATTTATTTTTCCGACTATTTTTTCATTTCTGCGGTTCTTAGAAGTCAAATCTTGAATCAAACTTGGTAAGGCATCTCGCTCCCGTCTATTGACAAAAACAATCAGCAAATCATCTTCCAGTACAACATGAGGTTAATCCTATTCTCTCTTCATCTGATATTATTTTCATGTTTGGACACATCATTGAATGGGGGATAGGGCAGAGGTTAAACTTACCAAACACTAGAGAAACACCCAGTAAGTGTTCGAACAGTTTTGTCTAAGATTGCCTGTGCCTTATGTAAATGTTTTTACTTCCGTCTTTTCAACATGGGGAAGGGGAAGGGGGAACAGGAACCCAGACAAAATCAAGTGGGCCATAGGCCTATATAAGATTTCACATTTTAGGGGAACATAAGCATATACGTTCCCCCCACAAAATTATTGGGGGACATGTCCCCCGTCCCCGATCGCCGCCTATGCGTTTAGAACATGTGATGAAACACTGTCATTTAGTCAATGTGTATATCGTCTGCTTTTTTTCTGTTCAGCCAAAATGGTATCGTTTATATATGACCTAGTTTGTACTCGAGGCTTTTGCGTTGCGTTCGTGTCTTCTGGCCGCTGTACCTATGTAGGTTATCCATAATCGTATTTGTACAAAACGTTTTAGATCGAAGAAAATCCAACTCTGTTTTAGGTAGGCAGGTGGGTATAAATGCTGCTGAGGTGTCACATTTGGCTCGAGTTTGAACCAAAGTCTGTTCTTGCTTGCTGTTCATAGTGACCATTAACAACTCGTATAAAGTTACACACAGGCTGAATTCCTAATAATGTCAACACTCGAAATGCAGTCTTTTACAATAACATTAAAGAAAAGTCAATTGCTGATATTTTAGACAAAAACTTGAATAAAACAATTTACAATATTTTTTAAAGAATCTTCATGTTCATCGTTCTTACGATATCTACAGCAGCTTCCCAGTATATGTAGAATTGCTTTCCTGTACTGCAGGTTCATTATAGGGTAAAGAAAGAGAGGGTTTATGATAGCATTTGACCATAAAATGCACGAACAAATCTTTTGAAACACGTAATACGGAAATTCTTTAAAATGATGAGAATCGTAGGAGGAATAAAAAATTATCCAACCAAAAGGAGAACGAACGTCCATCCCACTATTGTGGTGTAACACTTCCACGTGTTCAACGGATCATACCGAGAGGCGGTAATCAAGTGAGTGTATATGACTACCATCTCCGACATCATGGTAACGATTGACAAAAGACCTATTAAGCAGAGGTAAAATACCTTTTCATCACGTGTTTAGGAGTCTGCTTTTCTTGGTAAGCAATGGGATCGGAGACCAGCAGAAAACGATCATAGCTTATCACAATTCAAACGGATCGAAATAAATAGTACTAAAATTTGTGCCTATCTGATGTAGTTTATGGTTAGTCATAAAGGCTAGTAACACCAATCCATTGCTTGAAATTGTCACAAAACCAAGCACAATCAACAAAGTACCAAACAGAATGTCAAGATTGTCAGCATCTTCGGGATCAACTGTCATAGACCCTGGTTCAGTCACCATGTTGTACAAATTTCAAAGCAACAATGCGAAAAAATCTTATAATTTTCCCAACAACTGTTGTTCTTTTAACAACAGGTATAAGTTAGAATAGCCGACAGTTAACTTATCAGTTATCTTATGTCTGTATGTAATCTCCGAAGCCGGTGAATTCGAATAACATACGTTTGGATGAAACATGTCTACCGGCGCTGAATTTTTTTTCTTTCTAATTGTTACTCAAAATTCATCCAAATAATAAGAATCGGCATACAATTATACATTTAACAGATTTAATCATTTGCTATGAAATGCACTCTTCGAGTTGAACGCGTTTTGTTGTGTTCTCCTCGCAGTAATAATAAAGTTGTTTAAAATACACTAAAATGATCAAGCATTTATCGGAGAACAGTAGAATTGTAATAACATACTCTCCTAGTGTAAGCGTTCCTTTGAAACCGAGAATATCTCAATCACCGACATACTTTAAAACTTAGTAAACTGCCTGCTGACGTACATGTACTGCTGTATTTCATCATTTCTTCAAGACGTTCGCACAATATGCAAATTCATCGATTTTATTTTGCATTTCCGGATTTGTATACCTGTCAATTGTTTGCTGTTAATCATAATTTTTCCTTGAAAAATAAATAGTTAATAGTGGCGCCTGTTCTTCTTAACAGGGTCTGAAATGAGAACCTGTCATCTAGATGGTTATCGCTGTATCGTCACTTTTATATAAATAACCAGATGTTAATAAGTAAAAACCAATTTGAAATTTAACTTTTCTCTCCGATGAAACGTGAAGACAATACATGCACTAAATGGACAAACGAACTGAACCGGACTAAAGTATGTGAAAGGATGATGGTCAATATCGACGAAAAGAGTATATGACCTACTTTTATTGCAAAGGAAGTCAAGGCTGATGACTTTCAATACCACAAGAAACTCGCGAAAACTTAATAAAAATTTCAACAACTTAACTCGACTACATACTCATGATTTCCACAAACAATTTTGCTTTCAACAAATTAATTTTGTTTAGAAAATCTTATCATTTATTAAGCGATTAAGAGCATGGATATTATTATAATTCTTCTAGAGGTCTCCAGTTGTTATAGTAGACTTGAGAAGTAAGATAAATAGGAAATTGCACTTCTGACATTTCATTTGACTGCTTGAGTTGAAAATTTATACTAATTTTGGTCACAGTTATCTAAGTTAAAACTTGAAACTTTATTAATTCTTTATTCGTTATTACCCACACCATATGAGTCATGGTCCTACTGTTATGGTTCATATATCATATATTAAATAACAACTGAAAAAATGACGTGAAACTGTTGGTGGTCAACTAAAAATGGCCACCAGCTCAGTGCAGAATCACGGGCCACAAACCATCTACAACACCGCTCTCGCCAACCCAAACTGATGGTGGTCAGTCATATGTTGCTTTATGTGTTTGTGGTCGAATTGAAACTCCCCTCCCCCCCCCCCTCCCCCTTCGAAAGAGAATGGAACCTGACAGTATGAGATGCATTTCAAAGCGTAACCGAAACTGTGATAACTTTCAAAAGTGGTCACTGAGAAATTTAATTGTGCAAAGAGTGACTGTTATACCAAATTCCGGGTAAAAAGTTCTATGGAGACCAACTTGCCTAAATGCTGACGTTTAAGAGTCTAACAAAGTTTCAGTGAGTTATACATTTTTTTAAAGTAAATGTTAATTTTGAAATATATTTAATTTGTCTGTTATACGTATATGTACTACTATTTGCTAGAATTAAATTGTGTGTCATTCATTATAATGCAAGTTCATCAAAAGATAAATCAAAGGATTTATGGTTCCATTTAACCAAAACGGGAACGAAAAACGTGTTTGCAATTTCTTCAAACTTTCTGGATATTGTTTGAAAGCAACAACTATGGAAGCTACATAAAATGGTAAGATGGTACTCAACATATAATGAAAACGACAGCGAAAAATATTATAGAAATAGCAACCTTTTGC
Source organism: Chiridota heheva (assembly GCA_020152595.1). NCBI lineage: Eukaryota > Metazoa > Echinodermata > Holothuroidea > Apodida > Chiridotidae > Chiridota > Chiridota heheva. Next base: position 270,831 of record JAIGNY010002634.1, read on the forward strand.
GGCTGAAGGCATTCAGTTTTGATTTTATGGTTTGAGACAAACTCGAATAATATATCTTTTGGGATAGTGTAAATATGTAATAATGTAAACTAATCTTAAGATGCTTGCAATGGAATAGAAAATGGCGACTCTCTGTGCGTTATGTTCTTATCGTCATCTTTATTACCCCCGCCAAAGAAGTTTGTTTGTTTGTCTGTCATCAACATATCTCAAAACTGATAATTGAATTTTGATTTTATTATTGCTGAAGTAAGAAGGGATTAAGATATGGGACATAATGGAGCAAGGGGAGGGCTGGAATGGAAGGTTGTGATATTTAGGGTGAGGTCTGTCGAGTCTGCCAATCGCCAGTGCACCACAAATGGTTATCAAAGGCCGTGGACATTGACTTGGTTGTCGATGTTATGTCTGTCCGTACGTCGTACCTGTCTTCTCGTCCGGGTCGTATTAAGCGTTTCGTGATAGCATTTGTACTATCATAACCAAATACGCAGGCGACGACCCCGTCATTGTAATTGTGAGTTCAACTCTCTCTCTCTCTCTCTAGTCTGTCAATGGAATGCGATGAACAATGAACTTATTCCCTGAAAGGAAATCCAAACAATCTATTTTCTGGACAGCTGGACTCTAAAGAAAATCAAATCTAGTGGTTGGGTATCAAAGAAAATCAAATCAATTGCTTTTTGGCATGACTGGAAAATAATAGAATGTGAATTTTGACTGAAAGGAACTGAATAAAACTGAAAACAATGATATGGACTTGGAAGAAATCAGAAAGAAAATAATTCTTACGTATTCAAAATGAAAATTAGAATAAAGTTGGAAAGACATGTTTTGGGGATAAAACTTGATGGGCCTAGGATATCTGAACTCTGCCAAATTTTTAAGCAAAAATAATTCTGTTGGAATTGCAAAAGGGGCGGAGATAGAGTGTTAAAATTCTAGTTGTCTTTTTTAACACTTTATTCGGGCTGATTTCCGACGTGAAGTCCATTTTTCTTTTGACAGCGCTTATAAGCAATTAACTTATCAGTTTACTTGTGAAGCAAAACAATTTTGTACCTGGTATTTACACAAAGTTTTGTCCCCGATTCAAATTAGTAAAAGCTGAAAACACCAGCTATTCATTTATTATCAAACTTTTGCTTTTAAAAATTGCTACGCCTATAGTCAGGATAGGTCAGCATAAATCTAACTTGATAATTATCAAATTGCTTCAAATAATAATGAAATGATATTTCTGATTTAATTCAATAACACAAAAAGTTGCCAAACGTTCTCTGTATTGATCATCTCTGAACAAAAAGAGAATCTTTAATGAATTCTTTACTGTCAAAAATTTAAAACTTGACGAAGTACTAGGGGTTGAAAAGGTGAAGAGCTTGAATAAAAAAAAATTCTTAGACATCAATATTAATGACAGGTCACTCTGCCTGGTACTGGTTGATTAGTATTTATTAAATCACTGATAAATTAATAGAAAGCAATAGAATAGTTAGCGCTTAAATTACAAGCAGACACTAATAACAATCTGCTTCTCGATATCTATTTTTCATTGTTGTATGGCTGGGAAAGCAATCGTTGTGTGAAAAGTGCTTGAGAATTGTCAGCGCTTAAATTACAAGCAAACACTAATAACAATCTGCTTCTCGAGATCTATATTTCATTGTTGTATGGCTGGGAAAGCAATCGTTGTGTGAAAAGTGCTTGAGAATTGTCAGCGCTTAGATTACAAGCAGATACTAATAACAATCTGCTTCTCGAGATCTATTTTTCATTGTTGTATGGCTGGGAAAGCAATCGTGGTGTGAAAAGTGCTTGAGAATTGTCAGCGCTTAAATTACAAGCAGACACTAATAATAATCTGCTTCTCGAGAACTATATTTCATTGTTGTATGGCTGGGAAAGCAATCGTTGAGTGAAAAGTGCTTGAGAATTGTCATTAGAAGGAATAACGATTAATAGTGTCAGTGTTGGCGTTTAAATAAAGGTAACGATAATCACGATTGTGATGACGATGTTCACGATGACGAAAATATCGAAACTTTTACGAAATGTTTACGAAATTTTACGAAAATCTTCATAGAATATTCTCGTGAATTTTCATTTATATGAATAGAGGACAAATTGGTGTAAGAATCATGCTGATATCCGGTTTAAGAGTCATTAGCCTACATTTTCAAAGATTTTGCCAATGTGTTGCAAAGTGACCTTGCAGTGTACAATGTAATGTCATAAAAGGCAGATCCAAGTTTTTGTGCATTTCTATTGAATGAAAACTGTTTTTCTTTTACTTAGAGTGCACAGTACATGAATAGATGGGCAACACATGTTGTTGTGAAGTGCAACAAAAGACATTTCCATAATTTTCAACACTCTACACTGCAGGGTCACATTGGTAAAATTTTTGAAATGCAGTAACCCCAAACGGAAAAAGAAATCAACATGATTTTATAGCCAGTGAGTGACCCAGCGGTCCCAAAATGAATTATTTCCCCTCAATCTTATGGTTATATCTTAAACGGCTAAGTTGGCATTATGATAAAAAAAATGGGCCCCCAAAATTTTCAGTTGGCCCCGAAAATTTTGCAACCTGGCTACGCCACTAATATGGAAATGCAAATTCACAGGAATATTTCTATAACTGTTTAAGTTAATCTGTGATGCCATCCTGACTAGCCTTCTATTTTCAAAAAAGTAAATCCATCAAAAGTAGCGTTGCAATATCCTCAAAAGTAACGTTATTACTGTGAAAAGTCGCGATACTACTGTAAAAAGTAATAATGCTTATATAAAAATAAACGTTGCTGTTGAAAGGCATTGCTACTTCTCCTACACGTCTTATGACCCTTTCGGCGCGATGTTGCAAAAGTCTTGTTGCTACTGTAAAAAGTTGGGCTACTGCCTATGCATATATTAATAATTAATTAGGGGTGGAGTTTTGGGTAGCCAATCACAACGCCAGTTTGCTGTACCGCTTCTGATTGTCGGTTGTCGCTTCATAGCTCCATAAGCAACCTATTCCACATTGTCATATTTAAAGGTTATTTTAAACTGTTTCAATAATTTTCAGAGGTCATTAGTTTTAGAATGTGGTTGCCATAGTGACGCAACCTAAAGCAGGAAGAATGCTATAGTAGGATTTGTCACTTTTCTACAGGCTTTTTGTTATAAGGCAAACTCAATTTTCGGTATATCCCTGGCCTGCTGGCGCGGCAACACAAGCGAACCAGCGCATTTCTAGCAGTATAGTGCGACAAATACACCAACTTACTTTTGAGTGGGCCAAATATCATTTTTGGCTCGCCATAGGGGCAAGGAAGATAGTTTCCTCTAAACTCTGATTACCAGTGATTACTTTTTTACATGAATATATAATATAAACATAACTTAAGTGTTTGTCTAATGAATAGATTTTCATTTCTTGGCAATGAATATACTTTCAATATTCATTATGGTTTCTAAAATTGACATTGAAATGTCCTTACCCCGTTCGAATGCTGATGTATTGATCAGTGGCGGCGTCAAGATTTTGATGATGGGGGAAGAGAGGTGCAGATGTGTCTCATTGGAGGGGAGGCAAAGCCTATAGATCAGACAAAATATGTCGTCATACAAAAAACAAAATGGAAGGGCAAGCGGAGGAAAAGCGGTTTTACCCCCTCTTCCCCCCTCCCCCATCCAGTAACTAGACGTTAATGCTTCTTTCCCTCAATACCTACTATAGCTATAAATAATTGTCATTCAGCATGAAGCGTGAAAATCACATATCTGCTTGTGCTATTCTTGCCATGCATTGGCGGCGGAACTGGGGGTACAGAGAAAAGGTGACCCTTTTTTTATAGGAAAAAGTGCCTTTTGAAACATTGAAAAACCGTTCCATTTTAGATTATATATCTGATCTTTTCATTGAACTGTTGAAGAATGTGATACAAATACCGCCCTGAAAGAGACTAAAGTTATGAAATATTACGCGCTTCGCGTGCATAATATCTATTCCTAATTTCCCTGAAGACAACGTTGTGGGCCCAACATTCAGATATTGGACTTTTTTATATACTGAAATGCAGTTGTATCTGCCTACCTGTATTTCTCTATGTGTAAAAACTCTTTAAACTGTTGAAGCAGAACCTTGCTAGAGCAGTGGAGTGTGTGAACCACCCTGGCAAATTTCATTAGCAGGACATCTTAAAAAAAACTTGAGTGCTCTTTCAAATATTAAAGACAAGTCCCCTTTATTAAAACTGATCTTTTTACTGACAGATTGAAGAAAGTGCACCAACATTTGCTATGTGCAAGCATGGAACTATTTTCGGCTATTTTCATGGTGCAAGCAGCCGGATAGCAGGGCACTTGTAATTTAGGATCGGAGAGAAACTCACAACGCTGTCCATATTGCCGCTGACTCGCTGAGAACTGATAATGACTTTGGGGTATAATCTTTTCTAATAACATAAACTGATAAAATACTGAGTTTAACTGAATTTTTCTGCGACTTACAGACTGAAAGCTATTTCTCCTAAACCATAAGGACCCTTTATTTATTTTTAACATTGTTTGGGACATTCAATATTCTAAACATCTCCAATTTCGATACTTACACACTATAAATTTGTGTAGATCCTGGTGTAAAACTTTCATATCTTCCTGAATTTTGGGCATTTATCTGAAATTGACAGATTGTGTACCTGCGCATCATTACAAGGAAAAAGGTAAGCAGTAATTTATTTTTGCACCGTTTAAAGCTATAATACATGCATTCAAATACGTCAGTTGGAAAGTGCCCCTCAATTCCTGTGCCCCCCTCCTCCATTCCAAAATCATCCACCTTCTTCTTGTTCTAGACCAGGAGCGTAGGTACCCGGGACAGGGGGGAAATTGCCCCTCCAGGGAAGATTTCACCTTCCTGCTTGTGTTGCATGCTTTCTGCTCAGTTGGAGGTGAAATTACAAAATTATTTCTAAAACTTGCAAAAAATATCGGAAAACTAGCCAAAATTTCCCGAAAACTGACCAAAATTTCCCACAAACTGACCAAAATGTCCTGAAAATTGACCACATTTTTCTGTTAATTGGCCACAATTTACAGAAAATGAAAATCAAAATTGAAAAAAAATTGAAGGGATTTCCCGAATCATACTCTGTTTTTGGTACTTAATAAACTATGTATAAGATTAGCTAACAGAGTTTTGGCTCGCTATTTTGGTAAAGAGTTTATTAAGTACCAAAAAAGGAGTATAATGGTAATGTAAAGGCTTTATTCCAGTTCATTTTGATAATAGAAATCCATTTTAAAAATAGAAGCTGTTGTTACCAGTACAATTTTTTCACTTGTCACTGGGAAATTGTTTAGATTTTTGTCCCACCCCTGAGAATTGACCCTTCCTACTGCCCCTACCCGATACTCTATAACATAACATAACAAGATTACGGGCTAAGAAGGGTTAGTCACCCCATAAAAAGCCCAAAGTAACACCTGTCACCATCCACCACTACAAAAAAAAAAAAATATTAGTAAAGAAATTATCAATGTTGACTTTGAAATTGTGAACAGAATTGGAGCCAACTATCCACTCAGGCAAACCATTCCACTCATTAACAACTCTTTACGAAAAGCTAAAACGCTGAATATCTATCCATGAGAACTCTTTTGTCAACTTCAAACTGTTACCACGTGTCACATGAGGATTAGCTGAAACTGCAAGAAATAACAGAAAGTCAAGCATCACTACCAGACATGCCAGATAGGAACTTAAAAGCCTAAATTATATCGCCACGTACTCTTCTCAACTCAAGCGTGGTCAAAACAAGAATTCGCAGAGTACCTAGATTCATAAGAGAGATACCTTACTTCCGGAATAAGTCCATATTCTTATATTCATGAGCGGATTGTAAAGCAACCGGTGTAGGTGGCGGCGTAGCAAATATTTGACATTTGGAAGGGTGGGGGCAGATTTGATCATTTGTCTCAACAAACCTCAGTACAAAAATATGTGAGTCTCTTATCATGGTCCAAAAACTATTTGTAAGGGAGGGGGGAGGTAGGTGAGGGGGGGGGGGGGAGGGAAGTGGGTGGGGGTGGGGGAGGGTTTGTAAAATTATTGGTAACATTTGGCAACATTTCCCCAAGATTGAAGCAATTTTCCCGAAAATGTGAGTGGAAGAGTTAGTGGTAGAAGATGCAATTAGTGTGAGAGGAAATTTTACGAAATATGAAGAAAATTTCTTGAAAATTGAAGACTTTTTTCACCAACAAAAATTAACTTGCACAAAAATAGAAGAATTCCGGAAGAAAAGAAGCTATGGAATCTGACTCTTTAAAGTCAATTCATTAGACCTTCATTATTGCGGGGAATGGTAATTGGTAAATATCAATGGTAAAAAATATTGGAGGCCACGGCCCCCGCCCCCTGCTTCCTACGCCCCTGTGTGTAGGTGTACATCGCTTTGCATCAGGTTCTTTTTCAATTCTATTGCACAGCGCCTTTTTAACATATTAACCTCAGCCAACTATGTGGCCCCTAGTGAAGCAATTGGCGCAGTACGGTTTCAATGTGGAGGGGTTACCTAATACGATATTGCAATGTGGGCAGCTTCTTGAAAACTACAAAAAATCCCCATTGACATTTAGTATGTGTCAATAATACAAATTTGTGATAGGGGCATATAAATTAATAATCGAGCATACCTCTAACATGTCTAAGTTTTCTATGTAAATCCTTTGTATTTTCATATACCACAATTAAATTTGCTTCAATATGAGAGTACACCTAGCTCATTCCAATGGTGTAACTAAAGGGGGGTGGGAGGGCGCTCACCCTTATTGGGCCCGACCAGGCCCTATAAAGTGGGCCCATAAGAAAAATTATACCATATGGCCCGCAAGGCCCCACTTGCCCGCCATGAAGTGCACTAGCTACGCCACTGGCTTATTCTGACAAAGTTTTGGGATCTAGCCACGCACCCATATACTCATAACCAGCAAACGGCACGGAAAACTGGCAAGATGATTGGCTACCGAAAGCTCCACCCCTAATTAAATATCAATATATGCACAGGTAGTATCCCAACTTTTTACAGTAGCAATGAGATGAGACTTTTGTGACATGATATATAAAAGAATAGCAACAACACTTTTTATAGTAGCAACGTTACATGTAAGAGAAGCTACATTACTTTTCGCATTAGCAACATTACTTTTGACATAAGTAGAGTTACTTTTCGCATTAGTAACATTACTTTTGACATTAGTGTTACTTTTCCATTAGCAACGTTGCTTTTGACATAAGTGGCGTTACTTTTCGCATTAGCAACATTACTTTTGACATAAGTAGCGTTACTTTTCCCATTAGCATTGTTAGTTTTTGCAATAGCAATGTTACTTTTCATAGCAACGTTACTTTTTACAGTAGCAACGTTATTTTTACAGTAGTAGCAAGTCTTATGACCCTTTTGGCATTCCATAAATATGACAAGAGGACTGACAAGCATACACCAGCAAACGGAAATCTGCCAGTTCATTCATTATTTACAAAGTTGTAGTTCTGATCAAGTTCTTAGGTTTTTTATTCACATGCAGTGTTTTTGATACATTTTGAAATCATGTAGCTGATTTTGTATTTTTGTCAATTTTCCTTTAATGGGCTAGGTCCTGGCTTCTGGAGGCAAATGTTTGTGATTTAAACATGTACTTGTTTTCACTAGTCTACGATTGTATATTTTGATGGATGATCGGGAACTTATAGCACCATGAAAGAAAGAAAAGAAAAAACATTGGACGTTATATGTCAAAGTTGAACTTGAATATAATTTTCACTACTCTAACAGGTAAGAGAAGCATTCAATTATTGTAAGGACCCCAGGATAATACACCCTCCCTTACTTTCCAAGGAAAAAAAAAGATGTGCAGAATAGCATGTATTGGGCAATAGTGGATATCAGGCATATTGGGTATCAGGCATTATTGGGTATCAGGCATCATTGGGTATCAGGCATTATTAGGTATCAGGAACAAGCAGGTGTCAAGCAAGAGCAGATGTCAGACCGAGCGAGAATCAAGTCATGAATGGGAACCATGTATCAGCGGGAATCATTAGCAGGTATCGGGCATTAGCAGGTATCGGGCATTAGCAGGTATTGGGCATTAGCAGGTATCGGGCATTAGCAGGTATCGGGCATTATCGGGTAGCAGGTATCGGGCAGCAGGTATCGGGCATTAGCAGGTATCGGGCATTAGCAGGTATCGGGCATTAGCAGGTATCGGGCATTAGCAGGTATCGGGCATTAGCAGGTATCGGGCATTAGCAGGTATCGGGCATTAGCAGGTATCGGGCATTAGCAGGTATCGGGCATTAGCAGGTATCGGGCATTAGCAGGTATCGGGCATTAGCAGGTATCAAGCATTAGCAGGTATCGGGCATTAGCAGGTATCGGGCAATTAGCAGGTATCGGGCATTATCAAGGATCAGGTATTAGTGTTGGAATTTGATTGTGCGCAGTATCAGACAGTAGTTATCAGGGTTTAGTAAGCAAGCAATACTCGGTATCAGAAATTAAAAGTTATCATGCATTAATAGTGATATATATCAGGCATAAGCAGATATCAAGCATATGCAGGTGTCACACATTACTAGTAGGTATCAGGCATTAGCTGGTATCAGGCCTTAGTGGGTAAAATATGTCATTAATGGGTATTAGCCATTAGCAGGTATAAGACATTGGCAGTTATATATAAGTCATAAGTGTTGTAGTAGCAGGTATCAGGCATAACCTGGTATCAGGCATTAGCTGGTATCAGGCATTAACAGATATAAGGCATTAATAATGATCAGACAAACAGATATCAGGCCTTGGATGATATCAGATATTAGCTTCAAGATTCAGGATGAATAAAGGACATGCTACATTTTGCTACATGAGTTTTTAAAAAACTTCTTAAATTTGTTATGAATACTTCATTTTGGTCTTTGACTTCTGTAAAAAAGATATGCTGTGCAAAGGAAACCAAAACAAAGGAGCAAAATTGGAATTTACACTTTATTTGAAAAAAAAAGCTAATACATTAAATCAATTACATATGAGGATTGCACTATAATGCTACGTTGTCAAATCAACAAGCATAAATCTTGTAAAAAGAATACTCCCTCATTATTTCAATTATCGAAAGTACAAAAGACCATATCATTAGACCATATCATCACCTCATCAATTACAATTAATTTAAAAGATAAATATATTTATATATATATAATTATAATTTATATATATATATATATATATATATATATATATATATATATATATATATATATATATATATATATATATATATATATATATATATATATATATATATATATATATATATATATATATATAGATATATAGATATATATATATATAGATATATACATATACATTATATATATATATATATATATATATATATATATATATATATATATATATATATATATATATATATATATATATATATACACTATATTTATATAGTGGCAGTGCTCAATAACTAAGTTGAGATTGGATGCCAACCTGGCATGCTGTATCCAGGCAAACTCCCTGGTGCATCAAACAATTGCACTGCTGGTCAACCTGGTATAATTAAACACAAAAATACCCTTGACTATCTTAAACCAGAGTGCACATGCTCCCCCTTGAGTATCCCCCAGATGCTATCCATCAACTGCATTTTATCTGGCATGGTAACATCTCTTTCTATTCTTAATCTAGTGCCCATGCTTTCTAACACCTTGGGTGTAAACACACTGATTATACATCACATCTACTTTCATCAAAGATACATGATGGGTGAATGACCTCTGACCCCACAAAGTAGAGTATGAAATAAATTGTAATGTAGACACTTACAAATTCCATGAGAGGTGAAAAGCATCTAAGTACACTTTACTTAAAGCCTTGTAATTATAAATACTGTATTCCACGTAATAAATGCCCTTGCTCTAATACGCGCCCACCCACCATTTTTTTACTGATAACATTTCCCGAAATGAATAAATAATAAATGCTATTTAAATGTTCCAAAAAATGTTCCAAAAAATTATGCTAAGATACAAAAAATCACCATGTAAAAGATATAATAATAACAATAATAATAATATTAATAACAATATAAGAATACTACTACTACTACTACTACTACTACTACTACTACTGCTACTACTACTACTAATATATTTTGGCAAAAAGTGTGTGGGGGGGCAAACTTGCCCCCCAAAATCCATGTCCCTTGACATGCCTGTTTAACAAGAACCCCTGGCACCATATTTCCACATCAAAGGTTTAGCTGGTGAAGATTTTGTGCATGAAATGGAGGTAGAGACAGAAAGGCTGATTCTAATGTAAGCCATTGTTAAAATCAAATAGTGACACCCTTCGCTCCACAGTTTAATCATCAAGTATTACATTTTACCAGAAAGACAGATTTTTGATTTGTTTTTTTAATATCTTTTTTTCAAAAGATTGTAAAAAGAGGCTGCAGTGGCATTTATGTGTGCACTGCGAAAAAAAATTGAATTAAATACTCTCACAACTAAAAAAGCAGGTACTCCTTTCATATTACATTTCAATTATGAATTTTGAAGATTACACTTATCTACACTATCCAATCAAATGAGCGCATTGGAAACCAAACAGAGCCATTGAACTTTAACACATTTCAGTCTCAGCACATTTCATGCAAGGAATACACAACCAAAGGTCCTAAACATAATGTATGCTTAATATCCATCATCCAGGACGAATATATGAATATTGATAACCAACTTTGAATACCAATATATCAGGTGCTTGATAAAAGTTATATGATAGGAATACTTAAGATTACCAAATTACCATTAAAGAATTAATGTGAAGAAGATTATGCATTAAGCAAACACTAAACCCTTCATAACCCATTTACATAATATATATACATATATATATATATATAAACATATAAATTATATATAAATATATATATATATATATATATATATATATATATATATATATATATATATATATATATATATATATATATATATATATATATATATATATATATATATATATATATATATATATATATATATATATATATATATATATATACATATATATATATATATATATATATATATATATATATATACATATATATATATATATATATATACATATATATACTTATACATATTATATATATGTACCTAGATTCTAACCATAAGGCAAAACGTTTTGCTAAAAATTAAACGCTTAGGGGAAAACATTCATTTAAGAAAAAGTTTTATTTCCCCTTAATGTTTTTGCAAAAAATTTTAAGCATATTTTTTATTGTCGGAAATGGGTCTTATATTTTTCTCCATGCTCTACAATATAGGTTAGGGTTAGTTTTAGGGTTAGGTTAAGTTTAGGGTTAGGTTTTAAGGTTAGTTAAAGAAAGAAAATTTTAGTGTATTGATTGTGGTTTCGCCTTAAGGTTAAATCTAGGTATATATGTATGTATGTATGTATGTATGTATGTATGTATGCATGCATGCATGCATGCATGTATGTATGTATGTATGTATGTATGTATGTATGTATGTATGTATGTATGTATGTATGTATGTATGTATATAATATATATATATATATATATATATATATATATATATATATATATATATATATATATATATATACAGATAATATATATATATACCTTGCTTCATATCAGAGTTGGGCCTGCAAGTTGGTCAATTATTTGGAATCAAAAAGAATCATATTCATGAAACATTAAAGGAATATTTCCATGAATTTTATTTTCATATATATGATAGAGGACTATTAAAGAAACAATTTGGTGTAAAAATCATAGTGACATCTTTTCCTGTTAAGGAGCTACGGCATTTCAAAGATTGTGTGAGAGTGTTTAAAAATGACCTCTCAGTGTAAAATGTGATGTCATAAAGGCAGATCCAACACAATTCTTACTCAATAAATAAATAAAAAAATTGTTCCACTATTTTAGGAAAAGGCAATTAATTTTCAATGAAATACACAAAAATTGTCTTTAATTGGCCTTAGTTACATCACACTGTACACTGTGAGGTTACTTTTCAACACACTTGCGCAATCTTTCATGTGCAATAACTCCTCAATGGAAAAAGATATCTACATGATTATTACACCAAATCGTTTCTTTCACTCCTCTTATCATATATATTAAAATGAAAATTCTCAGAAATATTCCTTTAATTCATCTTTCAACAGATTAGGAAAGTAGTCTATCACGCACGATAAACAGAACAGGGAAGAAACTATCTTGTTCTTTTCAAGAGAAATAGTTTTCAAGATATCTTAAGTTTGTTAGAAATGACCGGGGTACAATGTCTAATACAGAAGAGTGAAACATACCGTAACTTTCTTAACAATTATTTATGCCTTTAATTGAAAATTAACTAACTTTTGTCACTAATTGAGTCTCTTTTTAAACTTATCCAAATGGTAAATCTCTGCCATCCAATTGTAGACTTAAGTATTTTTTATTTAGCTGACATTTACAGTTGTATGTCATGAAACTTTAAGAGAAGAATATTTGACTAAAATGTGTCAAGACTTTTCAGGAATGTGAGGCTGTGATTTCATTGGGCAGATTTCGATCATATCTAAGATATGTTGTAAATCCTTAAGCTGGGGTATCTCCTGGACTAAATAATATTTCTGAATAATTTCTGTACCATTCTGTTCCTTTTTTTGCCCTCTTTTCTATCAGATTAAAAAGCTCAACTAATAATTTGATGACGTAAGATCTTAAATCCTATCAAGACTCGAAGGTGGTTATATCCAGTTTCTATGGTGCTATGCGGATGGGAGTACTTCTATGGATGGGACACCATTTAATCGCAGGCTATCTACCCACTGCAGAAACTGCCCATTTCACAGCTGAGTGAACTGTAGCAAATGGGATAAAATGTCTTTTTCAAGGACAGAGCACAGCGCCGTGGCTGAGAATCGATCCCAGCGCCTTTAAAGTACAAGACCGATGTCATGACCACTGGGCTACTGCACTCCTTGTAGTAAACATTAAACAATTCAACCAATCCCCCTGAAGAGCTCAGATCATGTGATGTCATTTAAAAAAAAAAAAATTGTAAGTTAACTGCACAAAGATATTTATATTAAAAGCTGCCTTTGGAGACAGAATATATTACCAATAACATCATAAGAAATCTTTTCCAGTTATCTCTTTTTCAATAATTATGCTTTAATCTTGGCATGCTCCAATAACTCGACTACAGAGAAAAAGGTACATAAGTAAAAAAAACTAGTAAAATTCAATCAAAAAAAGTTCATACACAACCTCTTATTGTAGTACAAACAATACACCAAATTCCATTCGCAGATACATACATTACACAACATAATTCATTTTGTTAAATCGTTTAAAATTATTAAATTATTTCAAATTGTTAAATTATTTTGCTAAATATTTGGCAAAATTAATAGATACTGGCTAGTTTGGAAAATTTTTTCCCAAAAAGCAAATTTTGACCTTTATTTGTTTTCTAAATTTTTGTACTCATATTTGTGATAAAAAGGGGGAAAAATTTGCAAAACAATAGATAGTCAAACAGTACAGTTTAATAACTGTTTTACTACACTTTTTCAGAATCTATGGCACATCAGAATATTGAGAAAGAGTTTGAACAATTCCAAATGATTCCTAATGCCTCTGCCTTTGAAGAAATGTTAATATGCAACCATCAATTTACTTTCTGAAGATAGAAAATGGCAAGATATGCTTTACACACTACCTGCACCCCAACACACAGGAAATTAATATTCCTTCATATACTAATTTGCATGCATACATTACAAGTTACAGCTAAATCCATATATGGACCAGGGTGGTCCTTATCCTTGTGTTTTTTTGTTTTTGGTGTATGCGATGAGAACACATGGGTCCCTTGGACAGAACCAGGGCCGGATTTATAAATGTAGGCGGCCCAGGGCATTCTTGTATGTGTGGGCCCATAATCCCCATTAATTTGTCTCCCCTTATTTACACTCTTCCTTTCATGTTGCAGTACAATAAATTATGTTGGTCTGTAAAAAAAAATTTTTTTATATATTTGCTGTTGACCCAACAAAAGGCCCATTTTCTTTAAATAACAAGCCAAGCCTGATATTTCATTTCATAAACTTAGGCATGATCCCACTATGCATATCAACAAAAGACAAAGTTATATACAATGAAGATGTACACAAGTACACACTACCTAAAATCATTACTATAATAAATAGGAAACAAACCAAACATGTGATTATTAAAATAATTATGAGCATTTCAAGATTGTTAAGCCCCGCCTACTCATTAATATGCATGATATCACCACTAAAAACAATAAGGCACATATACAAACCATGGGCTATCTGTTTACCAAATATGACATAAATCCAGTTAACCCTTCTCAAGATACCGCGTTTACAAACTCTTTTCAGCAAAATCTTTTTAAGCCTCACCCACTATGCATATTAACGTAATTCAATGTTTTAACACCATGTGTACACACCAGCCAACATCATAATCAAACTATGACATGCATCCAGTGTATCGTTCTTGAGATATTGCGCTTACGAGCTTGCTGTCACAGACACACATACATACACACACCCACACCCACACACCAGCATGACTGCATAGGTTGCGTATGCTGTTAGCAAATCATATTATATATCATGAAGGAAATCAAGTAACAATAAGAGGCTAAAAATGGGAAAATAATTATCTTTCATGTACAAAAACCCACTGCTACATCTGATAGATTACATACATAAATAGAAACATAAATAAATCTTAATGATTTACACTTTACAAGAAACATGCCTATGTACAGACTGAAAATCAAAATACGTACGTATGTAAAATCTATTTAGTTAAGTTGTTGTAAACATATATGGCACACAGAAGTTTATTATCCTCCAACATTGTACAAGTGGAATCATGCAATAGTCATGTTCATAATAAATAATGATGTATGATGAGATATTAAGTAAAATATTCAGGACTTCTTGGGCAAGCATTTACATGGTATACATGAATACATACTACTAAAACAGAATAATCATTTTCAAGCCTTTCGGTGATAAGTTTTTCACTAAAAAAAATGTCCATACTACAATCTTACTCTGGATCCTCAGACCCAGCCCAATAAACAATCTAAGATTTGTTTTCTCTTCCTAAAAAAACGATCTCAGTTGTACAACTCACCCTACCTTGAAATTATGAAGAATTTTGTTTATAGAATACACAAGTAGATACTGGAAAGTTATTTTGTTCTTTGATCGTGCATTTCTACAAAAACTACCAGAGACAGAATAACCTTTCGTTTGGCTTTCATCCTTTCCCAGTCCCATCCCAAACCTACCATGATTTGATTCACATTAGAACACTTTAAACTAGAACGGTAAATACCATCATGGTTCACATGCCCATGCAAATTGACACCCATATCATATGACCCGGCCAATTATGAAAATGGCATTTCTCACTAAGTGCAACATGGCATCCCATGTCCCACCCCTTGTCCCACATGGCATCCCACCCCTTGTCCTACATGGCATCCCACCCCTTGTTCCACATGACATCCTATCCCTTGTTCCACATAGCATTCCACCATATGTCCCACATGGCATCCCATCCTATAACCCACATGGCATCCCACCCTGTCCCACATGAATCCCATCCCATGTGCCAAATGACATCCCACCCCATGTCCCACATGACATCCCATCCCATGCTTTGTCTAACATGGCATTCCACCATATGTCCCACAAGGCATCCAACCTTATGACCCACATGGCATCCCACCCTATGTCCCACATTAATCCATCCCATGTGCCAAATGATATCCCACCCCATGTCCTACATGACATCCCATCCCATGCCTTGTCCCACATGGCATCCACCATACAAACTGTCCCACATGGCATCCACCATAAAGTATGTCTCACATAGCATTCCACCATAACCATATGTGACCCACATGGCATGGATCCCTCCACCATATGTCCCAACCATATGTACTACATGACATCCCACCATATGTCCCACATGGCATCCCACACTGTCTCCCTACATGGATCCCCCATCCTACATGTATGTGACATCCTACTTTATTAATCCAACCATATGGCCTCCAACATGACATCCCTCCCTATGTCCCACATGGCATCCTCCCTGTGTCCCACATGGCATCTCTCCCTATGTCCCCCATGGCATCCCACCTTATGTCCCACCATATGTTCCACATGTTAATCTCCCCTTAATGTCCCAATGACATCCTACTTTATGTTCCACATGGCATCACATCCCATGTCTCCATGGCCTCCTACCCTACGTCCCACATAGCCTTCTACCCTATGTCACACATGGCATCCCAACCTGTGTGACACTCTTGTATTACTCAGGAATCCCACCCATGTCCCACATGGCACCCCACCCCATGTCCCACATGACATCTCATACCACCCCATGTCCCACATGACATCCCATCCCATGGCATTCCACCCTATGTCCCGCATGGCATTACACCATATATCCTCCATGGCATTCCACCCTGTTCCACATGGCATCCTACCCCATGTTCCACATGACATCCCACCATATGTCCCACATGACATCCCATATGCTCCATAAGAAGTCCCATCCTAGCTATCACAGTCCCTGATCGAGCATACTATGTAAGAAAGTGTCAGTTCAAATAATAATTTATATGCAAATGACTTGTTGAATAAGAAAAAAAAAGGCAGAGTCAAATAATTATGCCTGATATAGCCCTTGGTGCATACCACATGGTATACATTATATAATATGTCCCGCAAGGCCCCCATCCATGTCCCACATGGCATCCATCCCTATGTCCATATGCAGTCACATCCTGTCACACTCCCTGACTGAGCATACTAAATAAAAAAAATGTATGGTCAGTTCATAAATTGTAGCAACTTTATGCATATGACCACAATAATAAAGGTGGAATTTTATAATCATGCCTGATATAACCATTGGTGCCCAAATATTTTGAAGAATTTTAAGCTATTTAAATCTCCAGTGTACGGGAAAGACACTTGAGGATCTCTGAAGAATATTAGAAAATTATATCATTTTACAGTTATCTTCTAAAGAAATATCAAATGTTTTGTAGACTTTTAAAGGAAATTGGTCTTCAATCTGTCTTAAGTGTCTCTAAGAAACTTTGACATTTAGTAAGGAAATTCTAACCTTCTATAAGGATATCTACAGAAACTTCCAAGGAACTCTAAAGAAACTTTAACATTTTCTGAGGAATTCTCGAAAAACTTTAAAATTTCTGAGGAAATCTCAGGAAAAACTGTGGATGGCCTGACGGATCAAATCGCCATTATATAGGTTCGCATTATGCTTCTCATGCGAACCAAGAATCATGTAAAACAATTGGAAGAAATGGTTTGCAGGAAATTAGGTAATAAATATCAATCAAAAGACAACCCTGTCCTAATATTATACCTGAAGTTTAAAATTTCAAGAAGTTTCCAAACATGGTCCTTAGACAATTCCAGCTATTTACATGCGTTATCTCCTTCTTTTGCAGCAGTGTCTTGGCTTTCTGACAGACGTCTTTTCTCCTCCTCCATTAATCGGATCAGTCGAAGTTCCTTTTCTTCCTTGTTCTTATTCCTTTGCTGATAACGAATTCTGGGGAGCAATGGAAAATTAGAAAGTGATTGTCAGATTCTGTCTACCTATTAATTACCAAAGATTAATGTTTTTGGCATCGCATTTATATGCATATTTAATGCACTGGCAAAGGACTTTGGCCAGAGTAGAATGGCCCAAATTTAGGACGGTCATTCGCGAGCATCTAAATGTCAAAACATTGATCTTTTTTTAAAATTTCTGTGTTAGATTGTTTAAAATGCATAAAATTAAAATTAAAAAAAGAATGCAAAACGAAAAAAGTTTACATACATTTTTTCGCTTTGTTAAGAAATTCACCTCTTGTAAAATGGACTAAACCAAATATTCAAGTTCATGCATTACAATAATTTAATGCACGGGACATGACAATGCAAATACTCCATAGAAATGTAATAATATTCTTTAAAACTGCAGTTTCTCTGAATGAAAAAGTTTACTTCTTAAAACTTCAGAATTCATTTTCTTTTTCTGAAAAGTTGCTATAATCACAAGAATCAAGTATCTAATAATATTGATCAACTATGGATTTATAATATCAACTAGCAGCTGCAATCTTGGACAATACTGCTGAGACATATTTACAGATTCATCTAAGCTGATAATGAGCAAAAGTACATTTCTCAGATTCATCTAAGCTGATAATGAGCAAAAAAAGTGCATCCAATATAAAAACATTCAATTGGCCTATGACTTTTATGAATGAAATATGAAATTTCATGTTGTTGCTCAATGCACTTTTCAATAACACTGTGTTTATATATTTATTCAATATCAACATAAATATATGTATCTTATACAAATTTACCTAAGCTGATAATAAGCAAACGTACATTTCTTAACCAAAATAAAAACATTAAATTGGCCAATTATGAAAAAAATAGAAAATTTCAAGTTTAAATTTACCCCAAACATTCAATGTTCTCTAGGTTAGACAGAAAATACCACATTATACACATGACATGCTAGTCTATGCACTTGCTCATCTCTCCATCTGATTACACACATGACATACTAGTCTATGCACTTGCTCATCTCTCCTTCTGATATTATACACATGACATGCTACAGTCTATGCACTTGCTCATCTCTCCATCTGATATTATACACATGACATGCTACAGTCTATGCACTTGCTCATCTCTCCCATCTGATTACACACATGACATACTAGTCTATGCACTTGCTCATCTCTCCTTCTGATATTATACACATGACATGCTAGTCTATGCACTTGCTCATCTCTCCATCTGATATTATACACATGACATGCTAGGCTATGCACATGCTCATCTCTCCATCTGATATTATACACATGACATGCTTCAGTCTATGCACTTGCTCATCTCTCCATCTGATATTATACACATGACATGCTACAGTCTATGCACTTGCTCATCTCTCCATGTAATATTATACACATGACGTGCTACAGTCTATGCACTTGCTCATCTCTCCATCTAATATTATACACATGACGTGCTACAGTCTATGCACTTGCTCATCTCTCCATCTGATATTATACACATGACATACTAGTCTATGCACTTGCTCATCTCTCCATCTGATATTATACACATGACATGCTACAGTCTATGCACTTGCTCATCTCTCCATCTGATATTATACACATGACATGCTACAGTCTATGCACTTATTCATCTCTCCATCTGATTATACACATGACATGCTAGTCTATGCACTTGCTCATCTCTCCATCTGATATTATACACATGACATGCTAGGCTATGCACTTGCTCATCTCTCCATCTGATATTATACACATGACATGCTTCAGTCTATGCACTTGCTTATCTCTCCATCTGATATTATACACATGACATGCTACAGTCTATGCACTTGCTCATCTCTCCATCTGATATTATACACATGACATGCTAGTCTATGCACTTGCTCATCTCTCCATCTGATATTATACACATGACATGCTACAGTCTATGCACTTGCTCATCTCTCCATCTGATTACACACATGACATACTAGTCTATGCACTTGCTTATCTCTCCTTCTGATATTATACACATGACATGCTACAGTCTATGCACTTGCTCATCTCTCCATCTGATATTATACACATGACATGCTAGTCTATGCACTTGCTCATCTCTCCATCTGATATTATACACATGACACGCTACAGTCTATGCACTTGCTCATCTCTCCATCTGATATTATACACATGACACGCTACAGTCTATGCACTTGCTCATCTCTCCATCTAATATTATACACATGACATGCTACAGTCTATGCACTTGCTCATCTCTCCCATCTGATATTATACACATGACATACTAGTCTATGCACTTGCTCATCTCTCCATCTGATATTATACACATGACATGCTAGGCTATGCACTTGCTCATCTCTCCATCTGATATTATACACATGACATGCTTCAGTCTATGCACTTGCTTATCTCTCCATCTGATATTATACACATGACATGCTACAGTCTATGCACTTGCTCATCTCTCCATCTGATATTATACACATGACATGCTACAGTCTATGCACTTGCTCATCT
Source organism: Chiridota heheva (assembly GCA_020152595.1). Classification (NCBI taxonomy): domain Eukaryota; kingdom Metazoa; phylum Echinodermata; class Holothuroidea; order Apodida; family Chiridotidae; genus Chiridota; species Chiridota heheva. The sequence continues at coordinate 291,118 of JAIGNY010002634.1, forward strand.
CTCCATCTGATATTATACACATGACATGCTACAGTCTATGCACTTGCTCATCTCTCCATCTGATTACACACATGACATGCTAGTCTATGCACTTGCTTATCTCTCCTTCTGATATTATACACATGACATGCTACAGTCTATGCACTTGCTCATCTCTCCATCTGATATTATACACATGACATGCTAGTCTATGCACTTGCTCATCTCTCCATCTGATATTATACACATGCTACAGTCTATGCACTTGCTCATCTCTCCATCTGATATTATACACATGACACGCTACAGTCTATGCACTTGCTCATCTCTCCATCTAATATTATACACATGACATGCTACAGTCTATGCACTTGCTCATCATCTCCCATCTACTATTATCTCTATCTAACATGCTATACTTGCTATCTCTCCATCTGATATTGACACATGACATGCTACAGTCTATGCACTTGCTTATCTCTCCATCTGATATTATACACATGACATGCTACAGTCTATGCATGCTCATCTCTCCATCTGATATTATACACATGACATGCTACAGTCTATGCACTTGCTTATCTCTCCATCTGATATTATACACATGACATGCTAGTCTATGCACTTGCTCATCTCTCCATCTAATATTATACACATGACATGCTACAGTCTATGCACTTGCTTATCTCTCCATCTAATATTATACACATGACATGCTAGTCTATGCACTTGCTCATCTCTCCAAACTGATATTATACACATGACATACTAGTCTATGCACTTGCTCATCTCTCCCATCTGATATTATACACATAACATGCTACAGTCTATGCACTTGCTCATCTCTCCCATCTGATATCATACACATGACATGCTAGTCTATGCACTTGCTTATCTCTCCATCTGATATTATACACATGACATGCTAGTATATGCACTTGCTCATCTCTCCATCTGATATTATACACATGACATGCTACAGTCTATGCACTTGCTTATCTCTCCCATCTGATATTATACACATGACATGCTACAGTCTATGCACTTGCTCATCTCTCCATCTGATATTATACACATGACATGCTACAGTCTATGCACTTGCTTATCTCTCCCATCTGATATTATACACATGACATACTACAGTCTATGCACTTGCTCATCTCTCCATCTGATATTATACACATGACATACTACAGTCTATGCACTTGCTCATCTCTCCATCTGATATTATACACATGACATGCTACAGTCTATGCACTTGCTTATCTCTCCATCTGATATTATACACATGACATGCTAGTCTATGCACTTGCTCATCTCTTCCATCTGATATTATACACATGACATGCTAGTCTATGTACTTGCTCATCTCTCCATCTGATATTATACACATGACATGCTAGTCTATGCACTTGCTCATCTCTCCCATCTGATATTATACACATGACATGCTACAGTCTATGCACTTGCTCATCTCTTCCATCTGATTATACACATGACATGCTACAGTCTATGCACTTGCTTATCTCTCCATCTGATATTACACACATGACATGCTACAGTCTATGCACTTGCTCATCTCTCCATCTGATATTACACACATGACATGCTACAGTCTATGCACTTGCTTATCTCTCCATCTGATATTATACACATGACATGCTAGTCTATGCACTTGCTCATCTCTCCATCTGATATTATACACATGACATGCTACAGTCTATGCACTTGCTCATCTCTCCATCTAATATTATACACATGACATGCTACAGTCTATGCACTTGCTTATCTCTCCATCTGATATTATACACATGCCATGCTAGTCTATGCACTTGCTCATCTCTCCTATCTGATATTATACACATGACATGCTAGTCTATGCACTTGCTCATCTCTCCATCTAATATTATACACATGACATGCTACAGTCTATGCACTTGCTTATCTCTCCATCTGATATTACACACATGACATGCTACAGTCTATGCACTTGCTCATCTCTCCATCTAATATTATACACATGACATGCTACAGTCTATGCACTTGCTTATCTCTCCATCTGATATTACACACATGACATGCTACAGTCTATGCACTTGCTTATCTCTCCATCTGATATTACACACATGACATGCTACAGTCTATGCACTTGCTCATCTCTCCCATCTGATATTATACACATGACATGCTACAGTCTATCCACTTGCTCATCTCTCCATCTGATATTATACACATGACATGCTACAGTCTATGCACTTGCTTATCTCTCCATCTGATATTACACACATGACATGCTACAGTCTATGCACTTGCTCATCTCTCCCATCTGATATTATACACATGACATGCCACAGTCTATGCACTTGCTTATCTCTCCCATCTGATTATACACATGACATGCTACAGTCTATGCACTTGCTCATCTCTCCATCTGATATTATACACATGACATGCTACAGTCTATGCACTTGCTCATCTCTGCATCTGATATTATACACATGACATGCTACAGTCTATGCACTTGCTTATCTCTCCATCTGATATTATACACATGACATACTAGTCTATGCACTTGCTCATCTCTCCATCTGATATTATACACATGACATGCTAGTCTATGCACTTGCTCATCTCTCCCATCTGATATTATACACATGACATGCTAGTCTATGCACTTGCTCATCTCTCCCATCTGATATTATACACATGACATGCTACAGTCTATGCACTTGCTCATCTCTCTATCTGATATTATACACGACATGCTACAGTCTATGCACTTGCTCATCTCTCTATCTGATATTATACACGACATGCTACAGTCTATGCACTTGCTCATCTCTCCATCTGATATTATACACATGACATGCTAGTCTATGCACTTGCTCATCTCTCCATCTGATATTATACACATGACATGCTAGTCTATGCACTTGTTCATCTCCCCATCTGATATTACACACATGACATGCTACAGTCTATGCACTTGCTTATCTCTCCATCTGATATTATACACATGACATGCTAGTCTATGCACTTGCTCATCTCTCCATCTGATATTATACACATGACATGCTACAGTCTATGCACTTGCTTATCTCTCCATCTGATATTGTACACATGACATGCTAGTCTATGCACTTGCTCATCTCTCCATCTGATATTACACACATGACATGCTACAGTCTATGCACTTGCTCATCTCTCCCATCTGATATTATACACATGACATGCTAGTCTATGCACTTGCTTATCTCTCCATCTGATATTACACATGACATGCTACAGTCTATGCACTTGCTCATCTCCCTATCTGATGCAGACTTACAAATTAAAGTTTTGATTTTGGTAGCACATACAGTCAGGGGTGGCAGAAATAAGTTAGGGCAAGGAGTAGAAAATCCAGTGAGGGCACTTTCTTTCTTCAAGATTTATAATGAGGATATGAATGAAAAAAAACCCCATTAGTTTCAGCAAAGTGCTAAATGCCTGCAATGGTAGTTCCAAACTATCACTAATCTGCTCGTTTTTAATACTGTTTTGTTAGTAGTTTTTTTGTTATGTTCTGCGGTGTGGTGTTAATTTTAAGGGCACATCCTGCCCCGTCCTCAACCATGCATGCATACAGTTTATATAGGATCAAATAAGAAATAAAAACACTTCAATCCCCAAACTGTAAATAAATGCCTAATAACTTCAACATTTTCTTACCCTGGACATACATGTTCTAAGCATAGGGACATACATGTTCTAAGCATACGGGGTGCGAAGGGGGCATACATATATATGTGTATATATATATATATATATATATATATACATATACACAAAGAGAAAGAACATTTTGAATATCTGAGATTGCACACAACACCACATGCATTATTTATATTCATAATGAATAACTGACAAGTGGTTTGAGAAGAAAGATTGTGTAATAGTCTTCACATACACACTTGTTCACTTTTGATTTCAGTTTGCAATTTAAGGAGAAATTGTTTAAGATAGGCATCAGTCCTAATCAGCTTTTTTTTATTTCATGAACCTGTAACAGTTTATTCAAGAATAGAATATATATAGTGGGAGGGAGGGCTAAAGCATAGTTTAGCCCCCCCTACATTTTGACTGGGGGGGGGGGCTAAAGCTCCCCCAGCCCCCTTCCTAGACCTTGAAAATTATCCATCCAATCTTTTCCCAGGAATGGAATTACATTCAATGTCTCTTTTCAAACAATCTATATATATATATATATATATACATATACACAAAGAGAAAGAACATTTTGAATATCTGAGATTGCACACAACACCACATGCATTATTTATATTCATAATGAATAACTGACAAGTGGTTTGAGAAGAAAGATTGTGTAATAGTCTTCACATACACACTTGTTTACTTTTGATTTCAGTTCGCAATTTAAGGTGAAATTGTTTAAGATAGGCATCAGTACTAATCAGACTTTTGTTTTGTTTCATGGACCTGTAACAGTTCCTTCAACAATATAAAAAAAGATATGAAAAATATGAAAAAATTAATGAAAGAACCTGTTTCTGAAGAAAAAAACAATTGAAAAATTTCATACATGCTGTGTAAATACTGTTACTACAATTGATCAAAATATCCGCCGTTGTACGGCGGATTTCAGAAAGCTTAACCTTCCTGCGTGTCAAAAGCACAACCATTTCTGAGATATCAGCCCTGTCTGAACTTTCCGCTTCGCTGATTCAATGAAAGGATCTATTGTTAACCAGCTTCATTACACAAGTGCAGTGTATTTGCTTGCCATATTAGTTCAGGATGGTGGAGCAGAAAGCTTGCTAAGCTACAATAGTTGGCTGTTTATTGACATTTAGAGTTAAAGGATTTGTCTGGAGTGGGCATGCATGACTACCTTTAGGATATGTAATTGATGCAGTGAAGTTGTAGAAATATTTTCAGCACAGGGCCTAACAGCCTTTATGCCTCATGGTTGGTAGAAGCATATATATAAATAAAATTGAACAAACATTTTCTGAAAATCAAAGAAACATTTCCTGAAAACGAAGAAAATTCTCCGAGGGAAACTGATACCTAAGAGGATTTCACCTTGGTTGTATGCTTTCTTTCTGGTTGAGGTTACATTTAGACATTTTTAACATAAAATTAAAAATAAATTGGTAGAATTGAAGAAAAATTGTTGGAATTATTGGAAATTTTTGAAGAATTTGGCAACATTTCCTGTTGTTCTATCGCATCAGAACCAAAAACTAAATTAAAAAATCTTAGTAAATACCACACCATTTGTCACCAAAATGAACTATCCAATGCATTTAGTGAGTGCAGCATTTGTATACAAATTATCATTCCATATTTATGTTACAAAAATTTCATTCCACTTCATGAAACATAAAATTTGCACTGCCTTCTTATCAACAACATGTGAATTATGTTATATGTTATTTAATGAGTTTTTATGTAAATTTGTGACATTTCAACCAGATCACCTTTATCCAAAACATTGAGTAATTTTGTGTTTTAACTCAGTTTCTCTCTCATAACAAATTGTTTTACTAAATCACACAAAATGTTCCTCAAGACTAAGTATCTGAAAAAGCCTCACATTTATGTTTCTTTATTACATACCTAGAAATACTCTCACAGCGATGTGTATTATTATAAAATGACAACTAAATTATGGGCTAAGAGGGTTAGTTACCCCCCCCCATAAAAGCCAAAACTACACCATCCACCACAAAAAAAAATACAAAAAACAAAAAAATTCAAAAACACCCAGAGGTAGTAAAGTACTTATTAATGTTGACTTTCACATTGGGAACAGATTTGAAGCTAACCACTAACTTCAGGAAAACTATTCCAATCATTAACACTTTGCAAAAATCTAAAATGCCAAATATTAATTCATGAGAACTCTTTGGTCAAATTCAAACTGTTACCACATGTCACATGAGGATTAGCTGAAACATGCAAGAAATCACAGTAAGTCCAAGCATCACTACCAGATAGGAATTTATAAACCTGAATCAATGATATTCTGTAACCCTTGTCACACCAAGGGCAGGCAGACTGGAGGCACCTACAAGCATCCAGTTGATAAAGGTTACGAGCATTGGGTACGTCCTTCAAAAAGTTCTTTGTACAATTCTCACATGGAGGAAGCTACTTTAAAAACAGATTCATCTATTACAGTTCCTACAAAAATCTTTACTATCTTCAAATTCAAAACACTCCTCATCCCCTTCCCCCAATCATCAACTTCAAATTCAAAACACTCTTAGGTCCCTCCCCCTACCCACCACCATCACCCCATACAAAAATCTTAACATTTTGCTGCTTAATTCTTACTTAGATCTCACCTGTTAGCAATAATTCTATCTACTATCTTCGCTGTTGACATGTCGTTTTGAGAATTTACTACTTCAAACATTCCCTGCTCTTTTGGAATCTAGAGAGAAAAATAAAATGAAAAAGTATGATTGTATTTCTCATGAATATTTTTCATTTCCTAATATAAAAATTATCCAAATTATCAAAAAAATGAACATGAAAATGATTCATTTTGATTTGTTTGTGTTTAAAAATATCATTTTTTAACTTTTAAATACTTATGTTGTCAATAAATGCATTTCCTGCAAAGTTGGAATGAATTGAAATTTTACTTGCAGACCCACATGCGCCCAGCTCATGTGCATGTGATGTCATGTGTAGTGTGACATTATGTGCACATCATGCACATGTGACTTCATGCGCATGTGATGACATCATGCGCATGTGACGTCATGCATATGTGACATGTGCATGTGATGTCATGTGTATATGACATCATGCGCATGTGACGCCATGTGTATGTGACATCATGTGCATGTGACGTTATGCACATGTGACATAATGTGTATGTGACGTAATGTGTATGTGACGTTAATTGTATGTGACATCATGTGCATGTGAAATCATGTGCATGTGACATCAGGTGGGTGCATGCTCTATTCTACAACAAATGTGTAGCGTTTTAATGATAAAGCTCTTACTTTGTATGGATCCTCGCCATCTTGACACATGTCATACTCTGCTGTTCCCTTCAACACCACCTGTATATCAAAGTGCTCCAAAAGTTCTTTGGTGACATTGTATGGGGCTCCAATAACAACTTCTGATACATACTATGACAAGCAAAAGAAACAACAATATTTCATACTAAAAAGCCATTACTCATAAAAAATATAGGTGATTTTTTTTTAGAAAATCAGACAAGGCAAGCATGAAAAAGAGATTTGCTTTCTTGTTTATACATGATAAACTTTACTGTTGAGGCTTTTGGATAATAATAGAATGTTATTAAAATGCAAGTTTGTTTCAGCCGTAGAGGAATTTGCTATTGTGAGGAGACTTCTGTCATGTGACTATTGCTATTGTAGACATAAAAACACCTCGAATCAAATTTCATTTTAAAAGTTGTAAGACAAAGACAGTCATATGGAAGGTCAAACTGTTTCTTTTTATTTATTTCCATTTGATTTTAAATGGATCGTTATATCGTGCATGTGTATGGACATTTACAAAACATAAAGGAGATGAAAACTAATGATCAAAAGTGTAGCAATTCAATAACAATAATGGGAATAGCATAAAACATTTCATGGTACATAATATGTTTCAATCACATGGGGATATAGGTTTTGACCTTATGAAAACATATTTATGTTGTGTGCAGCCATGCTCTGCTGCTTATTAGATAATAACAATAAGAAGTGGTTAGTTGACAGCCATGTTTTAATTCTTCAATGACATCATACCTGAAGATAACAATGTTAGGCGTTTCGCTTTAAATCTTTTAACTGTAAAAATCACAAAAAACACTTGTCCCAGACTACTACTTTAAAAATCAATATTTCCCTAGTGATGCAAGATTTAAAAAAGCTTCTCTTTCTGTACAATTTTAAGCTTTGATATCGTTTACAAAGCTTTAAAGTGTTTTTGTTAATACTTTTTCAAACTATTTCTAGGACGATACTTACCCTGCAAGCTAGCGCGCTAAGTGTTCTTTCATGCAGATTCATGATTGGATAGTTTCCCCCATGATACCTGTTTACTTCCTGAATAAAAGAAAAACAAGATTTAATATTGAAAAATAGAAGTGTCGGAAGGACAGCATGCTCAACTATTCTAAGCTAGCATTGAGAAAAGGCATATTGGGGAAGGGGGGGGGGGGTGTACTCTGCAGTAATGGGGCTTGTAGAGGCACTTAATTTCAAATTACCTGAGATTTTACGGATGCATTTACCTTTTACTTTGTTTTAGAATTTAACAAGATTTTACTACAAACCTCAAAATATCTCAGAGTTATCCCAGATATTTCAAGAGAAAAACCTTAAGGTTACTACCTGTACCTCACTGGTAATTCACAAAACATATGAAAGCACTCTTTATGACTGAAACACCACTTTTAGTTCTATCCATTTAACCACAAAGAAAGAAGAGGCCTTGACGTGCCTACGCCAATAAAAGATTAAATATTACAAAGTATCTTTATGGTGTGATACAATTTGATTTTTGGTCACTACCACAATACACTCTATTCATATGAAACCATAATTGAATGTGGAAAAAAATTTGGCTGTTAGTTTTCATTATATAATTCATCCGTTACCCCTCCCTAACTCATACCATCCCCAGGCCCCACATATTTCCAGGCCTACATCCTAGATTGTAATCTAGCTTCCAATTTAAGAAAACATGTGTGTCAATTGAGCAGCATGAAGAGTGCAGGTGTAAAGCAAAATGATAGCAAATTTATGCGAAACAAGAATGCTATAATGTATGAAAAATGATGATCTCCTAGCTGGCAGCTAATAACGCACCTTCCACCCTCTGTCCCACATGCCATCATGACTTGTCCCACATGCCACCACACACCTATGTACTACAGGCAATCAGACCTGAATTCCAGATCTGCCAATCCACCACATGCCATCAAAACTGAAATACTGATGAAACCCCACCACATGTCCTGCATACCATTTCACCCTGCCCCACATGCCAACCTACCCTGTTCCACATGCCAACCCACCCTGTCCCACATGCCAACCCACCCTGTCCAACATGCCATCCCACTTTCTCCCTCACAAGCCATCCCACTCTGTTCAAAAACTTTACCAGGAGACCAATGCCAGAGGTAGTAGAATAGCTCTTAACTATTCTTTGAATAGTCGAGCTAGAAATGACCACCTAAACATAAAATTATTACTTGACCAACCTCAATTACTCAGTAATTGATTTATACCTATACCTCAAACTCCAATAACATAGTAACTCATATGAAACACTATTTTGCTTATCATCATATTTGAAGTACCATATCTATTCTTATGCCAGAGAGGTTTCAACAAAAATGGTGCAAAAGAAAAAGCGGATAAAAATGACCAGGTTGGACACTAAATTGTTTTCAAGAAATTTGCACAGATAAACATAATACATATTCCCTTAACAGATACAGAGAGTCAATGATATTTTAAGTCTCATTATTTCACAAAGAATGAACAGTATGTTCATTGATTAGAGAAACTGTTTGAATTGACATGTAAAATACTAGAATTAAATTGCAATAACAAAAGACACATTTCACGGTAACTCTTTCTGAAACCATACTTTTGAGGGAGAGCAGGGAACAATGATATAAACAGAAGGGACATGTCCAATTTCTTAAAAAAGGTTCTTGTAACAAGGTTATAGTTGATTGGGATCAATTTCGTGGCAAAATATTGTCAGTTTCCTTCAATGAACACACCCAAAAATGAGCAAATTTAGACCCTATACTTATGCTCACCATGGCTTCTGTAAGATTTGAGCTAGTTATACAATCATGACATGTAGAGTTACAGATGGATATCCCATCCAATCTCTAAAAAACATATTTTCCAAATATGTTTTATGCATATATAACAAGCTGTTTATTTAATCATGAAAAGAAATAAAGCAGCCTAGTCATTTTCCAGCAAATTATCCATAGGTGTTATTACACCGAGGCGTATACCACACACTTCTTCATTGATGAACAAAAAGATCTTCTGAAAGCATTTTGTTTATTCTGTAAATGTGAAATGGTATCCCTTCCCATGTCCCAATGCAACCCCTCTTTATGTCCCACATACCATGTCCCACATGGTTTTCTATCTATGTCACATATGGCATTCCACCCCATGTCCCACTCTGTGTCACACATGGCATCCCACTCTATGTACCACATGGCTCCCTCCCTATGTCTCACATGTCACCCATCCGCTATCTCATCCCATATCTCACATTGCATCCCATCTGATGTCCCACATGACCTCCACCCTATGTCACATATGATATCCAACCCTGTGTCCCATTCTGGCATCCCAACCTATGTCCCACATGGCTCCCACCCCATGTTTCACATAACATCTCATCCCACCCTATGTCACATGTGGCATCCCACCCTATATCACATGTGGCATTCACCCCATATCCCACATAGCATCCCATTCGATGTCCCACATGGCATCCCACCTTATGTCCATAGACCCTATAATCAGTCCCTTCCTAGCTATTAAAGTACCTGGTTGAGCATACTAAGTATGAAAGTATGTCAGTTTACATAAGTTCAAATAATGCCTGTTTTAGTCCTTGGTGCACACCAAATGGTATATATATCCCATTTTATGTCCCACATGGCATCCCTCCCTATGTCCATATGCAGTCATATCCTGTCACATTCACTGATTGAGCATACTAAGTATGAAAGTCTTATAATCAGTTCATATACTATATAGCAACTTTATGCAAATGAACATAATAATAAAGGCGGAGTTTAATAATCATGCCTGATACAGCCGTTGGTGCTCAAATATTTTGAAGAATTTTAAGGATTTTGAACCTCAAGTGTTATGAGAGAAACTTGAGTATCTCTGAAGAATATTGGAAAAGTATATCATCTTTTAAGGAAATATCACATTGTTTGCAGACTTTTTAAGGAAACCAGTCTTCAACCTGTCTAAAGGTCTCTGAAAAACTTAAGTTTTTTTATAAGGAAATTCCAGTCTTCCATGAGGATATCTAAAGAAACTTAACTTTTTCTTTGGAATTCTGAAGAAGCTTTTACATTTTCAGAGGAATTCTCAAAAAAGTTAAACATTCCTGTGGAAATCTCAGGAAAAAATGGTGGACTGCCAGACAGATGAAATCGCCATTACATAATGTAGGTTCGCATTATGCTTCGCACGCCCACCAACTAAACAAGGTGTTTCACTCACTTGATCTGTGTGTAACCCCACTATAACATAGTCTCCTTTCTTACTGGCTTGCTCAAGGAAGTCTACATGACCGACATCTGACAAAAAGTGTTAAAGAAATATTTTTCAAACCAATTATATAATATATACAAATTATAATATCAATGGCCTAAGATCTATATACAACTTTGTTTAGATTAAAGTTATCATTCATGTCTCATCTACCATTTTCCAAAAAAAAATTTTTTATTTTTTCATTTTAAGTAACGTGCAACATTTCATCAAAGAGAATTGGCACGATCCTTTCAAGACTGTAGAAAAGGAATGAAAAGTGCTGTTATATTTTAGGCACAGGAGTATTAAGACCTTTTCAAATCTGAATCAGCAGTTTCTGGAAAACTAATCTAAACAATGTCACCTGGTGGAAATTCACACGTCAATAATGAACCAATTGTTTACTGGGGGAATCTTATTGACCAATCAAATACTGGAGGAATCTTGGCCTTCTGCACAATTCACGCACGATATGCAACCAAGCATACAAAAAAATTATTTTCAAGCACCTGTATCATGCATGAATTATATATGAAAGAAATAAGCGTGCATATTGTTGCTTACAATTTTTTCCTCAAAACTGCTTGTGATTGGTTGGGAAACAAAGGAAAAATTCCCCCAGCATTTGATTGGTCGAAGTACGGAAGAAATCACTTTCGGCTAAACTCATTTTGAAATGGTCTACACTATTAGTGAAAGCAATTGTTTTGCTTCTTTGTCATAATATCTGAAACTTGAAGATTAGAATAGCTTGTACATTCTAAATAAGTTGTTGTGCTTCTTTTATGTTCAACAATTTAACAGTTACTTATACCACAGATCTGCAATTTTTATAAAATTGCAGCTCCCTGCTTATACCAACCCACTAAAAGCCAAATGCAGTACTGTATGCAACACAAGGTTAAAGTAACAAAATGGAAAAATTTCTTTTAAATGTTATCATCAAGAGGGAAACAACCAGCAAGCATTTTAGTTGTGACTGAGAAAACAAGAAGGGTGTAGCTAAGAATGAAGTAAAAATATCAGTATTATTTAGATACAACATTCTTGCACAGGAGGGAATTGTGAAAAAGTAAACGCTTGCTATGCTACTGTTTAAAAGTGAAGAAATACCACAAGTGTTTTAATATCATCTAATCAATGTTTGTTTGTGTTTATAAAAGAGGCTTGCCTCAAAAACATACAGCCAAAATGAACCGCATTTTGGATGACGTCACTATCCAATTATGGAACACACAAGATCCCTGTCTGTTTGTACATGTGCACAGCGCATTCCTGACATTGTTTGTGTGTGTGAAGATTCAACCGTAAAGCATAACGTTATTACTATGCCGTATACGGGAAAACCTCTTTTTTCAAGATATTTGTCAAAAGAAAAAGTTTAAAGTAAAACGATTAGTAAGACAATAGAAGTCACCATACAATGAGCGAAAAGAGGAAATGGAAATTTCTAGAAAAATGGTTCTGGCGGGATTCAAACCTACAATTGTTGGTCCGAAAAAAATCCAAAATCCATCGCCTTAACATATTCGGCACAGTGACTGCTAAGTAAGCGTGGGGTTCTATTTCATATATACTGTGAAATAAGTCAGGGCCACCGAATCGTGCAACAATTGGTTGAAATTGCAACCAATCAAATAATTTAAATCAAGTCCTAAACACTGTGTTCATACAACGATTTTGCCACTTTAACAGCTAAGAGTCATATGTGTCAAGAGGTTATATATAAATGGTTTAGTGTTTGGTGCTTGTTCTGAGTGCAAAGAGAAGTGTTTTTGACATTATTCAATCAAAAAGGATACGGAAAAGATCAAAAGCTCCGGGACAGTACACAATCCTATCCCCGGGTTTGGGCTCCTGGCCGTCAGCAAACTGAATAATCTTTCTTGTTGTAGGAAGAAACTGTGAAACTCCTGTGTACGGACTGCCCATGGATGACACTATATGGGAAAGGTTTCCGTTATTATTGTCTGCCGATTTACCAATGGTATCTCCTTGAAGATGGTGTGTTTTTGTCATAAGAAGCATCCTAGGTTCCAAGCAAAGAAAGACAAATCATTTCATTATAATGTCGCAGGAAAGTAAAGTCCTTTTGTCCATTTTTGGCAAAATTGACAATTTTTATTGGAAAATATTCTATAACCATTAGGTAGGTTCCTTTATATACATCTGACTTAAATTGTATCATTTAGGGAAAACAAACATTGTGGAAAAAGAAAATATGCTATGTCCGAGAAATACATTTTGTGGAAAGATAAACTGCGCTATGTTCCAGACATACCATTATTATTATTGTTATTTTTTTCTTTCTCCATTTGGACTCAGGACTGTTTTTATTTCCATAACACAAACAAAATTCAAAATATTTGTACATAGCACTTTTACTGAGGTGGGCAAAAACAAGGTATATTTATAGGCCCTACAGGGAGGGTTAAGTGGAATATTTTTAGTTTGCAAACATCTTATTTCGCTTAATAAATTATTTTGTAATACCCAGATCCCTGTCTAGTCTGCTACCATGGCAGCAAGTGTAGAAAACTTAGGTTTTTCTTCATTTCATCCATATTCTATACCTAAATTATCATTCGACACCCTTTTCCAAAATCAAGTAGTCCAATCATCAAGTGATGAAACTATTTCTATATTCATGTGAATAGATTTATTAAAGATTCATTGGAATTCTAAAACAGATTATGGACATACAACTTTCTTTATTTCCGCAAAAATTAATATACGTAAAATATCTGGTGTTCAAAATTGCCTAAGTCCATTTAAGACCCCCAAAATGGGCATAATCTCATTGTTGACATTATTAAACTAATAAATAGTTACATAAGCTCTATTAACATGCATCTTATTTCCATTTTAGCTTATTTTAACAAAAGGAGCTGCATTTATGCGGAATTAATAACTTAAAATGTGAATATCTTATGGCTTTTTTAGACATAGGACCATGTTACTTTCCTGTGACCATATTGTTCTTAAAGGTTTACAGACTATTAAATAAGTTTTCTGTTGAATTTCTTATTTAAAAAACCCCATTAAATTCTGAGAAAAACATAATTAAATAAGGTTTAAAGAAAATTGCAAATTCAATTCTATTCTATTTTACTGTTTGAGGATATTTGAGTAGAAAAAAAATGGTTTTTTTGGATGGGAAGCTAAGCTAAATACATCCGAGCCATTAGGCTCATAGGGCCGGTGAATATCCTCAATTTCCATGGCGCAGGCAGATGAGTGTACATGACTTCCCCTGGACGGGATACCAGCCCACCGCAGCTTAACTCCCCAGCAGTGGTGGCACTCATTTTACGTGTAAGTAGACTGAAGCAAGTAAAGTGCCTTGCTCCAGAACACAATGCAGTGCTCGAATCAAACCTGGTACCTTTCGCATACGAGTATGACTCCTTAACACATTGAGTCCCACTTGGTTTTAGTGTGTAATTCCCTTAGGGCCGGGAAGGTTGTTCCAAATTTATCATTGCTCCACTTAGTTTTTTTTATCTGCGTTGTCTATGTCGCACTTGATCCTAAAATCACCATTATTTATAGTCAATTCCTCTTCATCACTATCAAATTCACTCTCGCTATCACTGTTTGTATCAAAATCTATACAAAATCTGGCTCCAAATCAGACTATCTGATGGCGGAGGATGGCCAACTGATAATTTTGTGTGTAAATTGCCTATATAAATCTCTGCTTCGCTTCGTTCACAAAATTTTGTCCCGTTTGACCCTTTTCTTACAAAAACAGAGTGTATGACTGACCCATACACTTGAAAATAGGTAGACAAAATGTTTATTTACATTAATTTGACAAAACAAGAAAGGTAGTACCCTACCAATTTGAATAAATTCCATGTATTTGATGCTATAATATCCGTTGCGTATACGCGATGCTGGTACATGAAAGAAAAAAATATGGATGCATAGACGCAATGCTGGGATGTGTTAACCACAGAGCCACTGCACTTTTTTTTGGGAATGGGGATTTTGGTAATTTTGGATGGGAAGAAATATAAAAATCTTTTCACAATTTGAAGAAATTTTCTAAATGTTTAGTCATTTAAAATGTTAAGAATTTCATTGGCATAAAAATGTTCATTGTGGATATGGAAAAGATTAAAAAGAATGGTCAATTGTTCACCAATGTTTACAGAATATTTTGGTATTCAGTTTTAAATGCATTTTCAAGTTATTTAGCTGACCTTGCCTTGATCTGTCTACATAACTTATACGTGAAGATCATTTCCTGTAAATACTTTGCACATAATGACACAAGGTCTACAAATGTAAATGGTGATAAAAGGAAAGCAATTGAAACAGAAAAAAAGAGAAATCATAAGGACCTACCTGCCCACAATATCTGTCGTTGATACTCCAGCAGTGCGCTGACACTCCCTAGAAGAAAAGAAATATATATATTTTCTTTAGAAATGTTAAACGTAGAACCGTGTCTCCCAAACAAGACCTGGGTTTCATAGATACAGAATTGGAGAAAAAAAATCATGTTTTTTTACCTGCACACAGGGATCGAAACTAGCATAAGCCTGCTACCCCGGGGCTAGTCGAATTACCAATATAGGCTAGCACAATGTCAATAATTCAAGCCCGATGGGCTAGTCCTTTTATTCAGAACTATTGTAGAGTGTTTATGTGAGATGTGAAGAAAGAAGCTTGTGGAAAGATTAGTCGTGCTAGTGGGGTGAGGTGAAGCCCGATGGGCTAGTCATACAGTATATTCAGAATTATTGTAGTGTGTTTATGTGAGATGTGATGAAACAAGCTTGTGGCAAGTTTAGTCGTGCTAGTGGGGTGAGGTGAGAAAGCCTGATGGGCTAGTCCTATTAATCAGAACTATTGTAGTTTGTTTATGTGAGATGTGAAGAAACAAGCTAGTGGAAAGGTAAGTCGTGCTAGTGGGGTGAGGTAAGAAAGCCCAATGGGCTAGTCCTATTAATCAGATTTATTGTAGTTTGTTTATGTGAAACCTGAATAAACAAGCTAGTGGAAAGGTTAGTCATGTTGGTGGGGTGAGGTGAGAAAGCCCAATAGGCTAGTCCTATTAATAAGATTTATTGTAGTTTGTTTATTTGAGACCTGAAGAAACAAGCTAGTGGAAAGATTAGTTGTGCTAGTGGGGTGAGGTGAGAGCCTGATGGGCTAGTCCTATAATTGGAATTATTGTAGTATGTTTATGTGAGACCTGAAGAAACAAGCTTGTGGAAAGTTAAGTTGTGCTAGTGGGGTGAGGTGAGAAAGCCTGATGGGCTAATCCTATTAATCAGAATTATTGTAGTGTGTTTATGTGAGACTTGAAGAAACAAGCTTGTGGAAAAGTTAGTCGTGCTAGTGGGGTGAGGTGGGAATGCCTGATGGGCAAGTGATCAACCAATGCTAATTTTGAACCCTGCCTGCACAAAGCACATCATGAGGAACCTGCTGTTAGCTACAGTTTGATGATTTTGTGATAGCAATGTCACTTTAAAAATTAATAATCAATTACAATTTCATATTTTGGAAAATACTTCAAATATCAAAATTGACAAAAAAGACACATTATGAAAGCAGTGTCTTATTTGATTGTATACAATAAAGCCATAGTGCCATATTCTAGATGCAATGGTCATTTGGTAAACATATTCTTTAGATAAGAATTTCTAGACAGGACTAGTAACACTTCCAAAAGTTAGTTCTTTGAGAGAGCATTCAATTATAGCTCTAGCAGATTCAAATTCTGTATTACCCTCATTCAATTTCCAGTAATGGCTGATCAAAGACACAAGATTTTTGAATACATGCACAATTTGTGCAACTCTTGTTCATAAAACTCATCCTTTTTGATTTTTACAATATCTGGGAATAATACCAAATTTGCAAAATCCTTGTCAAACTCAGCTATTTCCAGTCATTGTACAGGAATAAAAGGCAATGGATATAAATATGAAAATAAAGATCTGTTAAAATGCATAACATCTTAAATTTGAAATCTTAGTCAATTATGGCGTATAATATTTCAAAATGTTGTAGAACAGTCCATTTGTGACCTAAGTTTTTTGGAGGGGACTCTAATGAATAAATACAGCAGGGCTCAGGGAGAACCAAAATTCTGACGAAGCTCTTAAAATGTCCTTATAGAGGAAAGTGACAAAATAATCTGATTTCAATGTGTTAAAACATGTAATTCAATGGATCCCATCAAAGCATGGCTAGTAAATAAGCTTGGGCAATATATCAATATTTTGATATTGACCTATATTGATATGGCCGATATTGAGTTCAAGGGTCGTATCGATATATTGATATTATGTTTTTTCAACGATAATACACAATACATGAACTATCAAAAAGCTACACATGACTATCAAACATCCAAGTATTTTTCATTAAACAGCCACATAAGTTAATAAATTTCATTTATATCAAAGTTTCAGGCAGTCAGTTATAATAAAACTCTATTAAAACATTAAAATTGTAATAACAATTACCCAAAAATCCTTCCATGAACAAAAAACCACTTGACTCGTGGAGTACAGAGGCATTGCGCAATACTTTAAGTTTATACTTGATGGCTTATGATGTTCAGACAACAAAAATCATAAGATGTTGAATCCTCAAACATCGTTTTAAGTTTCCTCAAAAGGAATGCTGAATCTCAATTTTTATATCAAACAGTCATTAATTGACAAATAACTGACAAAACTATGAGGTTTTTCTCACTATTTTGTTCGTTTAGAAAGTCAAATAAAAGTGACAGACTGGTCTTGCCAGATCGATCAGATAATGTACAGTGCAGTAACTACATACACACAGTATCACTACTGTACAGTACTTTACTATGTACACACGTACCATCTACCACTGTTTCTTCTGAGTGACAACACACATGTGATGATTGAAGCAGACTAGAAATTGTTTAGAAGTCCATGTCTTTTCAGTAGAACATTCATAAGAAGTGAGTTATAAAATTTTAAGAAGAATTTGAGCCGATTTTCGTAAGGCATACAGTGTAGGCCTTAAACCAGTTCCACAACATTTTTTTATATTTTTTTTTTTAAATATGCTGAGGCCTAAACTTTTTCAAAGTTGCTGAGTTTGAGGACATGGTCTGGGCAGTTCCGGTTTCTTCTGAAACCATTTTGAGAGGGGGATAGGTTGGAATTCTTCTCAAGGTACCAGCAGAGCCTGTAGTTGACCATACGTTCCATAATCTTGCAGAGGCAGGAAGTGAAAGCAATGGGCCAGTAGTTGGTGGGAATGGACCTGCCTTTGTTAGGCTTGGGGATGGGAGTGATGATGGCCTTTCTTCAAGTAATGGGGAAAGAATTGGAGGACCATAGGTGATTATAAATTTTCAGGAGGATGTCAAAGGAAGTCCTGGTAAGGTTTTTGAGGAGATTATAGTGGATGCCGTCTAGTCTTGGGAGAAGGACCTGGATTTATTGAGGGCGGAGGAAAGCTCAGAGTAGGTGAATGGAAGGTTGTAGTTTTCCTGATTGTTAGACTGGAAGTCTTGAAGTCAACTGTTAGGATGAAGGGTTTCGAGAGTTGGATGATGAGGTCGTCGAGGTCAGAGGAGAGGAGAGGGGAGTTGGGGGGATGTAAAATTACAGAAAGTGATGGTTTTGTGTAAGGTCACGAGACGGTATGTGGCTTGGATGTTGGATTGGATGGGGATGGGGCTTAAAGAGACAAAATTTCTTATGTAAGTGGAAGAGCAGCCAGAGGCTCTTCTGATGTTTTGAGAGATGAAATGGGATCCCATGTATCCAAGAATGGGGGCAGAGTCAGGAGAGGATAGAAAGGTTTCTTGAAGGCAGATAATGCTGGGGTTAAATGTGGAGATCAGGAGTTCAAGTTCTTCAAAGTTGGTGGAGAGTCTGTGGCAGTTCCATTGTATGATGTCTGCCACTTAAAAAGTAGTTTGGAGGGACGGGACTCGAAGGGGCTCGAGTCTGATGGGGGCTGTCCGACCTCCATGTCTTGGAAAGGGTTGTGATCTATGAGAGGGTTATAGAGGAAGACAGTTTCATTGGGGGTCCCCCTTGCCGTTGTGAGGTGACTTGGGATTTGGGTTTTTTGGTTGGTAGTGGGGGTTCTGGCGGTTGCCTTTTGACTGCATATATACGCCCGTGAAATTTTCTCGCCCGTGTTGCTCTTTCTCTAACTTGGCAAAAATGTAGGAAGCACGTAAGCATTATTTGCATATCTACATCCTCTGTGCAGCCTTCAGCGTATTTACACACCATTGTGCATGTTACTTATGTACGACACGTACAATTTGTATGTATTGATATTACCAAAAGAACAAGGGCGTTGAGAAATTTGAACGAATACAATAGTGCGCAACAATGCAATTGTCGCGTCTTGTAATGTACATGCATGGTGATTTTCTTTGTATCGGCACCCGGTTTGCATCCTCACTTTTTCAAGTTGTACATTTGCGTTTACAACATTAGTTGCAATGCTATCATCCTGTGCACAAGACACTGAATTTCTTCCATAGAATTGACCATTTTTACCCTTTTATACAAAGAATTAGGAAAATCTACCAAAACATAAGTTAAAATAAGTTTCTCAGGTTTATGTTTGTATGGTTACATTAGGCAAAAGTTAAAGTTGAGGGCGTCGGTGTTGATTTTCATGTTCTTTTGTGACTACTGTACAGAAAGAGAGCTTATGTATTAGCTATCGTGTCTACTACTACTAGCCCAATCACGATTTGAAGTAACAGGTTCTTAATAGCTGATTGTTAAATTAGCCCGTTTCTTTAAGATAACCTGAAATTAAAGGGTTATTGGTGGCAGGGTTGGCATTATAAGGAATTAGAATTTGAGGATAGGTGGGGGGAAGGGGGAGGGGGTTATCTGTTTGACAAACTAATACATGATATGACTTATAATGTATATCAATAGCAAATTCCTGTGTAATTGATTATAATGGGGATTCCCATAATCTCCTATATTTTCCCCACTAATGCCCCACATGGTTCAAAATAAAGAAAAGCATGAAAGAAACAAGAGAGGGCCATAGGATGGGCCACCACTCGGGGGGTGCGGGTAAAAAAAATCTCAATTTTCCCAGTGACAAGTGGAGAAAATGCACCGATATATGAAGTTTCCATCAAAAGTTGCTGCTTATCGGGTAATCTCCTTCAATTTCCAGGAGATTTTCTTCATTTTCGGGAATGTTTTGTTCAGCTTAGATCTCAAAATAAAATAGACATCATTGTCAGCAAGAAATTTGCGACGCTTTTAGGTCTTACCTAAGTTATTATTTTAGGGTAACTTGTATGAATAAATGGTTCTTCTTATGAAATTCTGAAGGTTTGACAAAGTATGGTCTATGTTACACTTATAAATTCAACTTTATTCTCAAGCTGAATGAGAAAGCAAGATGGTTCAAAAAGCTAACAAAGCACACCTGTAAATTTAGTGCAGCACTGTTACTGCAAGATATGATCATTTACTCCAAAGCTTGTAATTAGCTCCTAAAAAATAAGGTTAGACTAATGGACTGCTTTATACAAATTTGGCACAGTGGTCATCAAAGGAAGAACAGGCACAGTGGTCATCAAAGAAAGAACAGGCACAGTGGAGATAATTGCAAGGAAATATGTATGGGTCATGTATTAAAAAAGGATGAAGAAAACTATGCCACAATATCCATTACCTGGACACCAGAAAGTAGAAGAAAGAAGGGTAGACCTAAGACTACATGGAGAAGAGTGGCAGAAAAGGAGAGAAACAGTTTTGGATGGATTAGCTGGGGAGAAGCTGCAGTAGTAGCAAGAGACAGAAAGAGATGGAAAAATTTGAAAACAAATTGAATAAGTTGATTGATTGTCCCATTAATAACTTACTTATATCTTCCAGCCTTTTTAACAAGTCTGTATGTGTCTTTTCCTTCAGCATCCAACGTAATATCATCTGCAAGAACATAATAAAGAGAACAATTATCATCACATGGCTACTTTTCAAATTTCCTAACATTTAGTGGATATGCTCAGCGAACTTTCTCCAAATTTTGGCAAAAGCATGCAGTTTTCCAATGAATTGAATCAGATTTTTTTTTTTATTATATAGAAAACAGAAACCACATGCTTATATTATCACTACACAATGTCAACATTGGTTCCACAGCCATTATGCTTATTCCCTGGTGTATGGTACAATCAGTTCAGAGCCCATAACTCTCCATGGAAGGGACACCAGTCCATGGCAGTTTAACTCATATCAATGCATCATTGGTATGACTGTGCCTACCTCCAACCCATTGCAATTCCAACATGCCTAAAATAATAAAGATAGAAGCAACTGTAATCTGTAGAATAATCAATGCATCATTGGTATGACTGTGTAGCTGAAAAGATAGAAGCAACTGTAACTAGAATATAGCACTCTGTAGAGCGCCTACCTCCAACCCATTGCAATTCCAACATGCCTAAAATAATAAGTTTAGCGTTCATTCGATCCCCATACCCACTGTAATCTACCTCAGAAATCCTAGGCCCACCAAGATTCATCCCAAGGTTTTGATCTGTAATGAACATTTAAATTCTGAACACTTGAAGATTATCTTCTGACTTATTTCTTCCAAGGCCATACCATTGTTTTTTTGTTTCATTCAGGTTAAGCATTTAATGTTTTGAGTTCCTCTCAGATAAGAATCACACTCCATCATTTTTCATTCATGGCAGAAACCAATTGTTTTCAATGCATTGATAGTAGAGGCCACTTGATTTTGTTTTCTCCAGAAAATTGATTGTTGGATTTCTTTTCATTGCTTGAATTCATTGTTCATCACATTCCATTGGAAAGTTTCAACTGTGTCTTGAGAGACCTTACCCTAAACATCCCCACCCCTCAATTTCTGCTCCTCCCTTGTATCATTGTTTGTTTGTTTGTTTGTTTGATGAGGTCTTAACGGCACCACGACAACGAAGGTCAAATTAAGCCTGAGAGGTCAGATCATTTTAGAGGTAGTAAGGAAAGAGACCAGGGGAAGAATGAGAGAAATTCAAGAACAAAAGCCAGAAAGCTGTGATCGAGAGAGGAGGTGCATGGGTAAAACTAAAAACAAAGTAGAGAGGGGGTGGAATTAAACCCAAATTTAAATCACTTGTTCCTTAAACAATAATACAATTCAAAATCAAATTTAATTCAAATCCAATCATCAGCTCTTGAGATATTTCATTCACAAACAAATTCACCTTAAAATGTCCCTACACTTCCATTCCATTTGCACCTTCCCTGTACCAATGTCTCAAATTTTAATCACTTCTCCTTTAAGCAGTAGCAAAAGTTACTTAAATGGTAACCACACACCACATTGAATCCAAATCCAATCTTCAGTTCTTGAGATATCTTGATGACAATCGGACAAACAAACAGACAAACAAACAGACAAACAAACAGAAGCGAAAACATAACCTCCGTCCAACTTTGTTGGCGGAGGTAATAAATTGTCTTGTTGAAGATGTAGGACAGTTTGGCTGTCCATACACTGTGCTTCACTTTACTATTTCCAAAACCACGTCAGTGTTCACCTATGAATATCAGTCAGTATTTGGGGAGTTCTCCGAGTCATTAGAAATTGAAATTCCGTTTCCCTAAAATAAACAAATTTTAATAGCTGTTGCGTATACACTTTTATTATTATTATTATTATTATTATTATTATTATTATTATTATTATTATTATTATTATTATTATTATTATTATTATTATTATTATTATATATTCCAGTACAAATCTAAAACATTTGTAAAAAGGAAAGAGTACATGCATATACATATCAAAACACATAGCAGAAAATAAAAGAATATGAATAAATAAATAGGGATTTTTTTTTTTTTTTTAAGATAAAAGGTTTAAAACAGTAATTCTAACTCTCCTGTCTGTAAGTAGAACAGTAGAATATCCTTTTCATGATTGGGTTTTTTAACTTTCTGCAAATCGAGCAGCAGTAAAACTCACAACAAATAATCTTGATTCAGATCTAATCTTTTTATTACACAGATGCAAGCTCCCTCCCTCTCCCATTAGCATCATCTTGTACCTTTCTTTGAGAATCACCATAGAATTTGCAGAAATCCCTAACATTTAAGCCCCAAGGGAATAACAAACATCAAACTTACTTCCATGCACGCTGAAGTCACAACCGTATTTGTCCAAGGTTTCCAACTGGGTAATATAGGGGGCATCCTTCACGACTTCATCCACCCATTTGATGGCTTTCATGACCTTGTACCTCTCCTCCTCTGTCATTACAGGTGGACCTTTATGCTTCATTACTTCCTCTATTGATACAGAAAGAAGAAAACTGAACATCATCATCAATAAAAGGCACACTCAGACAAAATCAGGTCCCCATTAAACCATCTTTGCACTTCTTTATTTTCGTGTAAATTTCTGAAATTCTCTAAACAAAACATTACAAAAGTACTACACAATTATATTCCATTATTTGACAGAATTAAATGACTTATAAAATATAACAGAATAACAACAACTGGAGATACTGTAACTCTAAACTCTGAAGTTATAAAACTGTGAGCCATGGCATCCAAAACTTATCACATTCATTTGTAATTGATGTTTTCCTTGAATATACATCTTTGTAACACGAAAATAATCGCTTAAAAACCTTTGTAATCCTCATAATGAAGGCTTAGACTTAAGAGACTTATCTGTTAAAAATTTACAAGAATGGCAATCAAATTAAGCATACGATCCAAATAACCACCTAGTATAATCATTTCCACATTCTAAACATTAAAGTCAATACCATGTTCAGACGTTTCACAGGGGTGGCCCGCCCCGCCCTTCCGTGGGTCCGCCCTGTCCCCCTGGGGGTCGCCCTGCCCCTCATGAGAAAAACATATATTTTATCTTTTTGATTTTTTTTGTTAACTTAATGATCTTAATTAGCCTCATAAATGAAATACCTTACATGGATACAGAACACAGAATGATGGCATAGTAAACAATTGTCCTGTTTGGCTAATGATTTGTCCTTATTATTCAGAATAGCTTCATTCTGAGATGCATGATTGTAGCTTAAATCCCAGAGCTTCTTCACCAGGGGATTGAGCTTTAAGGGGGCCATGTGACTCCACACTTAAAATACGAGCACTTCGCGCGCGCATTAATAAGCCCCTCAACAAGTCTAGCACCCCGCCCCTTTTTAAATCAAGCTAGGATTCTGACGTTTTTAAACCATGTATGTAAGAACTGCCATAGGATATGAGCAAATGACCAATGAAAGAATAAATGTTGAATCATTTCAATTGCATTTATATGGCAAAAATAATCAACAATTGCATTACTCTTGAAAGCTTGCACTAATGGTAATTACACTCTTTCATATGAATGCTAAAATCAACCATTATCGTTTAGTATGAACACTAAACATGTTTTTGAGAAACATAAAGTAAGTGTACGGATGGATGGGAGGCTGGAGCTCAACATGAAATTTCTGTTATTTCAAACCTCCACGAATTCAAAAAATATAACACCTTCAGTTTTTGGTACTTTATAAGAAAAAGGGTCACTTAACAACAAGTGGTAATCTTTGATTTAAAATATTAGCTGTGGAAAGCACATGTCACCCTACAACTTTAACCCAATCTCCCAACAGATTCTGGGACTAGTTAATTTTGAAATAAATTGTAATGTGAACTAGAATGGTAAATACCATCATGGTTCACATGCCCATGCAAATTGACAACCATATCAAATGACCAATTATAAATATGGCATCTCACACTAAGTCCCACATGGCATCCTATCCCATCCGTTGTCCCACAAGGCATTCCACCATATCTCCCACATGGTATCCCACCCCATGTCCCACATTACATCCAATCCCATCCCTTGTCCCATGTGGCATTCCACCATATGTCCCACATGGCATCCCATCCCTTGACCCACATGGCATCCCACTATATGTCCCACATTTATCCCACCCCATATGCCAAATGACATTCCACCCATGTCATCCCATGCCTTGACCCACATGGCATTCCACCATATCTCCCATACGGCATTCCACCATACAGTATGTCTCACATGGCATTCTACCATATGTCACACATGGCATCCCACCCCATGACCCTCATTACATCCAATCCCATCCCTTGTCCCACGTGGCATTCCACCATATGTCCCACATGGCATCCCATCCCTTGACCCACATGGCATCCCACCCTATGTCCCACATGTATCCCACCCCATGTGCCAAATGCATTCCACCCCATGTCCCACATGACAACCCATGCCTTGACCCACATGACATTCCACCATATCTCCCATATGGCATTCCACCATACAGTATGTCTCACATGGCATTCTACCATATGTCACACAAGGCATTCCACCCTATGTATGACCTACATGGCATCCCACCCTATGTCCCACATGGATCCCATCCTACATGTATGTCCTAACATTAATCCAACAACATGTACCACATGACATCCCTCCCTATGCCCCACATGGCATCTCTCCCAGTGTCCAACATGACATCTCTCCCTCTGTCCCCCGTGGCATCCCACCGTATGTCCCGCATCAGTGGCTTTCCACCTGGTGTCCCAACAACATCCTACTTTATGTCCCATATGGCATCACATCTCATGTCCCCATGGCTTCCTACCCTATGTCCCACATAGCCTCCTACACTATGTCACACATGACATCCCAACCTATGTCACACTCTGCGTTACTCATAGCATTCCACCCCATGTCCTACATGGCATCCCACCCCATGTCTCACATGACATCCCATACCATCCCATGTCCAACATGACATCCCATGGCATCCCACCCTATGTCCTGCATGGCATTCCACCATATATCCTACATGGCATTCCACCCTGTTCCACATGGCATCCCACCCCATGTCACACATGACATCCCACCCCATATCATCCCATAGGCTCCATAAGAAGTCTTATCCTAGCTATCACAGTCTCTGATTGAGCATACTACTGTATGTATGAAAGTGTGAGTTCATATAACTTATATGCAATTGAGTTGCTGAATAAGAAAAAAAGGCGGAGTCAAGTAATCATGCCTGATATAGCCCTTGGTGTATACCACATGGTATATATTATATCATATGTTCCGCATGTCACCCATCTATGTCCCCCATGGCATCCCTCCCTATGTCCATATGCAGTCAAATCCTGTCACACTCCCTGACTGAGCCTACTATATAAAATAGTCTGGTCAGTTCATATACTGTAGCAACTTTATGCAAATGCCCACAATAATAAAGGCAGAGTTTAATAATCATGCCTGATACAACCTGAATATTTTGAAATATTTTAAGTATTTTAAATCTCCAGTGTTACAAGAAAGATGCTTGAGAATCTGTGAAGAATATTGGAAAATTATATCATTTTACAGTTATCTTTTAAGGAAATATCAAATGTTTTGTAGACTTTTTAAGTCTTCAATCGATCTTAAGTGTCCCTGAAAACTTTGACATTTTATATGGAAATTCTGGCCTTCTATATAGGAATATCTGAGAAACTCCAAAGAAACTTTAAGATTTTCTGAAGAATTCTTCAAAAAACTTATACATTTCTGAGGTCTCAGGAAAAACTGTGGCCAGCCAGAAGGGCAAAATCACCATTACATAGGTTCGCATTATGCTTCGCATGCTCACCACCAAACAGACCAAAACAAGAGAATGCGCATTGATTGCAGGGAGAATAAATTCCTGACTAAAAACAAATACAGTATAGGAGCACCCAGTCCAAACTGAGGGCATTAAATTATAAATAAAAAATAAAATTATATGGCACATAAAAAATATGTGAAAATTTGTTATGTTAAGATGGCTGTTTGATAGTTATATTATTCTCCTCAATTATGCTTTCCAACTTCAGCAATAGATACTTTAGCTTTAAAACCTGTCCCAGCTACAAACAGTATTGATTGGTACCTGGTGTAGGCAAGTTTTAAAATATAATTCTTGTTAGTCATCTACTTTCACTAAAGGTATCATTGCAAATCAATAGCTTTGTCTGGTGAAGGTGATTATTACACAGATTATACATTTCCCAGATAGAGATTTAAAAAGTTTTTTGACCTTGAATATGTGGAAAGTTTTTTGACCTTGAATATGTGGAAAGTCTTTTGACCTTGAATATGTGAAAATCTTTTCGACCTTGAATATGTGAAAAGCTTTTCGACCTTGAATATGTGGAAAGCAAGAATTTTTTCTGAATAAATGGAAAAAACTTTTATATAGATTTTTTGAGAAAGCAACAGATGTGGTAAATATGTGCTTTAAAAATGTCCCCCATGTAATTGTGTGATGAGTAGTACATTAAATTGCAAAAGAGGGAAGCATATAAATGATGTATTTACTACATTAATATTATTTCTGTTACCATTATTCGTCAAAAGATTTTCGACAGTTTTATTTAGAAGGATGGGAAATTTCATAATTAATCCCAAACTCTGCCCTGACATTGTTTTTTTAGAATTAACAGGAGACAAAAAAACAATAAATACATTCAATTTTTTTCACACATGATATCACATTATCCTCAGACCTGTTATTGTTAATTGTCTATTGTTCTATTTATAGATAGATTTGACAAGTACCTATTACTGTTACGAAGTTCAAGTTTTCACACGGTAAAAAATAATACGATAATTACAGTCAGTGTTGAGTTTCTTTCCTTGAGATTCTGATGACTTGACTTTGTGTGTTTATCTGTGGGTGTAGCTACAATTTTCACTTCCATACATTAACTTGATGTTATCATAAGTCTATGGACATGACAAAGCAACAACCATGATAAATAACTCTGGCTATAAATTTTCAGTTCAATGCATCCAAACTCACCAGTGTTTTGAAGGCCAAATAAATCCTCAGCCCCACATTACACGCATGACTTGGTCCTGCAGTTACCAAATCCACAATATCTGGCCTTTCACAACAAGTTACATGTGTGTATGATTTGGAGTGTAATCACTAAGTATGATGAGTTTCTTAATTGCTTCTAGCAAAATCTTAAAGTCATACCTTTTGAAATAGAGGTTCTTGCGGGTGAAAAGACTGAAAATTTGTAGCAAGGATTGAGCGTAAGTAATGCTATCAACAACAATGCAAGTACAGTAGTTAGTGTTGTTGATTTGCGATTAATTTGCTGAACGTTTATTCGCCAAAAATTTGCGAGCATTTAGCCATTAATCCCAACCAAGCTGAACTCAAAAATTGTTAAAAAAATTTTTCATGGAAGTTGGAAGTGGTCCAGTTCCCACACAAACATACCATGCATTTTTGGACCACAAATAGGCCAAGAACCTCACCAAATCCAAATATCATATCTTAAAATTACCCGTTAAGCTGATAGAACTACCTGTAAATCTTGGTTTACATGTAGATGACATTCAAAAAGGTGTAGAAAAAAGATATCCATTAGAAATGTTGCTGATATCTGGCAGTGTGAAGTTCCACCTAGTCTTTCACAAAATAATTTATGTACAGACCGTACCCCAGTACAGCATTAGCTATAGAGCTGTGAACGTTTAGGGATTTTAGTAAACGTGTACATGCCAAAAAAAGCGAGCGTGTATCGTGTACACGAGTTTAGTACCGTAATTTTCGGAAATACACCAAAATTGCTCCAAAACTACAAGGTGAAGTCTTAAATCGCACAACCAGTATGGCAAAAGTACTGACTGCATTGCCCAAATAGACGCTAAGTTTTGCTTTTCAAATCGTAAAAAGCTTACTTCTATAGTATAAATTATCATTTTTGTGAAAAATATGCATGGAAATTCAGTTAAGAAAGAACAGATAACTTCCTTTCAATGTCATTTAAACTCAACATCGCGTAACTTTTTTGTCTTATTCGCTACGGCTTTCAAAGTTCTGTGAAAATCTTGCATTTCGAGGTACCTCGCCGTAAAACATTTCAAAACTACGCCACCAGGAAGTTCTGAAATATCAGTCCTCTCGAAAAAATGGCCGCCATCTTTGCGAAGCATGCAGAATTTCAGCTCTGGTAAAACCTTTTTCTGTTTATTTATTATGCAATATTTTTTCTTTCTTGCAAAATTTATTTGACTTATCAGATAATATTTACATGTAAATGTACTGATTGTCACGATTCAAGTGTTTTTTGGTCGATAAAACAGGCCTTGATTGCGTGGGATTAAAAGCCTTATGGCCTAACGTTAGGCCTATTGTTAGTTTCACTGTTTACTGCTGCACATTCGCGGTGCATTTTACAAGTTAGATTACTCAGATTTCGGTGAAATCAAAGTGCATAATATCCCCATTCATTGGTGATTACTGCGCATTTCTGATTCGCACATTTAAAAAGGATTATGCTAATCGGGTTTAGAGTTTGTAAAAAGTCATCATTGATTGGAATTTTGTCAGCCGAATGTGTGTGTGATTTGAATCATGAATTTTGATTTTCAATGGCAAGCCATTAGGATGTATGAAAAACGATTACTCGCAATGAAGTATTTCGTAAACGTTTACAAGATTTGCGAGCGTGTAGCGTGCAGGGTTCTAGCTAGACAAGATTGAGTGCTGGGCTCCAGTGATAATCCAAGGTGACCTACTAGACCCCCCTCCCATGAAGAACTGTTAAAATTTAGTCCACTTATATTGACAAAATGTCAATTATTATTATTTATTTTTTTAATCGGAATGGTAGAAGGATTTACAAAATATTTGTTATGTACAATGGATATTCAAAATACAATGAATATTCAACTGTAAAATTGCCCTCCCACCTCCCTTCCCCCTCCTTTCCTTAAAAAAAGGACTAACATATGCCGGAAACTCTTCTCTCAATTGCCATTGTTATGCATCTTGCCCAAACTTTTTACCGCTTTTATTTTCATCCCAGTACCGTGCGACGAAAGCCAAGCGGCACATGTTCCTATGAACTACGCAACAACTTTTATCAAAATAAAATTCCCCACAAATCAAAAGAATATCAATCAGTCCGTTATAATGTTAAGTGCATATGGGGTTTATACAAATGTGATTGGTTACTTACATTTGGACTGGTCTATTAGCACGCCTTGGGCCTTTGGGGGTGTGATTTTTACTTGGTTAAAGTTTGTTTGTATGCCAAGTGACGGACTTGGCAAGCTGCCAGCAGTGATTCACAAGAATTAAAATGTGAACCTGAACTGTGTGCATGTACATGTACGTATGTTTATGCAAAGAGCTTCGTGTATGGGTGATTTTATGATAATACAGTATTGCATTAAATTCCTTTAGTTCAGTTGTTTTGATCGGAATTTAATGTGCGTAATGTATGTTATGTTATGTGTGTAAATCAGCAGATGACATAAATAGAGTGGGATTAAAGGGAGATCTGTTTAAACACTTGATTATTTAACCGAATTAAACTTTTGAGTGCTGGGCGCAAGAGTGAATCTTAGAGCCAAGTGGTGGGCGGGAATTGCAAGTCCTGGGCGGGCCCGCCCAGCGCCGCCCACCGTAGCTAGAACCCTGGTAGCGTGTACACGCTAAATGGTCACAGCTCTAATTAGCCAAGGCCTGTAAAGTCAGGTTTTAGTTCTTAAAGTGCACCAACAATTTTAGTTAAATTTAGTTCTGTTCATAAGCATGCAGTAGATTTTAAACGATCGATATAAAGGAAATGAAAGAATTTGCTTCATTTTTAATGCCATTTTCATGCATTTAAGCCTACAGAGGTTTGTTTTCAGCATATAGCTCATTTTTTGAGTTTTTACAATGTTTTTCAGGGTTGCTACTTGTCACTGTAAACTAGACCACCCATATAGTATTCACGATTAATCACTTTAAAGTTTTACTACACCTTTTTGAAGAGTTTTGATTAGCGATCTGCAGCATTAACAGTAGCCAAATATTTTATCAAAATTTATGTTGATTAATTTTCAGGCTGAAAAGTGCAAATCTTTTACTAATGTGTGATGCATGGCTGCGTGACAACTTGCAATTTAATTTTCTCATGGAAATTTGTACCTTTTAATTATCTTTCACTATTCTTTAAAGGGGTGCACCAACTTCTAAGAAAAAAATATTTTTCCACATCTCAAAGCAATTATCCTCCTAGTCATACATGACAAATTTAGCATATAGTGAAACTTCCTCAAATGTTCAACAGCCCTTACAACAGGAGCTAATTCTAAAATTCAAAGACTATTCTAGCCAATAAATAAAATGCTTTTTAATTGTATGCTACATATATACAAAGTACAATGCGAGTTTACAATTCGTTTCATAAATATGTTTTAGGTTTACCACCAAATGCCATAAATATCATAGCTCTAGGAGAGCTGGGTCGCTTTTTCTTTAAAAGTCAAACAATACTAAAGCAAATATCATATTGGTTAAGACTTCTTATTCTTGATAAAGACAGGTATCAGACTCATTGTTATGTAGAACAAAGAATATCAGCAAACAAAGGAGTGCTATCATGGGGACTGTGTGTTAAAAAGATTTTGTATGAAACTGGGTTTGGTAATGTTTGGGAAGGTCAGGGAGAAGGGATTACTACACATTTCTATGAAAATTTTAAGCAGCGAGTTTTTGATATAGATAGACAGAACTGGTTGAGTGATATTAAATCTAGAAGTTCTTTGCGTTGTTATGTACAATTTAAAACAGAAAGCTATGCAGAGCCATACCTATTATTCAATAATGTTTTTAAGTTTAAAAAGTTGGTCTCCAAAATCAGATGTGCTTGCCTTGAAATTGAAGTCAACGAAGGCCGTTATTGTAATATAACCTATGAACAGGTTCTGTCAGGTTTGCAATTTGAAAGAAGTTGGAGATGAATATCATTTTCTCTTAATTTGTCCATCCCTTTCTGAAATTCGCTGTAAATTTATCCCAAAAGATTTCTTTCAGACTGCAACTAGAACAAAATGTAAGATTTTATTAGCAGCTAGTTCTAAATACATATTTTTGCAGTTATCACACTTTATTTTACACGCAATGGAAGCAAGACGTTTGTTTCTTTCTCTTTGATTATTGTTTGTTGTGAGAACCTCAATCATGTACCATTTAATTTATCGTTAATGTTTGTGACAAAGGCCAGATGGCCTAGAGCACTGTAATAAATTGTATTGTATTGTATTGTATTGTATATATATACAATTCTAGATGCCCATAGAACCTTTAATGACAATATAAATAATAGCTGCTAGTGTCAAAACACTTTAGGATGTGATACACTTTTTAAATTTAAATACCATAAACCTTTAAAAAATTGAGAATAAAAAAGACATTTTAATTTGTTTAAACTTGGAATGAATTAGAAAGATTTATGACACTTATGAAGGAGATACTCACTGTCTGAATGAACACCCACTATGAGGTAGTCCCCCATCTTCTTGGCCTGTCTCAAGGAGTTTGCATGACCGAAATGGACCAAATCATAGCTGCAAATAATTGATTAATCAATATTAAACATCTTATTCGATATGGGTATTATTACAATGAGAAGTAAGCTTACTCATCCAAGGCAATTTCACAAGGTCAGGTTTAACTTTCTTCATGTTTAAAGCAAGTATAATTTCAAGCATTTTTTCCCTTTATGCAAGAGACACAAGTTACTGTACACCACATTACTCATCAGTAAAATCAATTTTCTGTAGAAGGTTGCAAATTTTACACAATATTTAGACAGCATCAGAAACAAAACTCATAAATATGAAGGACCAGTTTCTTAACATTCTTTCAGTGTTTATGACATGCTATGGTCACTTCCCAACAAAAAAGATATTGGATAAATCTCATTGGATAAATGACTTACACAAGTTACCCAAGTTCAAAGAAATGTAATGGGTGCAAGTTGGGACATTTAACTTACTTGACTAAGGGAAATTCTTTTCTAATTGATTCAGAGAAAAGAAAATTGTTAAATATACACTATACTGTATGTATCAAATATTTTTTTCAAACCATTCATTAAAAAAAAACATGCCACAAGTTCAGCTTTTTCAGAGCAGGGGGCAGGGAGCAGTGGTCCACCCTGCCCCATTTTCACTATAAGCACTCTACATTTTGTTCACAACTATTCACTAGTTTTCTTCACAAGAACTATTTTGCTTACTTTTCATGCTAATTATAGCTCCCCGATACAAAAAGATGCAGCACACTGCTTGTTGTATTGATTACAGTAGTTCCTTATTTACATTGCAAGTGCTCTCAAACCTGCCCTCAAAGTGCCCTTGATGCTTTATAAATGACATGAAATGCATCTTTTGGTCAGTGACACCCTGTCCTTTTCTGGATCAAGCTAGGGGTTTGGCAAAATACCAAACAACCCCGGATGTCTCAAATAATTTTTGTCCCCCCCCCCCTCCCCCACAAAATATTGAATCTTGTATCAAAAGACCTTCAGTTTCCAGAGATACAAAAAATACATATTCTAACTTACAGTAAACTGTTACTCCTAGGAAGGTTTTGATTCAAGTGCAGATCAAAAATGGCATTCTCTGTAAATTAGGTTTATTAATTATTTATGAAAATTTGCTTTATATTATACATCAAAAAGAAATAATAATAATTGTGTTTGTGTCTTTTAATTCTGGATTATGCTACTGTTGGATGTGTGTGCAGGTGCCTTAAAAAGTATTACAAAGTAGACTGAAGTCATAAATGTTTGTTATTCTAATCAAGGATAAAATGTGGAAAGTGCATTACCATACAGTATAGTATAACCTGTGGAGAAAACTGCATATAGACAATGTGTTTGTAAACATGGACATGCTATTATGCATAAGTCACCATTACATGTTATCATTTGGTATCAAAGGAAACTTTTGTACTACTGAATAATAACTTAACCCCATATGTAAAATGAATCTAGAAACTCAATGTTATGACAATAACAATACCACCTGAACAAACTGTTTTCTAAGACCTTGGAGACTGGAGAGTATACTTGTGGTTGGCAATTATTGAATTTCATTTTGTCAAAATATTTAAATTCTTACTTTATGCTTATCAAAGGGATATTACTAACTATTTGGAAAAAGCAAGCAAGCAACTAACAGGTAAAATGGATCAAATACTACGGGGCATGATACTGGCAATACCATGTGTACAAAATCAAAATTGTATTTTTTGATAGTTCCAGTAGCTCCATCAGATTGTAGTTTTGTGTGTTGTATGATATCATTAGTTTCAAAGCAAAAAGAATTGCTATGGTTCACTGAATTAAAAAATATTCCCAGAAATATGATAAGGAACTATAAAGAAACAAATTGTTCAAAAACCATTTATATTTTATTATGTCTAGGTGTACTCTATTATGTATAGTGTTGATGTCATAGAGGCAGCGGAGCGTTAAAAATACTGGGGGCTAATGATGTCAGGTGACATGTAATTAACAATATTAGAAGGGGGCTAATTAGGTTGGGTAATGTGATAACACATGTTAACCTAAAATTATTGGGGATGAACCCCCTCTTAGCTTCTGTGGCATACTTACAGATACAATGAACAATTTTTAATGTATTTCTATGTAAAACATTTTTTCTTTTAATTTAGAGTGTAAGGTACATGGGCAAATTGTTCTTGTAAAGTGCATTTTATATCCCATCCCAAAAATTGTTTTCAATAATTTAGAAAAAGACAAATAAATTTCAAAGGAATAAGATATCAACGAGGTTTCTTCACTAATTTGTTTTTAATTATCCTCTATATTGTACATGTATAAATTCACGAACTCTAAATCAATTCATGAGACACTTTGACCCAATTTGCTGCACAAAACTCAATATGCAAATCAAACTGTGATTAGGGCCTAGGCCTGTTAGTATTATGGTGGAGAGGTCATCTTAAGTTTTAGAAAATGAATGGAAACAATGCAAAGAATAAAAGAAAACACTTAAAGATATGTATATTCATAATTATGAATATTAAATAATGTGCAGTTGTACTGTTGTCATTCACTCAAATTTTGTGTAGTTGTTAGGCCAGTACTCAGGCACACCCATATCAACATGGTAAGAAGGGGGAGGGGGGAGAGGGGGGAGGGAGGGGGAGGGAGGGGGGCAGACACTTTTTTGCAAAATTTAAAATACACATTATGCCATTAGGTTGTGCAAAACATTGCCCCTACTTTGTCGAGGAAAGGTATTCACCCTCAACCCCTCCCCACTTTGTGAAGGAAAAATTCATAATTATTAATATGGCCGTTTAGTATTTCTTAATCTACGTCCCAGTCCACCGTCTCTCTTAAATGACATTGGCAGTGTCCATGCTGCAGCTCCTGGAATCCTACTGTACTGTCTGGTAAACTTTACGCCTGCAGCCTCGGGTCTAATGCCAACACTAACGTTAAATACTGGTACTGGTAGGCCTAACGTTAGGTGTCTTTTATTCAACTTATTACACTTAGGCCTACAGTTAGGCATAGGCCTACACTGTAAGTGTGTAGTACGTAGCCTGCCTTGTGGAAAAGTTTCAAATCCTTACCATCCATCACACCATACTTTCGTCTGCCTTTTCTTTTTCGGCACCGATGGATCTTGAGTAGAAATAGAATGTTCCATTATCAAAATCTGACAAAAATAGTCCTCAGACACCTGCGATGTGAAACCAGTACTATGAAAAGTCCTGTGCTTGATCGATTGAACTCTTTCAACACAGCCTACAAAAATATTGACAATAGTCGGCTAACATGCAGAAATAGTTGGGTAGTATTTACAATACTGTCAGTACATAGTACATGTGATGTATTGTAGAGTAACGTAGTAGGCCTGCACAGCAGCACACTTAATTTCATTCATCAAAACATATACTTCAAAAAGGTAAATGATTATGACATGATTATCACACAAAATTAAAATTGTTTTCGAAATTGGGTACAAGAAAGTTGATATTTTAGTTGATTTAAAATGTTTTTGAAAAGCTTTTTTTGGTTAAATCACTTCGTGTTTTTATATTTTAACTCTTGTAAATGTATATGATTTATATCAAATATAAATTGGGTCACGCCATACTGTACAGACATAGACATTAGTAATATTCCCAGGAACATCTCAATAGCAGGGCCCTATTGTCCCACAATTACACTTTTTGACATACTGGCGGCGTGTACGCAGCTGTCAGGATCTTTAACCGGGTGTCCTTCGTATGACGTCAAACCCTAAGCTGCCTAAACCAAACCTAATGACGTAGGATAAACGTTTTAAAAAGAGACCCATTTAACCCTTACTCTACCAGCACTGTTTTGAAAATGCGCTTGGGAGGCGGGGCCAAAGACGGGGCACCCAAAACGGCGATAATATCGCCGCGTGGTAGAGTAAGGGTTAATCAAGGCGTGATTATTGAAGGGTCCTCTGTCTTCCAGGCAGAAAAGTCGGGCCCCTTCCGCTTTCGGGACCCGCTGGGCCGCCCACCGGGATCATGCCGCCTATATTTTTGAGTTGGCGCATATGTCGCGGGTTGATTAACCCTTACTCTACCAGCACTGTTTTGAAAATGCGCTCGGGAGGCGGGGCCAAAGACGGGGCACCCAAAACGGCGATAATATCGCCGCGTGGTAGAGTAAGGGTTAAAGATTCGGTCAAATACGGCGTATACAGTGGGTTATTACACTTTTTATACATACAGGGTGAAGGTGTGTTGGACGTTAGGCTACCAAACTTAAGCACTTGGTCAATGGGGCGAAAGTCGCTCCAAGCTTGCTATCTTATCATATTGGAGTATTCGGTATGACTTTCACAACATTTTGGTTAAATCAGAACAACCAGTTTGTCGGTGAAAACAAAAGCATTTGATCCTGGGGTGGGTAGACACGCCAGTGCACCACAACTGGTTATCAAAGGCCGTGGACATTGACTTGGTTGTCGATGTTATATCTGTCCGTACGTCGTAGCTGTGTTCTCGTCCGGGTCGTATCAAGCGTTTCGCGATAGCATTTGTACTATTATAACCGAATACGCAGGCGACGACCCCGTCATTGTAATTGTGTGTTCAACTCTCTCTCTCTCTCTCTCTCAGATAGCGTTACGTTATTCGCCCTATTCACTCGGTCGGTTTACGTCACATCTGGAGTGAAATTCAAAACACATTGGCCGGGCAAGTCTGTATGCGTTTACTGTGTGCAGTAAACGCATACAGTTTACTATATGGCATGTAAACAAATATGGCATGTAAACAAACAGAGCTAGCTGTTTGTGTACATGCCATTAAACGCATACGTACTTGCCCAAGTGTATCGCGCAAAGATTTGTTTTCACCTGTGGCACTGTCCACCGGCCTCGCATAGTTGGCCATGGTAGAGCAAGTATTGACGAGGTCGGACATCCGGGAATGTTGTGATGCACGGCGACGTAACAATGCTTTTTTGACGATCTCGAACTTCAGTCAAAGGGGAAAACAAACGGTCAGTTATCATTGCAGTCAACGGAAGAAAAACATGTATTTTGTCATTTTGCTAAAAAAACTGGACAGAATTTATTTTTTTAACAAATGTTGTGTATGAGACAGTAGTTTCCAATATATATGAGTACCAATAATTTTCGCTGACTGGCTGAGGCGACACAAGTATTCATAAAAAATATCCCATTGACTGTAATGATGAACTTTACCCTTCAACTTAGCAAAACCTCACTGAGCCCGTACACGGTTACGTCGAACGGACCACCTCAATGACGTCCATAAATGCATCACGATTTTTTGAGTATACTAAAAGTATCTGACACATTGAAAGATGAACTGCACTTAAATCAGATTTTTTTAATTAATATTGCACATTTCAGCAATAGGTTAATTTAGTGTATACAATCATTTCAGTAACCTAAGTTTAACTTGTTTATAGAAAACTGAGGTAGGCATACAACTATTGGAACAAATGTAACATAACATAACATAACAAGATTACGGGCAAAGGAGGTTGGTCACCCCATACAAAAAGCCCAAACTAACACCACACCACCACACAAAAAAATAAAATAATAAAAGATGCCCAGAGTTAGTAAAGAACTTATCAATGTTGACTTTGAAATTGGGAACAGAATTGGCGCTAACTACCCACACAAGCAAAGTACATTAGCCCTCACATATATATATATATATATATATATATATATATATATATATATATATATATATATATATATATATATATATATATATATATATATATATATATATATATATATATATATATATATATATATATATATATATATATATATATATATATATATATATATATATATATATATATATATATATATATATATATATATATATATATATATATATATATATATATATATATATATATATATATATATATATATATATATATATATATATATATATATATATATATATATATATATATATATATATATATATATATATATATATATATATATATATATTATATATATATATATATATATATATATATATATATATATATATATATATATATATATATATATATATATATATATATAATATATATATATATATATATATATATATATATATATATATATATATATATATATATATATATATATATATATATATATATATATATATATATATATATATATATATATATATATATATATACATACATATATATATACATACATACATACATACATACATATATATATATATATATATATATATATATATATATATATATATATATATATATATATATATATATATATATATATATATATATATATATATATATATATATATATAAAACATACATACATAAATACATACATACATTTGCAAGAACGCCACACACGCGGTCGGATGCATTGGTCGAATCGGACACTGTCTTGATAATGACACTACCGAGAAACTAGTACATGCTTGTGTGACTTCTGGGTTGGATCAGTGTAATTCCCTTTTATACGGATTGCCTGATATCGAGATCATGGGGTTGCGGCGAGTCCGACATGCCGCCGCCCGACTTGTAACACGCTCGAAAACGCACGAGAGTATTTCCGAGATTCTGCGAAGACTCCATTGGTTGACCATTCGTCAGAGGATTGCCTTCAAGATTGGTCTACTCACCTACAGAGCGCTTCACGCACTGACACCATCATACATGTCAGATCTTGTTGCACAGTATGCCCCATCCCGGTCCTTGCGTTCTTCGTAGCGGAACCTTATCAAGCCCCCTACATGTCGTTCTGGCACTTTTTATGGAAGACGTTCTTTCATGAGGGCCGCTCACGCCGAGTGGAACGGGCTGCCTTTGCATGTTAAACTTGCGTCTTCAATGGTTGTCTTCGGGTCCAAACTTAAGACTTTTCTTTTTACACAATGACCGTGGGTCTGTGTTTTTGTGTTCTGTATATACCACAATCATTTTTACTCTTTTGCGCCTGTTTCTGCATGAGTGTTTTTTGGGTCTGCATTTCCATTTTAAATTTGCATTCCATTTTAAATATGAATTTCAGTTTTGGTGTTCGGTGCTTTGTGGCTTGTGGATTTTAAGTTTTTTTGTTTGTTCTCTTCCATTCTTATTGTATTGTACAGCGCTTTGAGCTTCTTCTGAGTTAAAGGCGCTTTATAAGCACCAGCTATTATTACTATTATTATTATTATACATATATATATGTATATATATATATATATATATATATATATATATATATATATATATATATATATATATATATATATATATATATATATATATATATATATATATATATATATATATATATTATTATTATTATTATTATTATTATATATATATATATATATATATATATATATATATATATATATATATATATATATATATATATATATATATATATATATATATATATATATATATATATATATATATATATATATATATATATATATATATATATATATATATATATATATATATATATATATATATATATATATATATATATATATATATATATATATATATATATATATATATATATATATATATATATATATATATATATATAAAAGTTGTAAAAATAATTCTTGGTTAGTTGACAGGTCACAAAGAGTTGTTGTTAATGGTGAAGTATCTCCATGGAACAAGGTTACAAGTGGTGTTCCTCAGTGTTCTGTATTGGGCTCGCTTTATTTCTTAATCTTCATTAATGATATTGATGTTTCACTTGGCTCCAGGATTTGTAAATTTGCTGATGACACTAAGCTGTACAGGATTGTTGATGATGCTAGGGTTTCTTCACTGTTGCAAACTGATCTGATAAATTAGTTTCTTAGTCCCAAACGTGGCAGATGTCATTCAATGTTGATAAATGCAAAGTTATTTGTTTTGTTCAGAACAATTTGGCTTTTGATTACTGCATGAATGGTTCAAATCTTGGTTGTGTTGATCAAAAAAGGGATATAGGTCTTGTCATAACTAGTGATTTGAAGCCTTCTAAACAGTGTGCTTTTTAGCAGCTGCAAGGGAAAATAGGATGCTTGGTTTGATTATAAGTATTTTTGTTTTCTTTGTAGAGAGGTTGTCCTTAATTTGTATAAGCAGTTAGTTAGGCCTCACCTTCAGTATGCTATTCAGGCTTGAAGTCCCTTTTATGAGAAGGATAAGTTCATTTTGGAGCAAGTTCAGCGAAGAGCCACTAGACTTATTTCCGAAGTAGGGAATCTCTTTTATAAATCTAGGTTGCGAATTCTTGGTTTGACCACACTTCATATGAGAAGAGTATGTGGCGATATGATTCAGGTTTTTAAGTTCCTATCTGGTAGTGATGCTTTGACTTCCTGTAATTTCTTCCATGTTTCAGTTAATCCCCATGTGACACGTGGTAACAGTTTGAAATTGACCAAATAGTTCTCACGGATAGATATTCTGCGTATTAGCTTTTCGCAAAGAAGTGTTAATGAGTGGAATGGTTTGCCTGAATAGGTAGTTATCTCCAATTCTGTTCACAATTTCAAAGTCAACATTGATAAGTTCTTTACTAACTCTGGGCGTCTTTGATTTTTGTATTCATTATTTTTTTCTCGTATTTATTGTTTGGTGGTTTATTATTACAAATGCTTTGGTACGACGTACAGACAGACATAACATCGACAACCAAGTCAATGTCCACGGCCTTTGTGGTGGTGGTTGGTGGTGGTGTTAGTTTGGGCTTTTTTATGGGGTGATTCACCCTTCTTAGCCCGTCATCTTGTTATGTTATGTTATATTAATTTACACTTCATGCAAAATAATAGTTCATTTATACAGGGAGATGCCAGTAGAAAATGGTAACTCCCTGATTTATATCATTATGATATATTGAAGATTAGGAAGAAATAAGTGTAACTTTCTTTTCATCTGGCTCCAAAATTTACTGGTAAAGACGCCAAATGAGTGTCAATGGTAACAGAATGATTTTTGCTATCAAACTGATATAGGCTTTGATACTGATACTTTTTTTTTCAATATTATTATGACATCAACGTTGGCCTAAATGTTTCTCAATTAATTTTTCTTTTTAATGGTAGGCCTAATCAAATCTGTTTGATATATTGTAGTTCAATTTCAAAATAATTGATTCAATAAAACAACCCTAATGCAAATCAGCTGTTACATGTAAGCTTAGCCTAAACGTAATGCTATACGTGTTTTTATTTTTTATTTCATTTACAATTTCACAAATATTTTTATACTTTTAAATATATTAGCCCATTATTTTTTTTTCAATTTTGCATTATTTGTTAAACAACCTGTAAAATTTTGGAAGGTAAATCTTCACATTGTTCCATATTTTATGCTAGGCCTTACTATATCAAATAACTAGGACTCAATTCACATATACAATGTAAAGATTTTTGGATACAATTATGCCTATTTAATAAACATGTGTGTAATGTATGTATTTACATACATAATTCTAAACATTGTTTTGCAGGTAGACTTTGTATTAGATGAAGATCATTTCAGGTACTAAAACTAGTATCAAAATATATTAAATTTTACAGAAATGATAATAGTTTCTGCAGATGTTCAAAATGTTTAAGAAATTTTAATATATCTTTATTTAGTAATTCTTTGTGAAGGTGAATTAACTTATTGAAAGTATATGTACTTTTAATTAGCTCATATGCATAATTATACATTTTAACAAATATTAATCAACACAATCAAACAAGCTTTTGATATGGAGCTTTACATTCACACTTTACATATTACTAGCCTATACTATTTTTCTATATTAGAGTTGTATGACAGCCTGACATGCAACAAGGCAGTACCTAATATGTGATATATAATATCTATTAGACAGTTTGAAATCACATCCAGTAGTTTCCAATATATATGAGTACCAATAATTTTCGCTGACTGGCTGAGGCGACACAAGTATTCATAAAAAATATCCCATTGACTGTAATGATGAACTTTACCCTTCAACTTAGCAAAACCTCACTGAGCCCGTACACGGTTACGTCGAACGGACCACCTCAATGACGTCCATAAATGCATCACGATTTTTTGAGTATACTAAAAGTATCTGACACATTGAAAGATGAACTGCACTTAAATCAGATTTTTTTTAATTAATATTGCACATTTCAGCAATAGGTTAATTTAGTGTATACAATCATTTCAGTAACCTAAGTTTAACTTGTTTATAGAAAACTGAGGTAGGCATACAGCTATTGGAACAAATGTAACATAACATAACATAACAAGATTACGGGCAAAGGAGGTTGGTCACCCCATACAAAAAGCCCAAACTAACACCACACCACCACACAAAAAATAAAATAATAAAAGATGCCCAGAGTTAGTAAAAGAACTTATCAATGTCGACTTTGAAATTGGGAACAGAATTGGCGCTAACTACCACACACATATATATATATATATATATATATATATATATATATATATATATATATATATATATATATATATATATATATATATATATATATATATATATATATATATATATATATATATATATATATATATATACACATATATATATATATATATATATATACATATATATATATATATATATATATATATATACACATATATATGATATATATATTATATATATATACATATATATATGAATATATATATATATATATATACACACATATATATATATTATATATATTTATATATATATATTATATATATATACATATATACATACATATATATATATATATATATATATATATATATATATATATATATATATATATATATATATATATATATATATATATATAAATAAATACATACATACATAAATACATACATACATTTGCAAGATCGCCACACACGCGGTCGGATGCATTGATCGAATCGGACACTGTCTTGATAATGACACTACCGAAATTCTAGTATATGCTTGTGTGACTTCTGGGTTGGATCAGTGTAATTTCCTTTTATACGGATTGCCTGATATCGAGATCATGGGGTTGCGGCGAGTCCGACATGCCGCCGCCCGACTTGTAACACGCTCGAAAAAGCACGAGAGTATTTCCGAGATTCTGCGAAGACTCCATTGGTTGACCATTCGTCAGAGGATTGCCTTCAAGATTGGTCTACTCACCTACAGAGCGCTTCACGCACTGACACCATCATACATGTCAGATCTTGTTGCACAGTATGCCCCATCCCGGTCCTTGCGTTCTTCGTCGCGGAACCTTATCAAGCCCCCTACATGTCGTTCTGGCACTTTTTATGGAAGACGTTCTTTCATGAGGGCCGCTCACGCCGAGTGGAACGGGCTGCCTTTGCATGTTAAACTTGCGTCTTCAATGGTTGTCTTCGGGTCCAAACTTAAGACTTTTCTTTTTACACAATGACCGTGGGTCTGTGTTTTTGTGTTCTGTATATACCACAATCATTTTTACTCTTTTGCGCCTGTTTCTGCATGAGTGTTTTTTGGGTCTGCATTTCCATTTTAAATTTGCCTTCCATATATGTCAGGCTGTCATACAACTCTAATATAGAAAAATAGTATAGGCTAGTAATATGTAAAGTGTGAATGTAAAGCTCCATATCAAAAGCTTGTTTGATTGTGTTGATTAATATTTGTTAGAAATGTATAATTATGCATATGAGCTAATCAAAAGTACACATACTTTCAATAAGTTAATTCACCTTCACAAAGAATTACCAAATAAAGATAGATTAAAATTTCTTTAAACATGTCCAGTAGACAGCCCAAAGTGAATAAGAGTGACGATTTTGTTCAGGCTTCAAAAGGTGTCAGGTAGACATCTGAGGTAGATGCACCTAACAGTGGCAAATATTTGTCAGGTTTAACAAAATAATGTTAGATATACATCTAAAGTAGATGTACATGTGTAAGAGTGACAAATAGTTGTCAGGTTTAACAAGAAAATGTCAGGTAGACATCTAAAGTAGATTTATACATATATAATAGTGACAAATAGTTGTCAGGTTTGACCTGCCATATTTCAGTATGCCAGTATGTGGAAAGGAATGTAGGCTACTAGGCATAATTCAATTTGTATATATTTACCTCA
This sequence comes from Chiridota heheva, assembly GCA_020152595.1. NCBI lineage: Eukaryota > Metazoa > Echinodermata > Holothuroidea > Apodida > Chiridotidae > Chiridota > Chiridota heheva. Next base: position 335,896 of record JAIGNY010002634.1, read on the forward strand.
CTAGCAGCTTAAAGGTATATGGTTGTGTATAGGCAACTATCTAAATTGTTTTAAGATATAAACCATCGTAGTAGCAAAATATTTCATCAAAATCGGTTAAGGATTGGTTAAATTTTAGGCCTCAATTTGCATAGTTTATTCAGATTTTGTGATACAGGCCTAGGCTACTGCAGGCTCTACGTTTTCTTTAGTAAATCCTTTGTTACTTAAATAATGTCTTTCACAATTCATTGATGTGGTGCTTAAAACATTGACCATTTGAAAATGTTGAGTATAAAATGTTAGTGCTAAGTACTATCCCATCCTTTAATTTAGGCAAGAAATTAAAGATAGTGACTAATGTTATGGCATGCAGTGTAGTGATTATCAAGAGAAGCTTTTTTGCGTCAGAAAGTGGGTTAAATAATAGGTTGAATATATTTGCTCCCTGCTCTGATTGAAATGTGAATGGCTTTAGTGGTTCTTAGATTGAGATTACAGACTTCGGATAAGAGGGAAAAAAATCATCAATAAAAAAATTCATCAAGAAATACACAATTTCTTAGCTGTAATAACTTCGAGCTCACTGTCAGTGTACTATCACTGTATCAGACTGCTACTCATACTCATAGGCCTAACGTTAGGCATAATCATATGGTCTTCTTGTGCCTGGGCCTAGTTGCATAAGCTAATTTCCTGGACGGCCTACAGCTGATTAAATAGCTAAGATTAAAAACCTCTATTTGAATCATTCAATCAATAATTATAGTACAATTACCGACGTGAATGAGTTTTCACTGCGACTAATGACTGATTTAAATCATGGATTTATGTTAGATCAGTAACACTAACCTTAACGTTAGGCTATTTGATTATTGCTTCCGTGCGAGAAAAAAACAAACAATTTTTTACAATCACGAAATTCTTTAAATCATTGGTCAGTACTATTTTGCGCACTAATTTTTGATCAAAGTGAAGTGTTTTGTTGGATTATATGCATCAAATAAGCCAAAATAACCAATTTTACGTGTATTTCGTGATCAATCTAAGTAAATTTTGAGTAGAACTTGTTACATACACATTGTATCTTCCCGCAATGTGCGTACTAGTCTCAAACAAATACACCTTAAATTTATTTAAACATAAAGGGCACTAAATGAAAAAAATGTATTCAGAAAAATAAAGCAAGATAAATTGCGTTATATACAATTTTAGACTCGTATACCAATTTTACGAAATTCATTATTTGCACAAATGTATACCGTGCTTTTCAAAGCTTGTATGTAAAACAGCACCCTGGAATAAAAATGGCTACATAAACGTTTCACGTTTTCCCACATTGTATGTATAGGAAGTTTCTCTCGGCCTTCGGTCTGTACGTAGTATAGGGCGAATGACGTCACGCTCTCTGGTATTATGCTTTGCTCACTTGAGCAGCCACAAACTTCTTCAAGTAATTTTAAATTTCCCGTAGGCCTATATTTTTTATATAATTATTATTATAATGGGGCTTAGATATCATCAAATAATATATCCATCGCTTTTTAATTCTTCATCCACGTTTTTTGGGTTATAGGGCTCAGACAGGCTTTTCTTGGATTAGGCTAGAGTATCATCATTGCACATCATCAGAGTATAAGACCTAGGTATACGTAACAACTCAGAGCCGGAGACCCTGGGTCTTTGTTTCATAGGAGATCTAACAAATTGTAAAAGGGTTTCTGAATCTCGGCCTCTGAAAAATTAGTTTAAAATATCTTCAGTATAACCAGGGGGTCGTCCCGGCCGTGTTTTTTTTTTTCCCCAAACAGGATAGCACAACAGGCTTCTCTTGTCTGATTGGCTTAAATTCTGGACCCTAATCTATTAACCTAACCCTAACTTAACTCACTACTTGCTACCTTGCATGTTTGGGGAAATAATTAACGTTCGACACACCAGTAATTTGGATAAAAGGTCCAGTAGGCAATGTCATCTTTTTTTTTTGCCTTTTCAGTCAAATTTAGCGTCGGAACAGCTTAAAAACCGCTCTTCTGAAAAACTTTGGAGAAAAAACTGTTACGCCATAAGTATTTGTTCGTTTAAAGCCCCCACGTATGGAGCTCAATGCCCTCAAACATTCGCCATGCAAGTTCACTTGGACAATTTAAGAAACGGCTCAAAACAAATGTAAATGATAAAGTGTAATTTTTGTTCTCTTATTTTGTTTATTATTATGTTGTTCTGGACTGTGTTGCAACATTCTGTGTGCTTTGTAACTCCTGCAAAAAGGCGCTCACATAAATGTCAGTCATTTATGGATGATAGTTTTTTGATGATTTCTTTCAAGGAGGTATATTGGATTTTAAAGTTGAAGGCATAACAAATTTGTATCATGATTTACGCCCTGAACAGATCTACACACTCCATTCAAATTTTTTGGGCATTAACAACATGGGATATGTGACCCCTTTATAGCGGAATGCTAGACCCCCATAGGCAACGACCCCGGGGGACGGGGGAACATGTCCGCCAATAATTTTGTTGGGGGACGATTATCATTATGTCCCCCTGAAAAAGGAAGTCTTAAATAAAGCTTAGGCCTATACCACTATCTGGGTATCTACCTACTGTGGTGTAGCGGTTATCATACCGGTCTACAGACCACGAGGCCCTGGGTTTAAGCCTGGGTTGGGTAGACACGCCAGTGTACCACAACTGGTTATTAAAGGCCGTGGACATTGACTTGGTTGTCGATGTTATGTCTGTCCGTACGTCGTACCTGTGTTTTAGTCCAGGTCGTATTAAGCGTTTCGTGATAGCATTGTTACTATCATAACCAAATACGCAGGCGACGACCCCGGCATTGTAATTGTGTGTTCACTCGTCGTCGTCGACTATCTGGGTTCGTCTCCCAATGTTGAAAAGAAATCGCCGCCACTGCAGGTCCTCACACCGTTTGGCGCACGATAATAGGTCTACACTGAGGTCACTATTTTGTACCCCGGCAAGTGGAAATTATGTGTCATTTGTTATGTCAGACAAGTAAATTGTTGTTGTTGGAAAAAAATCATGTTAAAGTCAAAAAGTTTAAATAACGTCCAATAGAAGTTCATTATGTTTTAAAAATGAGGGTGTGACGTTGCTCTTCAGACAGAGACGTAGTCAGAAATTGAAAAAGGAGAGCGACTTCTGTTAAAAGATAATTTGCACCAGGGCTAATCTCTACTGTGGAGGGGGAGGGGGTGGGGGCTGAAGGTGTGCAAACATTTCACCTTAGTTGTTGGGACTGACCTTTGTTTACCGGTCTTCTAACAGTCTAATGGGTTTGAATTTAGAGGAATTTTTGCGGAAATTTAAACATATTTTTGTGGAAAATTGAACGCATTTTTTCTCTCCAAAAATTGAACAAATTGTTTCGGAAAATTAACCAATTCTTTGAAAGATTGACCAAATTGAGTTTTTCGGATAATTGGCAAAAATAAAAACTCAGAATTAGCCCATGCATGGCTGCCATAATTAAACTGCTACATTTAAAGTTATTCATTGGGCCGCTCCAAAAAAAACATTAACATTTCAAATTTAAATTCTGAGGGTCCTTGAAAAAAAGAAAAAAACAACATAAATCCATGCACGGTGCTCAGTGGAAATTTAGGTTTTCTGTAATAAAAGGGTAAAACATGATGGAAAATTTCCATTGATATCTTCAAAGAGATGTATTGAGTTGTTTATTTAGTACGTCAAACAATTAGAATATGAAGTAACTCAAAAGAGTAGGAACAGGGGTGGGATAGGGGGCCAAGGCCCTCAACAATTTTATTCTTGGGAGGGGGAAAGTACCCCCCCCACCCCCACCCTCCAATAATGAATGTCTGACAAAGAGTCTAATTCCCTTAACATCTTTTCTTATTCCAAAGAGATTATTTTCGGGAAATATCCTTCAATTTCGTAAAATTGGCTTCAGTTTTTAAAATATTTTATTCAATTTTCGAAAAGGTTCACTAATTTTCGGAATTTTTTCTTCATTTTTTGGGAAAATTTCTGAACTTCCACACAAGGACCTTGTGTGGAAGGTCCTTGTCCTGATATTGCAAATTTCCAATAATTTTCTTCCTACCACCCCTCCATATTACAAATAGTTTTGGGATATGATAGGCTCGTATACATTTCTGTAGGTTCGTTGGAACAAAAATACTACCCCACCACCATTTGAAATATCTTCCTACGCCGCGGAACAAATTGATAATTATGCATTTTGGAGGGAACCAAAATGTTTTTCATATGGGGTACTGTCGGGAAGATACTGCAATTTTCACAGGTTAGAAAAAAATGGGCCAAAACCTCTGGTTACACTCTATTGAAAGTACCCTCATCTGAGAGATATTAGATGGTACCTTTTGAAAAACACCACAAAAGATCCCACTTTTATCTTAGGCTTTAATAGAGCAAATAATTAGTTCCGTGCTACCTGTCAGGCAGTCCAGCACTAGTGGCCCAGGCCATTGTTCATTTTTATGATTTCCCAATTTCATCTCCCAACCGGGCAGGAAGTATGCAACCGGGGAGGTGAAATCCTCTCAGGGAGCACTTCCCCCCCCCCCCCCACCTCATAAGAAATTGTTAAAGATACAAAACAACAAATCATTAAGGAAAAGAACACGATAACAAATGTACAAAATTAAAGCAAATACAATTTCACTTTGTCTGTTGGTCAGGGTAATGTGGTATATGACCCTATTTATATATGTAACCTGTTTCGCAGTTTATATGACATTATTTGAGTCATAGCATAATAAGAGACAATTGGGTACGCATGTGCCTGGAAATTATATGAAAGGTGAAAAATATACATCATTCATATGAAGAAAAACAAACAGGTTTTAATGAATCAGAAGACTGAAAAACTGCTAACTTTAAAGCGCATTTCTTTTCCCTGGGCTCTGTTCCCCGTGCAATGAAAGACTCCATTTTGGAGATATACTGTTTCAACCAGAGGCGTAGAGAGTGTGGGGGAAGGGGGGAAGCTGAAAATTAAGGAATAGGCCTAATTCCCAAAATTAATCGAAGGATATTTAATGAGATGTCCCGATTAAAAAGCACTTGAGAACGTTGACAGAAACCTAATTTAGCAGTTCGATTTTTCCTGTTGTAACCGGTTTCGGGTCTTGTCCCTTAAGTGTTAAGTGGGGGCCCTTCCTATACACCCCTGGTTTTAACATCATTTTGAATAAACAAGCTTGTAAATCCTCGTTTTAAAGCAAATCATGAAAAGTATGATGCACAGATAAACGCGAAATCACCCAAAATGAATGACCTCTTGTTCCACTCTTAGAAATGAAGCTGCTTTTAATCATTCAACAACACTTATAACATACAGATATCCTCCTCAAAAAAATTGTATTGCTCTAATTGTGTTTTGTTGTTGCTCATGCGGCGCGCACTAATGCTTTCGAAGGGGCTCACCTTGAAATTTAACTGAACGTTAAACTTAAATTTCAATACTAAACTTTGCACTGCTGCACTGCATGGCTTCAATCTTTTACCAGGGAAGTGCCTACCAGCTGACCAGGAAGTTTTCAATTGGAATTTAATTATGTATTGCAGCGATAGACTATAGATAATGTACAGGTATTTTCACTTAACAGACAATAATCCAAAGGAATCAAAGGTGTGTACTAACATAATGTCAACACCACTTTACAGGATACTTGTTGCATTGGCTGCTTTGTGAAAAGCAACCATTCCACCTTTACTAATGCGATGATCGACGGATGCAAGAAATTCGTGGGCAAAGTTTCATTGCTTTATTATAACATTTTTGATTGTACTGTTTTTAACATTCCATGCATACTTGACATTGTCATACCACTGGTCACATTGTGTGTGTCCGATACTATGCTTTCCATTTATTAGACTGTTTGACTGTTGGATGACCGAGCACGGCTTTTTGTTGTGAAAAACAACACTTGAAGTAATACCGGGTTACTTCTCTTGTAAAGTATTACTCTCATTTAAGATGCTTACGCATAAGTATTAATTCCATAAAATAAAATGTATGATTACACAAAAAGAAAGTTTGCAATAAATTTTCACCTCGTAATATCCCCATAACGAATTACTTAGTTTTACCCCCTCCCTTTCCCGATACCTAATTACCTAATTTAGTAAAGCTGAATATAGTGGGGTTTTTTTCTTTCATTTTCTTGACTCTATCTGTCTGTCTGTCTGTCTGTCGGTAGTTTCTTGTAACGGTGTCTCGTTAGCTTGTTGCGGTGTTTTAATTTTTGTATAAATTCTTAGAGCCTGGTACCTTGGGGTAAATTTACTTTAACACAAAGAAAGAACAAAACGAAAGTGGACAGGAGTGTAGGAGGGGTCTCCGCTCTGGGTGGGGACAGAGGACGGTTGGCAAGACTCAAAAAAATTCCCGGTAAGCGGAAAATTACATTGCTACATCAATTTTTCCATAATAACGTTCAAATTGCTCTTATTCGGGAAATCTCTAATTTTAGGGAAATATCTTTCAATAATGTGAAAAATTTATTTTGTTTTCGGAAAATTTTCAACACTTTTCAGGAAATTTTCGGGTAATTCCATGATCATTTTCTTTAGTATCGTAAAATTTTGCTCATTTTCGGGAAATCTTGCTCATTTTCAGGAAATTTTACTCATTTTCGAGAATTTTTACTCATTACTGCGTCGATGTTAGTCAGTTAGTCAAATAGCATATGACTGTGTACACAGTCATATGCTATCTGACTAACTGACTAACATCGACGTAGCGCCTGCGTAACATACAGCATGCAGTTAGTACGTGTACATGCAGGTGACAGGTCACTGCACTGCGATCGTGTATGTACTGCCACGTACGCCGTGTCTAATACTAACCTAATTGTCTATTCTTTATTTTAAAAAAAAAAAATCACACTCGTGAAAATAAACTGATAAATGGGACAAAAATGAGACTTTTGAATAAGGAGGGGGGAGGGGGAGGGAGGGGGTTGAGGTTCGTGGTAAATAAAGTTTTCCCTAAGGAAAAATTGTTCCTACGCCGTTGTTCGAACTAGCCCCCCCCCCCGCCCCACCCCTCTACAGTGTTGAAATAATCATAAACGTTATGCTAAAGGAGGATTTTTTTTTCTCAAGCCAATCGAATATTTCTGCAAATTCCTGTCATGCATAGAAATACATTGCCGAATACATCATTTGTTTCCTAACCAATCAGGTGCAGGTTTGAGGGAAAAAATTGTAAGCAGCAATACGCGCGCGTATTTCCTTCATGTATAACGCACGTTTGATACGTGCGCTTGATCAAACAAATTCATACGCTTGGTTTTATACCGTGCGTGAATTGTCCATACGGCCAAGATTCCTCCAGTGTTTAATCGGTCAATAAGAATCCTCCAGTGTACGATTGGTCCATTATGGACACGTGAATCTCGGCCATGTGGCATTAATCAAATTAGTTATCCGAAAATTGCCGATTCAGATTTGAAAAGGTCTATAGTGCGCAACACCGCAATTTTCGTCTTGTAACGAACGGGCAGTGTTTTTTGTTATGTCTGCGCCCGTTTTGGTCCTTCCTTTTTCAAGTTATACGCGCGCGTTTGCAACATTACTTGCGACGCTAACGTCCTGTGCACAAAACACAGAACATTCACAATTTGTACCCTTTTTCACAAGGAATTCGGGAAATCTACCAAAACGTAAGTTGAAAAAAGTTGTTTTGCTTTGTCTGTATGGTTACTGGTTACATTAGGCAAAAGTTTAGGGCGTCGGTCGGTATTCATTTTCATGCTCTTTTGTGACAACTGTACTGTATAAGAAGTTAGGTATTAGCGATCGTGTCTATTAGGGGTTTATATGCCATACTGAAGACAAAGTATTTTTTCCTGATTTTTCTGTTCAAAATAATAAATGCACACACGTACGTTTTACTGAGTACAGTATTGTTCTTTATGATCGTGTATTATGCGTCTGAATGAAATCTTTTAATGCGTTTTGTAAAAAGCGTATTAACGCAAATATGTACGTCCTACATGCGCGTACAATTTGTATGTATTGATATTAACAAAAGAACAAGGGCGTTGAGAAATTTAAACGATAATAATAATGCCCAACAATGCAATTTTCGCGTCTTGTAATGAAGCTCTTTGCTCTAATCTGCGAATGTTGCTATTCTGGTCTGCAATGTTTTTTGGGCTGAAAGACAAAATACCTGCGTATCATCAGCGTACATGTGATAAGCCAGCTTATTCTTACTGATAAGGCTCCCCAGTGGCTTTGTGTACATAGTGTAAAAGTACATGGTGTTCATTGAAAAAGTGGCACCACACACTAATCAAGTCAATGGAATTTAACGTCTCAAAAAAAAAAGTTCCTAGATTTTTCTGGGAGACATTATTTTTGGTAACAAAATCAACTCCCTTCTCACTCAAAAATAAAACATACTTACTTCAGTTTGTTTCCAGTTGCAGGTTTAAAAATTGGAGAGAAACAAGAACGATAAACAGTCAAAATTTAAAGGAAAGAAAAAAATAAGACAACAATTTGTTCTCAGTTTAAAAAAAACACGTGAAACGCTCTTAACAATAATTTAATGTGCGTTAACAATGAAATGTATCATGCGGCACAATTAGCATGCGCAAAATTTGGCGTAGCTTTAGCGATCGCACTCGTACCGTGTTACACGCTCGTGGCGCGAGCGTACGTATACCGCGTTAGAGTTAAAACGCTCGTTTGTTACAAGCCGATACTATAAACCTTTCCAAACCGAGTTTAGCCGAACGTGAAATGTCACGGTACTTTAACCAATAAAATGCCGGGGAAGTTTCATTTTTACTAACCAAGCTATCAGCTGCAGGGACAATTGTAAACAACAACAATACGCGCGCGTATTACCTTCATAAGGTTGTACGCACGTACATGATAGTACAACCACCAAGCGTGACGTCACTTGCCCTATACTACGTATAGGCCGAAGGCCGAGAGTCGAAACTCCTTATAAACCTTTTCAAACCGAAGCCAAACGTCAGGGTACTTTAACCAACAGAATGGCGGGGAATTTTCGTTTTTACTAACCAACTAATCAACTGCAGGGACAATTGTAAACAACAACAATACGCGCGCGTATTAACTTCATAAACATGTACGCACGTACATAATAGTACAACATCACATGTACGACGTACGTAAACGTTATGTGAAATGTATAAGCTTTCTGTTGTATGCACACGTAAAGTATCTAAATTTGCGTCAAAGTTTCAACTGCTCTGCCTGGATAATTCTTTTCTTAAGGGGGTGTTTTTTGTTGTTGTCATATTCCAAGAGGATCCGTACTGTCTTTCATTTGGACTGTCTCAATTAAGAAATACGCGATAACGAGGTAAGATTTTAAGGTAAAACTTGGCCTCAGGTACGTTTAAGACTAACGTCGGTATGTTCAACTGTCTAACGTCGTTATGTTCAACTGTTATATCTAACTGGTGTAGCGGTTATCATACCTGTCTACAGACCACGAGGCCCGGGTTCAATCCCGGGGTGGGTAGACACGCCAGTGCACCACAACTGGTTATCAAAGGCCGTGGACTTTGACTTGGTTGTCGATGTTATGTCTGTCCGTACGTCGTACCTGTGTTCTCGTCTGGGTCGTATTAAGCGTTTCGTGATAGCATTTGTACTATCATAACCAAATACGCAGGCGACGACCCCGTCATTGTTATTATGTGTTCAACTCTCTCTCTCTCTGTTTAAGTGTTCAATGCATGTAGTTGTAGGCCCAAGGCCTATACCGTTAAAATGTTGTTTTTATGAACGGAAGTTCGATGGGGTTCACATTTCCTCAACATTAAAAATATTTGTGCACATTTGAAACACAAAAATAGGACGGAAATTGGCAAAAATCGTTCAAATTTGAAAACGTTGATGTTCAGTGCGGAGAGCACAATGGTATGAAATTGTGCCGTTGACCTCACTGCACAAAATGTAAAATAGTATCGAGAATTTTCGGCAGCAAATCCCTTGTTATCTGTGAATGAGACAATTAGTTTTGCATATCGGAAAAATTGTTTAAATGGAGAGGATACAGTTTATACGAAGTTTTCTGTTTGGTATGGAATTTCCTAACCAAATTACGCTACCATTTAAATCTCAGTGAAGTGCTTATTTGTATGTAGGCCACTAGGCCTATATACTGTTGATTATTGTGTGAAATTGTATTTTTGATAGGATTGACCCCATATGCAATTTTTCTTCGATTTTCGGTTAGTAATTTGAATTTTCGGGAAACTTCATTCAATGTTTGGGAAATTTTCTTCATTATTATGCAATTTCCTTCATTTTGGGGCATTTTTTCTTTTATTTTTGGTAAATTACTTCAATTTTCGGGACATTTCATTCAATGTTTGGTAAATTACTTCAATTTTCGGGACATTTCATTCAATGTTTGAGAAATCGGTTTCAATATTTGAGAAATTTCTTTTATTCTGGTGTAATTTTTGAAACTTTCCTTCATTTTGAAGCGGTTTTTCTTCAATTTTCATCAATTTGTGGGAATTTTCCTCTAATGTTTGAGATATCTCTTTTAATATTTAGGAAATTTCTTAAAATTTCCTTGATTTTGTGGACAATTTTTCTTCGATTTTTCAGTAAATTATCATCGCTTATAAAATAATGCCAAATTTTTCTAAAATTTCCAAATTTTTCTTCAATTTTTTGTTAATAATTTCCTAATCGAAACAAAGCATAAGGAAGATGAAATCCTTTCAGAGAGCCTACGTTTCCCCTGCTGCCCGCTTATAAGACTGCACCGTTGTCCCAATATGTTCCATTAATCGTGACAAAACTACTTCTTACAAAACTTTTTTGGATTGGTTCCCTGATATTTTATCCTGGCGCCACCCTGATTCTGCGTGGTTGGAATCGTCCCCCCTTCCCCCTCCGAAAAAGTTCCAACATTTTTCATCATAGCCAGAACCCCCTCTTTGTGATTTTCTTAGATCCGCCCCTAAAATGGTGAACACAAATTGTACGGGCCCGCTGCTGGCTTTGTAAATCTGATTGCTGTTACCCAGAACAGTTAGCAAACTGGATTTTGTTTGCAATCTTAAAAGATCCGGAGAAGTGTCATAAATGAATCAAAAGCTTGACGGAAGCCTCGCGAACATCCATGCATATGTAATGCACGATTGCGGATTTGAGGTTTGTTTGCCCCATCTATTTACCACGCTGCTATAGTGGGTGTGGCTTATTTCGTAACTCATAGACGTTAATTGTTGACTTAGTATCACCTTACAATACTTATTCTTGTTCAGCTCTATAGGACCAATTTTGTGGCCCAAAATGTACAATTTGGAAGGACTTCTACGAACTTTGCCTCAAAGACCCTTACAAGGGTTTCGCCTCATGGACCCCTACCAGCTTCGTCCCATGGACCCCTATTAGGGTCCTTAAGCGGACGCCTGGAACCCATACCGTACAACTCTCACTTTATGATTAATCGATCATCCCTCATCCCCAATCACCGCGGGTTTTTTTTTTTTGCATGTTGCTTTTTTTTTTTTGATTAGGTAAATTAGCACACGATTCAAAATGAAAGCAAATATTAACGACGTATTGATAACAATTGATTTATGTGTACCCACACCTACCCGTTTTCGTGGTAAGATCTCATTGCTAAATTTCTGTAAGTACTTTCTGTAACTAGGGGCAAAAACCTAAGAACATTTCTGAGCTAACGAAAAATCGTAAGACCAATCTCCAATGCATTTTCCTGTATAATGAAAGCAAATATCTACGACGTATTGATAACAAATGATTATGTGTACCCACCCCCACCCGTTTCCGTGGCAAGATCTCATTGCTAAATTCCTGTAAGTACTTTCTGTAACTAGGGGCAAAAACCTAAGAACATTTCTGAGCTAACGAAAAATCGCAAGACCAATCTCCAATTCCTTTCCCTGTATAATTAAGAGTATGATGCTCTGGTCCCTTCCCCCTTTTCACAGCATTCAAGTTCATTTTGGGGAACAAAAGGGGAAATCCTTAAATCATGATTAAGAAAGTGGCATGGAAATTAATGCACGAGTAGGTAACAGCTAATTCGAAAACTTAAAACAACAGTCAGCTATCATAGGCCGTTAATCTTGAATTAAAGTAGGTAACGTTACAACAACATGATTGATGTTTAAACCTACTGCACCTAACAACTTGCGATAACGTTAACGTACGGTAGGAAATTTCCATCACAATAACCCTAAACCTATCAAATCTTCTTCTTGGAATGTTGAAAAAAACTCGTCCATTTTAAAAGCGGATATTGCCCAGGCCTTGTTTTATTTTAAAACCACCTACCCGGCTGTCTGGGAATTTCCATTTGCACTAGATTGTATACTTTTTCGAATAATAAATTTTGTTCATTGGCTTAAAAGCAGTAGATAAAACTACACATTATTCTTGATAATATTGGATCGTCATAATAAATATTCAACATTGCCCTGTATGTTGGGCAATATATCACTTTTTGTCAGGTGACAATTAAACACTCGTACACTAGGCCTACCTGGCTACTGCAGTTACACCGGCTAGGCTTTTTACTGCAGCCAACGCGACGATGTTAGCAGTCGGTATCACGGGATCGAATCAAAGTTATGGGAAGGATGTTGAAGCCTAAGGCCTTAACTCAGGTTCTGAGTCAGGCAAACACACAAGGAATTCAAAGCTCACTGTATGTACTAACTTAATGCAAAACAAGCTACTTTGGGCTTTCAAGTTTCACTATTTCAAATTCAACACTTATTTAAGTTCAACTTCAAGTTAAGACCTAACATTGCCCTATTTAGGATTTTACGGGCTTAGGCCTAACGTTAGGCCTACGTTTATGAATATAAATTATAAGTTAACTTAGGATTATGACAATCTAGTCTGCAAGGCCTAGGCCTTAAGTATAACCTACTCAAACTCATTCGCTCTCAAAATGTATGTAGGCCTAGGCCTAATCTTGATTTAGACAAATAGATTTGATTTAGGCAATCACATTCATTCACCAGCGTTCAACATAATTTTTTCTCCAGTCGGATTTGCAAGTTATGGAATAATTAACCTAAGGAGGTCGTGAAAGCATGCAATCTAAATTTCTTTTTGTTTAAGAACAGCCTGGATAAGCACTGGTCTAAACACGCTTTTTGCTTTCAAGTTCTAACTAAGTTCAAGGCCGAGTGTCATGAATTACTTTACAGAATTCCAGGCTACTACTAGCCTTTCTTCCAGGAAACAGGTAGGCCTAGTATCATAGGTAGGTATAAACGATTTACGTTATCTACATACATTTTTTTACACTCTTAGCCTTAGGCCCTACTACCCACAGGTGTTCCAAGCGTTATGGCAACTTACATACTTAATTAATAGCCTAGGCCTAGTATATATGAAAAGGTAGGTCACTTTTTATCGCGACTTTTGAACCGTATATGAAAATTCCTTTTTTTGATTGTGAATCTTAATTACATTTTTTGACTCAACTCACATTTGCTGGAAACGCCCTTCATCGTTTATAAGCCACAGTATTTGTTCTTTTTAATTGATGAGATGTACAAACGATGGATTTTCTACTGACATTACAGTTATGACAGTGTAAAATTCAACAATTTGCTGCAAACCAAAGAAATGTTGTGATGACGTCATGAAGAAGCAGCACTTCAATTGGTTTGCAGTAAACTGTTGGGCTTTTACACTGTCATGACTGTAGTGTCGGTAGAAAATCCATTCTACATCTTATCAGACCCATATGCTATTTGTACGTGGTTAGTATGTGTGTGATGCATTGTTTACGATCAGTAGTCCCTGAAATGACGTAGCAAACTGTTATAACATAATGAGATTACGGGCTAAGAAGGGTTTGTCACCCCATAAAAAGCCCAAACCAACACCACCACAAAATCGAAGACGCCCAGAGTTAGTAAAGAACTTATCAATGTTGACTTTGAAATTGTGAACAGAATTGGAGCTAACTACCCACTCAGGCAAACCATTTCACTCATTACCAACTTTTTGCGAAAAGCTAAAATGCTGAATATCTATCTGTGAGAACTCTTTGGTCAACTTCAAACTGTTACCGTGTGTCACATGTGGATTAGCTGAAAGCTGCAAGAAATTACAGGCAGTCAAAGTATCACTACCAGATAGGAATTTAAAAACCTGAATCATATCGCCACATACTCTTCTCAACTCGAGCGTGGTCAAACCAAGAATTCGCAACCTAAATTTCTAATAGAAATTCCTTACTTCGGGAATAAGTCTAGTGGCTCTTCGCTGAACCTGCTCCAAAATGAACTTACTCTTCTCATTAAAGGGACTCAAGCCTGAATAGCATACTCAAGGTGAGGCCTGACTAACTGCTCATACAAAATAAGAACAACCTCTCTACCAAAAAAACAAAACAAATTATAATCTAACCAAGCATCCTATTTGCCCTTGCAGCTGCTAAAGCACACTGTTTAGAAGGCTTCAGATTGCTAGTGATGACAGACCTAGATCCCTTTCTTGATCAAGACAACCACTATTTGAACCATTCATGCAGTAATCAAAAGCCAATCCAAATTAGTTTGCAAAAGTGAAGAATCCCTAGCATCATCAACAATTCTGTACAGCTTAGTGTCATCAGCAAATTTACAAATTATGGAGTCAAAGGGAAACATCAATATTATTAATGAAGATTAAGAAAAGAAACGGACCCAATACAGAACCCTGAGGAACACCACTTGTAACCTTCTTCCATGGAGATACTTCACTATTATAAACAACAACTCTTTGTGACCTGTCAACTAACCAAGAATATATCCAACTGGCACACTTTCCCTCCATGCCAAGCGCTCTTGCTTTTACAACGTCACAAATTCCTTTCAACTTTTTTTCGGACCAAAAAATTAATGATCAATTGCTAAGTCCTTTTTCATTATGAAAATGGACTTATTTCCAGGCTTTCGTGACGGATTATTAAATTTAGGAATATGAAAAACCTATAACAAGTTAAATCTCAATTTTTTTAGAAGGCATGACAGGACTACTTTAAGTGAGTAAAATCCTAGTAGGCATAGCGGTACAACTTTGAAATTTGTTTATTGTAATACAAGTTTATTCTGTTATTGAAATAACTGAAAATTGAAAGACTTTTTGGTGATTTAATAGAATTGTAATTGTAACTGAAAATATCCTTGTTAAATTTTTGCGTTAAAAATGAAATTTTAGTCCAAGAATAAAAAAATCGATGAAAAATAATATTCTAAGAAATGCATAGGCCTTAGGACCTAGTAAACTTACTTTATTGAACCCTATATACTGTAGCAATTTACCACTATAGGTCCTACTAAGATGCTTAAGTGTGTGAATTAAAAAAATTAACCCTTAATCTACCAGGGCTTTAAAAAAAGCAAACCCAATTTTCATAAGTTTTTTTTTCATATGCATTTTTGACAACTTTCCTTTCATTACAAGTTTGGTTGGAATAGGGTCTAAGATATTTATCTTTTGAGTAATGAAAGCCAATTTATAAAGTATTGGACAAAAATATGTAAATTAAGCAATTTTTGTCTAAATTGGTCAACAAATGGTCAATCTTTGCAGAAGTATAACTTCTTGGCAATATTGAAAACAGAAATTTGTGTTACGTATTTAGATTCTTTATAAAATTTCCTTTCCAATGAAACTAATTAAATTTTAGAAAGAAAGGAAAGATGAAAAAACCATAAAAATGATTGTAGTCAAAAGACCCATGAAAGCTGCAGCAAAAAAATAATTTTGCAGTGCTCGCGGTAAGACTCGAACCTGGAGCGCTTGCATGCTAGCCGCGTACATTTGATTTGCACCATGTAGTCATTTCAATTTGAGAGGTGAAATATAATTTTATAGGAAAGGTTCTAAATAAAGGGGGTAAGCCTTTATTTATATATCAAATGAAAGAAATTTCAAGCACCTCAAACGGCGGTCAATGAAGCATGTGCGATGTACGGATTTGGTACATGATTTTTTGAGAGAAAAAATGGGTCAAAAATGGCAGAAATTCATGACATTTTAAAGAAATTTCTTCAGAACAAAAGATTGCAGGTAGGGATTATAAAAATTAGACCAGAAACCAATACTATCATGTCTTAGGACTTGCGTGTTTGATTTTGAAGCAAAAATTGTGAGCTTGAAGTTATTGTAAGATTTGAAAGAGAACAAAAAACATTTGTTGTAAATTTTTTAGCAATTTTTGAGTTTAACCCTTTTTTCAATGTACTTTTTCTCAAAATTCTGTAATATGACCCTTATAAAAAAGGTACATTTTGTGGAAGAAATATCCGAGTACTTTAAAATGATACCAAGATTACTCGTATAGGACTGGTAAAGTCCCGATTTTTTTTTTTTTAAAAGGTGGTTTGAAAACGGTGATACTGTCGCTGCGTGGTAGAGTAAGGGTTAAGCAAAGTCAATGGGCTTCAACGTGTGTTTTCCAAAAATTGCTCAGAAATTTTGGGAAAATTGATTTTTGATATGAAGACTTGCATATTTTGGATATGAAGACTTACATATTTTAAACTGAAAATCAGCACACGAGAACTTGAATTTGTATTAAACATTGTTAATATCGTAATATTTAAACTCATTTGCTATCCCAAAAGGATAAACATTTTCCTTCAAAAATGAAATTTTAACACATTTTCTGTGAGTATCTTGACAAAAATGTAGCATGTAGTAAGCATTTCCTGCAAAGAATTCGGGAAATTTACCAAAACATTAGTTGAATTAAGTTGTTCAGCTTTATGTTCGTGTGGTTACATTAGGCAAAATTTAAGGGCGTTGGTGTTAATTTTCATGCTCTTTAGTGACCACTGTACTGTAGGAGAGGTTATGTATTAGCGTTCATGTCTACTAATTGCATCTCTATGTCATTTGACAGCAAATTGTGACACAACTTTGTGTACTCACATACTAATAGTAAATTGACTGGTCATTTTGTAACAATAGCATTGGCCTAGTCATTACTTGTTAATATGCAGACTATTTGTTAATGTTAGGCCCCTAGTTAACACATAGCAAGATGACAGGGTTAATAAGGTCTGTCGTGTACATCATAAGAAGTCAAACTATTAAACACCACCACAAAAATACAGAAAATCTACACAACATCAAACATGCCCAGATTTACACCTGCACGCCTAGCTCAAGATTCCTCTAGCTAAAGTTTGTTAGTGTGTACACAAATAATATTCTGCCAAGTCTTATCGTCATTGCATCTTTAATTAAATTTTGGTCTGAATTTACACAGTAAATCCTAGTATGGCAGTACAACTTAAGCAAAATGTTTTTTCTTGTTTAAGTTGTTATACAACTTTATTACATCATTAAAAATAACTGAAACATTTTAAGGTTTGATGATTTTATAAATTTGGTTTAAATAATTGTAACTGAAAACATTCTATGAAATTACAGTCTGAATATTTTTTTTTATTGAGAATAAAAATCTAAGAAAAGCATAGTAAACATACAAATTCTTCATCATGGTGTACAGGCATATTTTCTTCAGTAAATCCATATTTGTTTAATCCTTTGCCACTATTTTTAGCTGATTCTAACAATGGGAATTTGGGAAAGACATATCCCTAGTCAATATTTAAGTCAAAACTTGCTTTCAAAAACTGAAATGAAGGAAAGAAATGTAAAGAATTACTTAAAGGTTAAGAGTTATCTTCTCTTTCATTCATCACAAATTTTTCATATATCAACAAATCCTTAGTGATAATTTGAAGACTACCACTATCACTTTACTTCTTGTGTTTTTTTCTCAAACAGCCTTTTGAATAGAGAAGGATCACTTCTAGCTTATTCTGGGTACGGAGATAAAGATGCTCGAATTACGGCAGCCATTGCCAGCAACATCTGGTCAGCTTACGAGAAGAATGGTCAGACTGCTTTTGAAGAAGATGACTTACAGCTAGTTCTTATGGATTGTGAAGTTGGTATTATTTTGTTTTATAACAAACACACATAGGTAATAAGATTCTGTCTGTTACATACATGTAGGTGGATTTATTGCTGACACTGTCTCTGTTTGCAAAATAGCAAAAAGTGATCAATCATCTTAAATAGTTACGTAGGTAATAATTGTATATGCTAAGAACAAAGAAATGGGAAGATAAATAACCCCATAGATTTGATTTGAAAAAAAAACATTTTGTTCACTGATAGAAAATTATCTCCCCTTTACAACTCTTTTAATTTTGTCTTGTAGTGAATACAGAATTTTGTTAGTCCAGAAATAAAAATAGTGTAAAGTGGGAAAAAACATGAGAATGTTTTTATAGCACTTTTGTCATTCTAAGCATTGATATCCTGAGTTTACATTTGTCATCAAATATTCATATGGTTCAACAAGATATTTAATTAGTTGTGGTTTCAACAACTAATTATATTAGAATTTCTCTCTGCATTGAATTAAGATAAAAATAGGATAACAAACAAGTATCATACATTTTCATAAAAAATATATATGACTTTGTGTAATCTGATATATAGTTTGTTTTGAAGTTGAATTTGCATTATGAAAACATTTTGTCATTTCAGAATGGAAGAGTGGGGATTACCAAGGTGGCCAACCTCTTACTGTGTGTCTATGCAGATGTTACCGTCGGTATGGGAATGCTCAAGAAGAAGGTAAGAAACTAAGATCACAAAAAATAAGTGAAAATAAATAATCACTGAGTGATTTTCAAGGGAAAACATTTCCTGTCAGTTTTTAGAGGTTGCTTAAGTTTAATACCAATTGAGGTTCAGTACAGATGCTCACATTGTTTTTTTTGCAAGAGTAAATTACTACTGTACACCTATTATTGATATTATTTGACATTAGGAATCATAAAGAAATTACTGCTAGGACAATTGGCACCTGCAGCTTATGCTGACAATAAAAACTACTTACATTTAGTGGTACTGCATGTCTTTTACAGAAAAAAGATTGAAAGAAAGAGGGTAATGAAATTATATTTAGTCAAAGGAATATTCCAGTGCAATTTCATTTTCATATAGATGACTTGACTTATTTTGAATTATCACTCCCTGTCAGAGTATAGGCCACAGACAAATTCTCTCCACTTGGTTCTGTCTTGGGCAAGTCTCTCCAGCTGATACCAGGTGTAGCCTACTGATTTTATGTCTTGCTCTGTGTCACGCCTCCTGGTGTTTTTCAGTCTTCCTCGCTTGTTTTCCCCTGAGGATTCCACCTTAGTGTAGTGCCTCTCTCGTGATGTTGGTCTGGTTTTCTGAGCATACTGTATAACCTATCCAGTTCCACTTTCGTTTCTTGATTTGGAGTTCAACTGGGTCTTGCTTGGTCACCTCCCATAGTCTGATGGTATCTGGCCAGTATATCTGTAGGATTCTTTACAGGCATCTGTTGATGAAATACTGTGTTTTTATCATGGTGGATTTGGTGATCCTCTATGCCTCTGAATCATACAGCAGTACGGTTTTCACATATTGAAATAAAAAGTTTGGTGGCCTGGGTGCTTGCTCTTGAGTTTCATATGTTTCTAAGTGTGATGACAGAGGAGTATTAAAGAAACAATTTAGTGTAAAAATCATGTTGATATCTTTTTCCGTCTAGGAGTTATTGCATTTCGAAGATTGCCTAAGTGTGTTGAGAAGTGATCTCACAGTGAATAGTGTGAGTTTATTAAGGCAAATCCAAGACAATTTTTGTGTATTACTGTGAAGATTAATTGCCTCTCCTTTATTGCTGGAAGCATTTTTGGTTCTGATGCGATAGCATCAGGAACCTATGCGGTCATGATGGCGTGTGTATGTATGGGTGTGTGTGTATATGTGTTTGTAACGGCAAGCTTTAGCGATATCTCAAAAATACAGTGGAATCATGTTATATGTGGTACACATGTAGCCCATGGTCCATAGATGTGCCTTATTGTTTTTGATGGTGATGTCATGCATATTAATGTGTAGGCAGGGCTTAATATAAAAATCTTGAAATGTTCATATTATAACAACCACATGTCTGTTTTGTTTCATATTTGGTATAATTTTGATGTTAGCTGGTATGTACATGTTCATATGTACAAGTGTTGAATTTCATTAATATGCAAAGTGAGCAGGGCTTAATATGATTTTGCTGAAAAGAGCTTGTAAAAACGGTATCTCAAGAACGGTAATGTTTACCTGATAAACTAGTTTCTTGTAATATTTGGTACACAGATAGTCCATGGTCTGTAGATGTGCCATATTGCTTTTGGTGTTGATATCATGCACATTAACAGTCAATCCACAGAGCAATGAAAATAGCTTTCTTCTCTTAGGAACATATGCATAGATTTTCATGCTGTGCATACTTAATGAGCTAAAAGCATACCATTTTAAAACTATGATATCTTAATGATAACAACACCTAACTTGCAAATTGCTAATAAAAGATTGATTTCTTGGAAAATAATAATAACTTTGTTCATAACAGAAAGGAAAAGGGTCAATTTACGGGCAATTTTTTTTTATACAAAAAAGGGGAAAATGCGGGCTTACGTTTTTTAAGCCATGATGCATTAAAAAATACTTGCAAGTTGCCTTACCTTACCTAGCTGCTTCGTGCCAAGTGGCACATAAGGCCTCTACACAATGTTTCCACTCAGTCCTGCAGGCTGCAGCAATCTTGGTTTCGTTCCATGTTTTCCACCCTGCCTTGTTTCTTATTTTTTCAATGGTTATCCTCCTTTATGTGTCTCCCTCTTTTACGTTTTCCATCAGGTGCCCATTTTAGAGCTGTCACACAGTCGTCGTTTTGTTCGTGCCCTAATATGTGACCAATGAATTTCCATTTCCTTTGTCTGACTTCATCGCTGAGGAGTTGGATATCAGCCCTTTGTAGTACTTTCTTGTTTGAAATTTTCGTTGCCATTTAATGTTAAAGATTCTTCGTAGGCATTTGTGTTGAAAAATGTCAATACTTTTTTTGTCACCGTTATTCATTTTCCAGGTTTCGCTTCCGTACAGGAGAACAGGCTTTACTAGGGTTTTGTACAACTTAATCTTTGTATTATTGCTAATACTGCTTGAGCTCCATACTTTTTTATATCTCACGAATGTACTTCTTGCTTTCAATAATCTATTGTGCATATCATTGCAAGTTACAACAGCACAAAAATCTCAGAAAAGATCAAAAAATATGTTCGCTGCCCAAATTCATTACTTTCCTGCATTATTATTTGTCGGCTGAGTCAGGAACACGGCAAATTCAAGGCAGTTTTGTATAGTTGATTGTTAGAAACGAGCACAACACTTCCACGGTGGTGTCTGTGCTCTCATTGGCTGTTGATGTTGTCATTCATTACGTCATATTACAATTTGCGGATGCTATTATATGCAATATAGTATTCACCGTACTGAAAATTATGGGCTGCGTCAGGAACATGGTAAATTTGAGGCAAGTTAAAAGGTCGCCAGGTTTCTAGCTAGACAAGTTTGAGTGCCGGGCTCCAGTGACAATCAGTGGCGTGCCCAGGGTGACCTCCTAGACCCCCCTCCCATGAAGAACTGTTCAAATTTAGTCCACTTCTATAGACAAATTGCAACGAAAAAGATATATATATATGTGTATATATATATATATATATGTGTATATATATATATATATGTATATATATATATATATATATATATATATATATATATATATATATATATATATATATATATATATATATATATATATATATATATATATATATATATATACATATATATATATATATATATATATACATAAATATATATACATATATGTAAATATATATACATACACTCGGAATACTAGTAGGAATTATAAAATATTTTATGTACAATGAGACTAGAAAGTACAATGGATATTCAACTGTCAAAGCCCTTCGCCCCCCCTCCCAAAAAAAAAAAGTAAAAACATACGTTGGAAACTCTTCTCTCAATTCCCATTGTTATTCATCTTGCTCAAACTTTTTACCGC
Source organism: Chiridota heheva (assembly GCA_020152595.1). Classification (NCBI taxonomy): domain Eukaryota; kingdom Metazoa; phylum Echinodermata; class Holothuroidea; order Apodida; family Chiridotidae; genus Chiridota; species Chiridota heheva. The sequence continues at coordinate 357,863 of JAIGNY010002634.1, forward strand.
TTTTAATTTCGTCCCAGTATTGTTTGACGAAAGCCGTACATTATTATAATTATTTCAAGTTAACTAGTGGCACATGTTCCTATGACCTACACAACAACTTTTATCAATATTAAAATTCCCACAAATCCCAAGAATATAGATCAGTCCATTATAATGTTAGGTACATATAGGGTTTATAACAAATATGATTGGTTACTTACATTTGGACCAGTTTATAAGCACGCCTTGGGCCCTTGGGGGTGTAATATTTACAATATTTATATTAAAGTTTACTTATATGGTAAGTGATGGACTTGGCAAGCTGCCAGCAGTGATTCACAGGGATTAAAACGTGAACCTGTACTGTGTGCATGTGAGTATGTTTATTTAGGTCAGATGTATGGGCGATTTTATGATGATATGTACGTATACTTCAGTTGTTTTGATCGGAATTTATTGTGTGTAATGTATGTTATGTTATGTGTGTAAATCAGTGGATGACATAAATAGAGCGAGATTAAACTGGGATCTGTTTAAACGCTCAATTAATTAAACAAAAAAAACTTTTGAGTGCCGGGCCCAAGAGTGACTCTTAGTACCGTGCGGGAATTGTGAGTCCTGGGCAGGCCAACCTGGCGCTGCCCACCATAGCTAGAACCCTGATGATTGCTTGCCAGAGACATGCACAACACTATTTGTATACAAAGAAAATGGTCATCCTAAATGTTCATTAATGTTGATTTCTTAATAATTCTTAATATCAAAGTTGGTAGTGTTGAGCTCATTCATACAAATAATCTTCAGCATCTTTTAAGTTGAATACTGTATATCTCTGGACAGATTAGCAATATTGTTCCAGGCAAAATATTGAGGGTTCCCTCAATAATACATTGATTAATTCTTACCCAAACTTACAGCTGGAAGAATTGTTCTGCAGCCTTTTTTCCGTTTTTCGGGATGCATGTCCGAGTAAAGTCAGTATAGTATGACATAATCATAGGAATGGACTATCTATTGGACAAAATATGTCGCTGGTACAAATATGTTTTGGGATAAAGTGGGGGAGGGGAGCAAATTGATTTTGTCAGGGAGGCAAATGATGACCCTGTTCCCACCTGGAGAGAGGCTGAGATACTAGAGGTGGAGAGGAAATGGGAGGAGTGGCGTTGATATGGGTAGCAGCAAGACAAAATGGCCCCAGTTAGGCAGTAGAGAAAACGATTGTCATTTCTCTCATCTGCTTAAAACGCATAAGAATTCATCAAGAATGGCCTTAATTTGAGGAAACCTGACATATCCGTACCAAAGCGGCACCAATAATTTTCCACACCTCAAGACATACAAAACAAATTGATGCCATGGTCACAACCCTTTGTATTTCACATTCTGATACCAATTTGACTCACCTAAATGGCGTTATCAACAATTTTCAAGATGCTCTTGCTCTATCTTTATTGAAGTTCTAATTATAGTGGTTGTCAGGACACACATGACGCACCAAACTAATGGTTGAAATTCTTTGTAATTAAAAAAATCTAAAGGTACGCTACATTTTGTGATGCAACTTACAAATGAACATAAAAGAAATGACAAGTGATTAAAAGGGCATCATCTTCTATATTCTTTCTTGCCATTTACTCATATTCCATTTCAAAAATCAGGTGATTAGAATAATAAGCATTCACCATATAAAAAAATCAGTTAATTCAGCATATTTTTAACATCACGATGACAATGTATAATACTATTTTCCACTGATGAAAATCCTTCACTTTCCTTTCTACCATACTACCGTGGCAATGGTGTTTAGTGAGGCTGCATTGCTATGCACTTGATTCTAAAGCACTTTAATGCAAATTAGATTTGACAATTCAATCAAACTCCCTATCATCCATTCTTCAAGCCGTAATGGAACAACAGCCCCTCAAAAAATCAGGATTGCTTGATCTAGTGAGATAAAAATCTCACTCCGAATGTCCTAATTACCTTGATAATAACAAGATTACAATATAAAAGCTGAAAATGTCAAGTTAAAAATAAAGCTTTAACCTTAAAATGCAGCAGATTTAATCGTAAAAAGCCTGGTTCCAACTGCACAAGGAAGGATGGCTAGTTGTAATTTAACATTTATTTATGATTTTAGACCTAATTTTTTGCATAAATCAACATGGTAATTACCGTATATTACACTTAACAATAATGAAGAAATAAGGAAATTCAGTGAATAATTCATCAGAAGTTTTTGTCATGTTCTTATAGGCGTAATATCACAAATTGAATGCATATAATGTCAACTATACGAATTTAGTCTGAAATGTGATAATTTGTGTTGGCTGAGTCAGGAACACAGCAAATATGGACCACATTTTGTTGTCTATAAATTTAAAGACCTAACTTTGACACCAGATTTCTCAAAAACTAACGCTTAAATCAGAGCATTGAAAAATTATATTGAAAATATTCCTTCCATCAAATACTTGCCCTGCCATCTTTGATGAATATGCATCCCACGTGACCGTATTTCGTCACGCTGCATGGTGGTCGGTGTTCCGCAAAAAATCAAATTTGCGTAGCTAGCATGATTTCCTTGTTGAGAGAACCCAGTCACGTGACGTGATTAATGGGCTCTACGGACTGACTGTTAATGAGTAGGCGGGGCTTAATAGAAATATCTCAAAATGCTCTTATTTTGACCATCACATTTCTGTTTTGTTTCATATTTGTAATAATAATGTTAACTAGTGTGTATGTGTTCATTGTAAAAAAGGTTGACTTCATTAATATGCATAGAGGGCAGGGCTTAATATGATTTTTTAAACAAAAGCACAAGTAAACATGATATTTCAAAACTATCATGTGTGGTACACAGATAGCTCATGGTCTGCAAATGTGCCCTTAGGTTTGTGGTGGTGATTTCATGCAAAGTAATAAGTGGGTAGGGCTTCAAAGGTAAAATTTTCAAAAAGAGCAACTGTATGTCTGTTTTGTGTCATATAGGGCATAATAATATTGTTGGTTTACATGCTTATGTTATCAACAGATCAAATCAATCAGCTTCTGAAGAAACAAGAGCATCGGAACCACAAAACCTTTTGGTTCTGGTTTGTTTGATTATTGGGATGGTGTATGACATACACTATTGAAGAATGTGCTTTGCCCATCTGCTCATGAACATTACACTTGAAGTAAAATGAGAATTTCAGATTATTTTTTTTTGCGGGAAAGAAAAACATTAGAATTGCCTTGGGTTTGCCTTTGTGACATTATATTTTACACTGCGAGGTCACACTGCTGAAATCTTTAAAATGCAATTACTCCAAAACAGAGTACGATATCAACATGGTTTTTACAACAAAAAAAGTATTTTCCAACCGTAATTACAAGCTTCTCTTGAAATGACGGACTCAGAAATCTAAACAGCAGTTGGAAGCTTCTCTTAAAATGACTGATTCAGAAATCTAAACAGCAGTTGGAAGCTCTCTTGAAATGACGGATTCAGAAATACAAACAGCAGTTGGAAGCTTCTCTTGAAATGCTGATGACGGATTCAGAAATATAAACAGCAGTTGGAAGCTTCTCTTAAAATGAAGGATTCAGAAATCTAAACAGCAGTTGGAAGCTTCTCTTGAAATGACGGATTCAGAAATCTTAACAGCAGTTGGAGCTTCTCTTGAAATGACGGATTCAGAAATCTAAACAGCAGTTGGAAGCTTCTCTTGAAATGACAGATTCAGAAATATAAACAGCAGTTGAAACTTCTCTTGAAATGACAGATTCAGAAATCTTAACAGCAGTTGGAAGCTTTATAGTCTCACATTTATAGAACTTTTTAATGAGAAATGAACTAATTTCTGTGTAAAATGAAGAATTTTGTAAATGATAGTTAAAATTGCTTTATTACCTCCTCCAGGTATGTTTTTGCCTGTTTGTTTGTTTGTTTGTTTGTCATCAACATATCTTAATATTTGGTGTGTGGTTTTTTTACTGCTTAATTAAAAAGTTTGATCAAATTTGGGTCATATTGGAACAGGGTGGGGATGTATTAGGATGAGATCTGTCAACACTTAGTTGAAACTCCAATGGAATGTGCTGAACATTAAATTGATACTTTGAAAATGAATTCCCAATTATCAATTTAATGGACTCGAGTGGTTTCTGGTATCAAAGAAGGTCGAAACAATTAGTTTCTAGTTATATATTGTGTTGATTTACATCATTCAATTGTGATTGCTAAAATTTCAAGTGATTTAGTGTTTTGACTCCAGAAAATTGTTAGCAGTGATAAAATGATATTTTGTATTTTCATTGGTTTTAACAGGTGCAGGCTTTGGCAGATTATTTAAAAGAACCCCTCCAACAAGTTGCCGCCTCCTGATTGGACCAACAGATTAGTGAATTTGGGTGTTAACTGAGTCAAGGAGAACACCACCATACTGGGTGGTGCTGTAAAATATAAACTGCTTAATATGAAGAGATTGTTTTTCCTTTTTGAGGGAAGAAGTCAGCATTTCAAGAAGACATTCTTATTTCAGAAGAATTTTCCTTAGTGATTCAAACTTTTGAGGAATCTGAGATTTTGAATAGGATTTAAGCACCATACTCAAAAATGGTTAAAATTTGTTTTGGTGTTAAAAAGGTACAATTCTTTGTTATATGTTCAAACAGTTTTGTTTTACTTCCTTTGGTCTTAAAGATCTTTGGGCAGGAAAGATGTTTTCCTTTGCATTGCAGTTAAAGTTATGAAATTAAGAGTATTGCAGTCTTCAGTTTTACATCGAGCATAAAGGTCGTTAGAGAAATTGCTGTACATATAATATATATATATATATATATATACATATGTATATATATAATGTATTATATGATATATCAAGTTTCTAAATATTTATCTTAGAAGTACATGCAGCCTTTAAGGATATAACTGAAGATCCCTGTCATCAAATAAAATGTTTTTTACACCAAAATGCTAGTTATTGTTTAAATTGAAGACTCATTGCTGATTTTCTTACGATTGTAGTAAATAATAATAATAATTTCTAACATTTATAAGGTGCTAGTTATAACTAACTTCATAGTTGTCAAAAGTGCTGTACATGTTGTGCTCCAGGCAAATACTCTACATGATGAATAATTCTGGCTATAAATTTTCAGTCCAATGCATCTAAACTCACCAGAGTACTTTTAAAAGTCCAAATGAATCCTCAGCCTCACATTATATGCATAAGTTGGCCATGCAGTAACCAAATCCACAATACCTGGTTCTTCAATGAGTCCCATTGTGTGCATATAAATGATTGGGAGTGTAATTACTGATTCTTAATATCACTGCACTATCTGTGGTGGATTTCTTTTGCTTCTAGCAGTCTTAAAAGTCATACCCACCGAAATGGAGGTTCTTGCGGGTAAAAAGACTGAAAATTTAAAGCGAGGATTGGGCATAATGTAGGCAGCAGCTCGAGATTAGCACCCTGAACTTCACTGGATTAGAACAGAAAGTGAAATGAACACCTCGTTTTCACGCTTTTTTTCGAATAGTGTTCAGAGAACCAGGCAGGGGTGACTCTCTTGCCATCGGGACCGTGATTCAACCTTTTTATCCAATGACCACCATCCAACCATTGGTCCACTTCTCCCAAGGGGTGGGTACCGCAGATGACATACTGCTGCCCTCGATGTATCTGTCTGCATAGCTGTGAAAAATCTCCTACTTTTATCTCATGAGACTGGAACCTTTAGCATCTCAGTCGTGTGCTCTACCAACAAGCTACCTATCCCCCTTATAAGGAACATTTTATTTTAATTTCTACTTTTACTGTATGGCTCTTGCTAGTAGCAATTAGTGGCGGCAAAATGAAACAAGGCAAGTCATTCTAGGTATATGTGTTTGAAGTTGTAGGGCTGAATATTTCAGTTGTGGTCCAATGTTGGTTCTGTCGATAAATTGAAGCTGAACAAAATTTCAATTCTTGTTGTGACCCTGCTGATACCTTTGTTCTCACAGGATGTGTTATGTTCCAAAGTATTAAAATGTTTTTACAAAGTATTAAGAATAACGGATTGATGATATAGTATGCACAGGAACTACTGACTAGCTTACAGGAGCACTTGGCCAAATTTATGCAAATTTTGAAGAAGAAATAAGTCTTATCGTGTGCTCTGTTCATGATTGGTGTTGAACACTTGCTTCGTTGAAAATTATTGTTAGTATTCATACTATTTACTGATGGCTGATTTGGATATTCATATAATCAATTATTTGCACAGTGCAAGAAAAGTTTAAATTAAAATGTTCTTTAGACCCTAGGATAATACAAGTTTACTTTTCTGTATTTTAACAATTGCCCTTATAAGAACCCATATATCTTTATTGCTGTAGTTTCAACCAGTGAAAAATAAATATTTTGTACATATATACAATTGATTACAGAGAATTTTCATTATGACTTGTAACGTTTAAATATCAAATTGATTTGTAGTGCTGGACCCTTAAACCATGCAGTGTACAGGTTTGGGGAAGGGAAATATCCATCCCTCTCCAAAATAGTCTGTAAAAATGAACCAAAAATCAAAAGTTTATCAATATAAATTCCAATTTTTGTACCAAATTTGAATAATAATAAGAAATGATTTTGAAAGAATATGAAAATCTTATTGGACAAAGTACTCTTGTACCAAAGAAAATGTTGGGTCCTATGCCCATGGCATATGCTTCCACCAGGGTTCCGAGAGATCCTTGGTTTTGCAGTGTTTGGGGCACTGTACAAGGCCGTTTGGTGAAAAATGCTTTTGGCAAAAGTTGGAAACCAATTGTTTGGCAGTGATCACTCGTAAATCTAAAGTGTACTTGAGAGCAGTGGCGGCCCATGAGATTGCTTTTCCCCCCTCCTCCCCTCATGAAAATTTTGTAAAGTGACATATTTTGTCCGATTTATAGGCTTCCCCCATGAGACAAAATTGCACCCATGACCAAAATTGTACCTGTTCAAGGTTCCACTTGCCCTCTTCCAACTGTTACCCCTCCCCTGCACCTACTTTACCATCCTACCCTACTTTCCACCTTTTACATACATTAACTAGAATCTTAGCATTCCGTAAAGTGCATAAACCTGCCTGCTTAATAATTCCAACATGTCTAAAAGTTTAAAACATGCCTAAAATAAAGTTCATACTCAATACAATCTATCTCAGAAATCCTAGACCCAGAAGTTGGTCAAATAAAAGAGGGAGATGGTACCTTTCTTTTGTCACTATCCCTTATTTTAAAGTGTTGAAGCAACATTTGGATTGGTGGCGTTCTTTACAGTCAAATCCCAGGTGTTACCGTTAGATAAGAATAGAGAGGCACTGTCATTTATTGTATGGAGAATTTCAGATTTTGAAGTAGATATAGAATTGAATGACGACGCACTGTTTTACATTGGACCATATGCACCCACTAGAAGGAGACAAACAAATTATTGATCAAGAATTGACAAAATTAGTTAAATTGGGAACACTGGAGGAGGGCAATCAGTCCCACACCTCTGGCAGTGTTCTAGTACTCATTCCAAAGAAGGACATTCAAGACAAATTCTTACTAACTTTAGATTATTTAATAGAAGCTTATCAAACGGATAAATCATGCATCCCTTCCCATTATTCCAAGACACTGAAAATAATAGGAAGTTCAGGTTTGCAAATTCTGAATGTTGTTGATCTAAAATCGGCATTTTCCCATCTGCATTTGAGCGAGAAAGCTCAGCAGTGACACAGACATTGCTTCCGACCACGGTGGGAAACATTATTATTACAAACACTTAGCACAAGGTTTGAATCAGTCACCAGGAATATTTCAGTCAAGATTTATAGTATCATATTCTGTTCGAGTTACCAAATGCCAGAAAGGGTGGCATTGCATATCATGACGATATCATTGTCTTCAGTAAAAGTAAAAGGGAACATAAGATGCACAAGCTCTCAGCTTAGTGGATTGAAAATTAGTCAGAATGTAAGCTATATAGGGCTAAGCCTCGTAACCCAAAATCAGTGGGTGTCATTAACTATGTATCACAAGTTTTCTCAGGAATACAAGGTGTTTAAAAGAAAACAAACATTTTGTTTGGTCTTTAGAACATGAGCAGGCTTTTGAAAGGTTAAGGAACTGTTGGTTAGTCCAGCCGTTTTGCATATGCCCCACAAGGAAGGCTGGTGTATTGTTTACAGTGACACCTCTAGACAAGCTACAGGTTCTCATATAACTCAAAACATAGATGGTAAACATGACTTGTCCTTCTCCTTAAAAATTTGTTCCAGCAAATCATAACCACAAACTTACTGTAGCAAATAGTGAGACCACTTTATCTTAATTAAAATAACCACACAATAAGAACTTCATCCATTGTTAATATGATACTCAGCACTAACTTCCACAACAACTAAGGTTATCAGAATAAAGAGAACAAATTTGACCCGACCTGGTTATTTACCAGGTCAGGTCTGACTGTTTGAAACTTTAAGAAGCAGAACAACTAATGAGAGCAACTAATTGTCTATTCCAGTCTCGCCCTCAGCCTGTATTAATTAGTGTTACAGAGTTGTTGGGGTTAATGATAAACATGCAAGTTTTCAAATTTTTATTGAGAGGAATAGAATTTGATGTCTTTGTTGACCTAAATGGTTCAGATATTGACTTCAAGGGACGAGCCATGTACAAATAAAGAAAGATGGTGGTAAAACGTTCAGACTATTTGTTTAATGTAAAGTGAAGGGTAGGAGCTTAGCATAAGCCGATCGATTGTTTATCTAGAGCTCAAAAGTCAAATGATACAGACTTTGATATTGTTAAGCCAGTTTTGTTCAGTGTATCAGTACAAACAGATGATGTGAATTTACAAACGAGTTACTTTTGCCTATATACGACCAGATAACTGTAGGCAGTTACTAGGGCTTTATGCAAAGCAGCAAGGCATTGAATTACCAGAAATATTTAAAGAGGGATTTAGTAAAGATGTTCAGAGTTCTCCAGTCAAGAATTTTCCCGTGGGGGACACTAGAGTTAACTCAAGTCTGCAGGTGACACACCAGATAGTCTTGATCACCCAGAAGGGTTGAATCAACAAGAGTCAGCTGTTAGTAAACACATTCCAAGTGAGGGCGCTTTTGGCGGATCAGTGTCCACCCGCCAATAGTGACAACCAGTCCATCCATACTGAAACCAAGGTTAGCTAGGAGAAACCCAAAAGGTATAGTTCCAAATGGTCAGGTGACACAAGGAGAACCACTCTTCCTGAAGTATTACCTCTTTTGATAGACAAATTAAGAAAACAAATAGGTCGACCCATTGAAATTCCAGAAGAATATTGTATAAAAGGTCGGAACCTTTAGTGAAACAGATTGACAATACGATGGTGACAAAACAAATCCCGAAACTAGCAGAACTGAATAAACTTATGGAGGTCACGGTTATCAAACAAGATATTTCGAAATTTTAATTTACCCATGAGTTGTGATAGACTTACGGTTGAACAGGAGACTTTTCCGTTTTTTACACGAAAAGTGAATTTTTAGCTCCTGGCATATTACCAAGGGAGACTGAGACTGCAAACTTTAGTCCAAGTCAGAGCTGAGAGTATCTTGTGTAACGGTTTATTGTTTCGATTGTTTTATCAGTTTATATGGACAAGGAACAAGACTTTAAATTGCAGTTAGCTATTCCTGAAAGTATGCCAGATTTCACAATACCATATTGAGTAGACTAGACTGAGTGTGACTATTAGAAGTAATATTTGACTATTAAAAGTAATATTTGACTATTAGAAGACATTTCTATATGCTACGTATGTTCGTAATAATATCAGGATATGTTTGAGATGTCAAGCATTTAGAGGTAAGCCATACAACCTGCAGGCCATTTCATTGTAGAATCCCAGATGAGTATACAGGCCATTTGACAGAATGAGTTTGGATTTTAAAACTATGCCAGCTTCTTCAAGGTTACAAACACATCTTGGTTGTTTGTGATGAAATTACTCAAGTTTCGTTATTTTCGCCTATTACGCTCTTTAGATGGGGAAACGATTTGTGATGATTATCTAGAAAATCATAGGAATCTTTGGCCCGCCCACTTGCATTATTTCAGATGCAGCTTCTTCCCTAACAAGTAAGATTGTCACATTCTTATGTGATGCATTGCAAATAGATAGCAAGGTTGTAAGTATAGCAAACCACAGTAGTAATTAGAAAGGAATATCCAAAATATTGGAAATTTGTAACACCTAAATCAATTCGGTAAGGATTGGGCACAAATCATTTTCACTACTAGTTATGCTAACAATTCGTTCTCATACCTGTACGTAGGGAAATTTTAGCCCATATGAATTGGTATTGGGAAATCCACGCCCTAGCTTAACCGTTATCTCTTGAAATCCAATGCACAGATGCACTCTCGTGAAGAATATGCTGATCATATGAAGAAAAGTTTGCAAAGATAGGAAAGGTCATTGTTTCCTTACAAGAGGGGCATCAAGAGGCCCATATAAAGGTTGAACACACCAATGACGAGGTCGTCGCCTGCGTACGGTTAAGGTTATAGACAAAATGCCCATATACGATTCAGTACGGACAGACATAACATGACAACCAAGTCAATGTCCACGGCCTTTTATGTTATATACCCCAGGATTCAGTTGGTTTATGTTATATAAGCCTACCTCGGCATCGTTAAAGGATTAGTTCAGTGGTCAAGCGTGTCCACCTTATATAAAAGAGGACTTCAAAAGAAAGCATTCAAAAATCTTATTCTGTTAAGGAGATATTTAAATATAAATTGTGGTATCATTTCTGTAGAAACGACTAAAATCAGACTAGTTGTGACATCACAGCCTCATATTCCTCAGTCGACCGGCACTTTTCCGAGTTTCTAACTCGGGTTTATGCGATGTTTGCCTCAGTTACTGTTAACCAATGGTGCCTTGTTCGGTTTGACTGTAAGTAGAAGTGGTTTACTATGTTTTAGTACTTCCCACTCTCGAGGTCATTCATCCTTAAGAGAAGGAATTTCGTCCTTAAAGCGGGATTAGATAAGTGAGAGTTTTAGTACCAGCAAAAAAGCTCTTTGGTACCAGCCTTCAGAAAATTGTGCTGCGACCTAAACTCCCTTCCTTCCTATCCTCGTTTGCATATTTCTAGCATGGAAGGCAAGTATAACTCTCGTAAATATCCCCACTATGCTTAGAGGGGTAAATTTACTATAATAAGTACTCGTTCAGGCCTCGGTGGAATGTAAAGTGAGGGGTTATATGGAGGTCAAGGCTGGCTGGTAACTAGTTTGTAAAGTCGGTTAGAAGTGCGTTAGTTCAGGTCATGTGACCAGATTGCATATTCAGAGCATAAGAGGTAAGGTATAACTTGAAGTAAATATATATATATATATATATATATATATATATATATATATATATATATATATATATATATATATATATATATATATATATATATATATATATATATATATATATATATATATATATATATATATATATATATATATATATATATATATATATATATATATATATATATATATATATATATATATAATATACATTTTACATTCTTGTGCTCCCATACATTTTTTGATAGTCTTTCGAAAATAATTAAATTTCCTTTATTTTCGAGCAATGTTCTTTGTATTACGGGCTAATTTCTTCGATTTCCGGGTAATATTCTTTAATATCCTTCATTTTCGGGCAATGTTGATCGTTTTTCGGAAATCTTTCATTTTCAGGAAATGTTGCTGAAATATTTACACAAATTTCCAATTTTTCGATAATTTAAACAAATTTCCAATATTTTTACGTTATCTTCAATGTTAATAATTTCCTAAGGTTACCTCTCAAGCTGGTAGATTAAATTAGCCCCCCCCCCCCTTCCCTTCCCTTACGCCTTTGTGAATACAGCCCATTTATCATAATTACCGTTTTCCCCTGTCAGGGAAAGCTGATTACACCACTGAGGGGAGGCTGAACTTCACTGGGGGAGGGGAGGCTGAAGTATACGTCACTTTTGTGCCTATGCCAGGGTAATAACCCCCATCCCTCCCTCCTCCGCTTCATACGCCCATGCAGGCCAAACATTTATTGTCTGCACACAGAGTTTATATTTGTCCCAATTCAACAGATGAAAAGTTCCAACGGAATTTCAGAAAAATGTCGATTTTACAGACACTGCAATCTTAACTGAAAAAAATAGTATAGTTTATACCTTTTCTCAATTCCTACAAAAAAAAAAATTTATATATCGAAGGTAAACAAAAATTATATGACAAAAGTGCATGTGTGTGTGTAAGTGGGGATCCTACGCCCATACTTGAATCCTTTTGTTTTAGCATGAGTGAGATCATAAAACCTTTATCCGCAGGTCGAGAAAATTTGCTGCTCTTCTTAAATTGTGGCAGATGATTCAAAAGTCAACAAAGGATTTACATATACTGATGCAGGTATTAAAGAGCAGTAGGCTAGTAACAGGTATATGGAGCATTGGGCTAGGCATACCATGGCAATCAGGTAATACATTATAAATTTAATGTTTGTCTGAAAGTGCAAAAATAAATGTGAAATTGTCAATTTGTAAGAGATGTTAATGGCATTTTGGTGCTATTTTCGTGGTTTTCAATAAATGAAGTTTGGAAATGCTACAAATTGCGACCACATCCTTATATTAATCACACAGGCTAACAAACGTACAATATAAAGACTTATTTATTTAACAAAGCAAAACACTTTAATCACAGTATCAGATGATGTAGAAAGTATGAGTCAGCTTGAATATTATTTTAATTTTCCAGCTGCTTAGAACGAATTTGAGAACAAATAATTTTAATTTTCTCTTACAGGTGAACGAAGTTCAGTGAACGAAGTTGAAAATATAAAAAAATATATATATATTTTCTTAACCCAGATTGGAAAATTGTAGAACCATAATATACGTGGGAATAACACATATACGTCATCTGCAACTTACGAGTCTGAAGTCAACATTCTGATGTGATAAGGTTCATATCAGGGTATGTTGGGACTGGAGTGTGGGTAGCAGTTTTTGAGCTGAAACAGCACCCCCCTCCTCCTTTCTTCTCTCCAAAACGGTCCACATGCATAAATGTAAGATAGGAAATTTAAGATGAGGTATGGGCCTAAATCCCCCCACACTAAAAATTACGAGCAAGAATTCAAAACGAATCTCGAGATAATATGGAAATCGGTTTTAGTTCATTTATCAACATATGCTTCACGGTAACCTGGCCTTTTCATGGGTGTAGCCAGCATTTCATATTTGGAGTCGCCCAGGGAAATATTTGGACAAATTAGCATATTATCTTAATCTTTTTACCATTACCATTTTACTTGCAATCCTTCCTGCAATAACACATCTATATGTTTTACGCGACCTATTGGCAAAGCCAAATGTCCAACTGAATCCAACTCTCACAAAATTTTATAACAAAAATCAGCTGGATTTTTGGACATGTTTACATCTGTATGCCTACATCTAAATGGAAAACATACGTTTTCGTATTCTTCTTCATTAATTATATATATATATGTTACCTAATTACATAATATATATAAATATATATATATATATATATATATATAAATATATATATGTATATATATATATATAGTATATATATATATATATATAGTATATATATCTATGTATATATTATATACATCCATATTATATCTCTATATATCAGTATACATCTATATATATATATATCTCTCTCTATATATATATATCTCTCTCTCTATATATATATATATATCTCTCTATATATATATATCTCTATATATATATATATCTCTCTATATATATATATCTCTCTCTCTATATATATATATATATATATATATACTTATATAAATCATCAGCAAAGCGGTGAGTGCTCGATCTTTAACACTTCAGAGCAATTTTATATATTCTTCATGTCATGTGCTACTACCCTGAGTTTCACGTACGTTTATTTCCGACATGGATCTTCCGAGTCAGGCAACTGATGCATTAAGGCTTTTTCTTGGCACTGTTGGGTGGTTGGAGGGGCAGGAAAGAGTCAAATTTTCCTCAAAATGTACTGAATTCTTTAAATTGTGGGTAATGGGAGGGGGGGCGGGGTGGGAGAAGCAAGTCAAATTTTCCTCAAAATTTACTAAATTCTTTAAATTATTTTTTGAAGTAGGTGAGTGGGAGAAGCAAGTCAAATTTCCTCAAAATTTACTGAATTCTTCAAATTATATTCTTGAGTAGGAGGAGGGGGGAACTGTCCCCCAGGAATTTCGTTCGTCATGACTGCATGGCACTTTTGTATTGATCTGCATTTAAACCACCCTCTTAATTTCAGTGTATAACATGAACAGAAATAATCTTTTGCGACCTATCTCGATTGTTTTCAATTATGGCAAGTACTATTTGGGGCTCTTTTATTCCCCTATCCCTCCATCAACATAAGCACCAATTTTTTGTCCGATCTGGTTAGTATACAACTCTTAAAAAGATTAAAAATTAATCACCAAAATGAAAATTGTAATAAAAGTAATAAATTATGAACATTCAAGGAATGTATTCAAATCTTATCAATAAACATAATATGCACTGTATATTACAGGAACAATAGAGCAGTTTTGAAAGCGTGTGTGTGGTTGTATGGGAGGGGGAGGGGGAGGGGGTGGGGACCAATCTGATAATGAACAAAATTATACTGAAGTCACCGTTGTGAATTACAGGGATCAGGGCACAGAGGCGAAGCCCCAAGATTTTTGGAGAATTACAACATCCATTTTTTCTTAACATTTTTAGCTATCCTGGTTTATTATAATTTATTCCCATGTTCACTGTTTCCCATCCCAATGGTCAGATGGTTCTTGATGTATTATGATAAATTGGTTCGCAATATTGTCAGAATCCATTATGTATTTCCTTTCCATGCATGCACGATTTCATGGCTGCTAATGATGTGAATATTATATACACACTGTATGTTTAATTCATATCCCAATGTCTCTCATTTGGGTACAATGACCCTTAATGTACATTCATTGTCGTTGTCGGGACGCTTTGGGTTTATCTGTTAAGATACTTAAACCATCCTTTGTCCGGGTTTCTTAGATGTCTATCAGCTATGAGTATCTTAAAAATTATAAACCTGGTGTCAGGAAAGCATCCTAGACATGTGTGTGTACTAGGGAATACAAAATTGAAATCAAACCTGTCTACAGGAAAGGTAGACACGCCGTGTACATGGTTATCAAAGGCCGTGGACATTCACTTGGTTGTCGCTGTTATGTGTGTATTACTAGCATTGGAATACACAACCCCATCATTGTAATTGTGTGCCTGATGAAATCAATGCTTTGTTGTTTGATTGTACAGTGGTGAGATCAATACAAAAATTATGCCTACTTTGTAAAGATATCTCAATTATAAAAATCATGCAGAAAACAAGATACACAGTGAATGATATCTTTCATTGTTTAAGGATTGGTTATATGAAACAAAACTGAAATATCATCAGTATAAAATGAATGCTGAAAACAAGATGTATGAACCAATTGGTATCTTTTATTGCTTAAGGGTCATAGTTATATGAAACAAAACTGTTCTTGGGGTTAAGAAAGTGTGATTCTTAATAGCAGTAAAGAAACTCAACAATCGAAAACAAACAAAACATCAAATGATACAAAATATATATATAATCTCCTTTAAAGAAAACAAAACAAGAGAAAGAAAAGCATTAGATTTTCACAGAATAGAAAAAGGATACAACAATCAAGGTATAGGGACAAATTTCTTTTAGGGTAAAATGTTTTGCAAGAACTAAGAACGTTAATGTTAACGTAAACGATCGACAAATTTTTCTTATGCAAAGAAAAAGAGGCCTTCAGCATAAGTAGTGGCCGGTGGGGGTTGACCACCGACAAAATTTTACATTTTTGTGCCATGAACATGTACACACTAGCTAATATCATGATTATACTTAATATGAAACAAAGCAGACAAACGGTTGTAAAAATATGAACATTTCAAGATATTTACATTAAGCCCCGCCTACTCATTAATATGGATGACATCGCCAATAAAAACAATAGGGCACATCTACGGACCATGGGTTATCTGTGTACCAAATATGACATAAATCCGGAGTATCCTTCTTAAAATATCGCGCTTATGAGCTTGTTGTCATAGACGCACATACATACACACACACACACATGCCAGCATAGGTTCCTTATGCTATTAGCATCGGAACCAATATTTGTGAAACCATGTTGTCTTAAGCCAGAAATCTGAATAAGATTTAACATTAGGCCTAAGCCAGTTTACAACACTCGTCCGTTTTTCCCGGCCGAATCAAATTTAAAGCTTAACTCTTTAAATACATGAGAAATGCAACAGAGAATGCTTTAAAAAAAAAAAGTCCGTAGTCCTAATAAGAAATATAATACACTAGGCCAGAGTTAGAAATACGTTTGAACTTTCTTCAATCTTGCCGTAACTTTCTAAAAATCAACAACTCATGGCCATTGCAGAGTGCATGAGGTTGGGGTACCAGGTGTATACAGTTAATCGTTGATGTATGTGTGTGCCTATGCTTTGTTTTTTTAAATCGATGTAAGAAAGTTGCGGGGATTACACGCGTTTATGCTTAAAAGCTTACGCGGGAATTATATTTGTGGGGTGGATTAAACGTGACTCTGAGCGGAGTGTCAATGTGGATTATACAGAGCTTATGTGGGGTTTATATGGGGCTTATGCGACAGCTAACACTGTCTACGGTTTTACCAGGGAATATACTTAATTATGCTATGTTCTTCAATTCTATGCGTTTTGTATGAGGTAATTTTATGTGAGCAGTACTGTAGGTGAAAAAGACTCTGGCTGAAAATTAGTGGGATCAAAGAATTGTTGGGCACCAAAGAAATCAAAGCCATTAATTGGGTTCATATTGAATCCCAACTCGCTGACTGTCTAACAAAGAAAGGGGCATCAAGCAAAGACCTTAAGAAAATATTTGAAACTGGTGTTCTATGCATTTACTAATTGTGTTCTCTTCTATATTTCATTGTAAATATCTCTGTTTGTTTTTTTTTTTTGGTTTTTTCCTCACTTTTTTTTTTTTATTG
>JAIGNY010002634.1:380000-537500 GCA_020152595.1 Chiridota heheva
GTCTTATAATACAGACCTGTGGGCCTTGATCCGTTCCAGCAGCAAATGGGTCCCCAATGGCAACCTTCTTTGCCCTTTCCACTGATCTTTCCACAAACTCGTCATAGATGGAGTCTTCCACAAAGGTACGTGACCCCGCCGTGCAACATTGACCCTGGTTGAAGAACAGGGCAAAGTGGCTCATTTCAACAGCGTCTTTTACTGTAAGATTGTCAAGAAAGAGGCTTTTAAGGTTGATCAAGAGGCTTATCCGTCCAGCTAAAGAGGAGTGGCATCCAGGGCCAGATTTAGAAATGTGGGGCCCGAGGCATTGTTGTATGTGAGTTCCTGATCCCTTCCAAATTTTTTTTACTAAATTACACTCTTCCTTCCATGTTGCATTAATACTTATCAGATTAGGTCGGTCCGTAAAAATGAAACAAATCTATATTTTTGCTGCTGAGCCAGGAAAAGGTCCATTTTCATAATATAGCGAGCTGAGCCTCATATTTCATACCATTTACTTAAGCATAATCCAGTGGCTAACAGCTAGATTTTTTTTACCAGACAGGCAAAAAAAGTAAAATATCTGAATAATTTTCCAAACTTTTAACTAGACACCAGGGTGCAAAAAAGGCAGATTTTCTGAATAACTTTCTGAAATCTTTCAAAATTTCTCACCAGGGAAGGTAATCTAGGTTTTCCAAATTCTCTGAATTTTTCACAAATGTCTCGCCATGGTAGGCAATTTCCTCTGCCCCTATTCCTACGCCACTGGCACAATCCTACAAAAAAAGGTGCCCGTGCTTTTAAGATGTAGCCCCTGAGCCAGCATTGGCTCTTGGCAGCACTGCTAAATAAGTTCTACATTAGATAGAAATGAAATGCATGTAATTTATATAATCAGAGCCAAATCTCGGTCAGATGTCAACTATGCCCCAAATTGTGCTTTTGCCAAATATATTTTCACAGCCGAAAACGAAAACCGAAGCCGTAAAATCGATCAAAGACGAAGCCTAAAAGCAGATAAGTGGTCATTTATGTATAAGTAATAAATAATAAATAAAACAATTCATTATTTGAAAACCGTAAATTTTATCACATTGATATGTCAGTTTGCAATATTTTGCAGATATCTTGAAGCTTATACGTACAGTTAGCATCCTTGAAGATGATGTTGGGGCTTTTCCCGCCAAGTTCCAATGTCACACGTTTACAGTTTACAGCAGCTGTTTCCTGGATGATTCTTCCAACCTATATATTGAAAAAGAAAAAAGTATCATGCACTATGCGAGGCGAATACCTGCTATTAAAGATGTTAGTCATTTACACCATTCACCACCAATCCCCCTCTCCAAAGCTACCCATACAGCCCTGTGCCAAATTCCCCATAATACCACTTATATTTACTGATGCCAGGTCCTACATGCTATCCCTCCCTCCTGCAATCCATTGTCATTCATCCCTCCCCAGACGTCATCCATACATCTTCCCCTTTCCCGGTACCATCCATCCTCCACTGGTACCAGGTTCCCCTCCCGAGGGCATTCATTCCTCAAGGGTGTCATTCACCCCTGTATGACGGCCATCCCTTCCCGATGACATCCTCTCTTCCTGATGTCATTCATTCTTTATCAAATTTGTTGAAAGGAATGAAGTTGCATATGGCCCAGAAAATGACCAGCATGTCCCCTTATCCTCTCCGATCTAGGATAAATCGATTGTAGCCTTTATACATTGTTCATGGCCATATGTATCTATGGCCTAATTTATTAATGCATTATTAATGTTTCTTTTGTTCCTCCTCTGTCCAGAGGCTTACTGACCTCAGTCGAACCGGTAAAGGCAACCTTTGTGATGTCGGGATGTGATGCTATTGCATGACCAGCCGTGGGACCATATCCGGGGAGCACATTCACAACACCATCCGGAAATCCTGCCTGCAGAGTGAAAACATCCATTTTATAAAAAGAAGATTATTATTATATGTGACAAAGAAACTAGGGAACCTGCAGTAGGGTCAACAAATATGAAAACTATCATATTGGATAGTAGAAAGTTGTGTTACTCTGCAAAATTGGTCAAAAATTGTCTTACTTTTGTGGTTAGCATTTTTTTTAAATCGAGATATCATGTGGTACAATATTATGATCCGGAGAATGATATAGCATTATAATTTCAGAAAAATCGTAATATGGTTCATCATTATTTCGGAAAAACCCCATAAAAAGGCATTATTGCAACAGTGACTGAAGACCATTTCTCTTTATCCATGCTACAATCTTGGACAAAACTGTTGGGACACTAACAGGAAAGTTTGCATGTTATATCAAATTTTCATGTAAAGCTATTTTTCAAGTCACACCACCGCCCCCCCCCCCTCCCCTTCCTCCCCTTTCAATGTTATCCAAATATTTTGCTAAGAAATACAGAGACATGGAAAGCAATTATCAACATTTTCCACTCATTTCTCCTCCCCACCGCCCCATCCCTACCCCCTAACTGCTAAAATTTTCCTTGCAATCTAAAATGTGCAGAACAATGCAGTGGTCAAGAATAAATTACTCAGACATTCTGAAAAATGGGTTGCAAACAAACAAGGGTTTTTTGTGGCCGAAATAAAGAATAAAGCACATATTTCCTATCCACTTGAAATAGCACGGTCCATAAGAAGTCAATAACGTTTATTGTATTGTCCTGAATTTTGAAACAATTGAATGTCTATTTTTTCTCCAAAAATATCATTACATCCCTACATAAAACTAAAGTGTCCATTGACATTAATGTTGTCCAAATATTTTGCAAGGAAATACAGAGACATGGAAAGCATTTATCAACATTTTCACTTATTTTACCACTGACATTGAACAGGGGAGCAGGGATGTCCCAACGAGTTTTGTCCAAGATTGTAAGTTATCTGTTCTAGATAATATCAACAAGGAAATTCACGGCCATATTTTTAGCCACGAGACATTTCGCCTGAACAGTATATAGGCCTATATGGACTGTTTAAAGTAGGCAAGAGACGAGACACATGGCAACTTAAATATTCAAATATATCAGTCTATAGAACCAGAGATCCAGGACTAGTACATTGGCATATGGGTCTAATTTTCCTTGCCCAAACTCCGAACTGGATATCATCATTGACTGTAACTTGGTCTTTGCCCCTGTATTCCCCTATAAAATTGTGATGCTCGCTATGCAACTGCAGAGGATTCACATCAATACTACCCTTTCCAGGAATCACTTTTGTTGGCAAAAGATAGGCCTATTGAGAGTTACGACATGGACTTGTCATTCTAAAATGACAACTCCTTGGCTACATTACATTACCTCATTTGTCACATTACCTCATTTGTTACATTACCTCTTTTGTTACATTACCTCTTTTGTAAGGTTTGCCAAGTAGAGTCCTGAAAGTGGTGTCTGCTCAGCTAGCTTCATGACGAGAGTGCATCCTGTTGCCAGAGCTGGGCCAAACTTCCATGCTTGCATCAGGAGTGGGAAGTTCCACTGTTTGAAAAAAAATATGATGGAGATGAGAAAAGCATAGACAAGCATTAATGTATGCAATGGCATAGGAATGGGGTAGGGAAAGGGTTGGGTGGGGGGAATTTCCCCCTGGCCAGAAAATAGGTTTTCCTTCTTACTACATGCTTTGCACACAGAAAATTTGGCTAAAAAGGTATCTAAAAACAAGGTCTCAATTACGCAGAATCTCCAATTTTTGAAAACATTCATCATTTTTATGAATTTTCCCTTCATTCTCGGAAATTTTCTTCACTTTTCAGGAAATTTCATAATTTTTGGGCATTTTTTGGAACATTTTCTTCCATTTTCGGGTATTTTTTTTAAGGTTCAGGAAAGTTTCTTTAATATTCAGGAAATTTTGCTCATTTTCGAGAATTTTACTTCCTTTTGGGGCAGATGTTTTAATATGCGGGAATTTCTTTAAATTATGGTAATTTCCTTCATTTATGGTAAATTCCTTCATTTTCAAGAAAATTTCCTTTATCATTAGTAAAATTCACTTCTATTTTAGTGAAATTTTTTCATTTTCATTTACGGCAATTTTCGAAAAATTTCTTTTATTCTGCGGAAAATTCCTTCAATTTTTGATTTTTTTTACTAATCAGGAAATTTCCTTCCATTTTCGGCATTTTGGGAATTTTATTTTATTTCTGAAAATTTCTTTCATTTTGGGAATATTTTCTTCAATATTTAGGAAGTTTTTCTTTAATATTTCTTTATGATTCTGCAAAGTTTCCTTAATATTTGGCATTTTGGGAAATTTTCATTGTCCCTCGATTTAAAACACTGATTTTTTACAATTTCCTAAATGGTACCTATAACACATACAACAGTTCAAGATCAGAAATTACAATCAGGATAAAGTAAGCATGAAAACTTATAGGCCTAAGTGCATAATACTAGGGATAAAACCAAGAATGCGAGCACACACTTCCTTCCTGAATGGCTTCAGACCCCTAGCTTTGCTGTTTTACAGGGGCGGCCCACCCCACCCCTACGTGGGCCTGCCCTGCCCCTGGGGATCTGCCCTGCTCCTGGGGATCTGCCCTGCCCCGGGGGGTCTGCTCTGCCCCCGGGGTCTGCTCTGCCCCCTGGGGATCCGCCCTGCCCCTCATGAGAAAACATTTAAATATATTTTTCATATATATTTTAAAACTTAATAATCTTAATTTAAGTTCATAAATGAATACCTTATATGAATACAGAAAACAGAATGATAGCATAGTAAGCAATTGTCCTATTTGGCTCATGAATGGTCCTTATCAATCAGAATAAATTCATTTTGAGGCATGATTATAGCTAAAATCCTAGAGCTTCTTAACCATGGTATTGAACATTTAAGGGGGCCCCTGGACTCCATGACGAAAAGACGCAGCGCTTTACGTGCGCATTAATGTGCCCCTCAACAAGTCTATCACCCTGCTCCTTTTTAAATCAAGCTAGAGGTCTGGGCTCACTATACCAGCATATATATATGTAAAAGGCCTATCGACATGATCGAACATAGACAAAGTGTAATTACGATACAAGAGACATTATTCCCAGGATTTGTTCACATATAATATAACAAGGTTTAACTTACAGATAGATTTAAAAGTTACACTAAATCGACTACAGCAGCCATGCAGTATGAGCGAAATAAACAGTGGTTTTGCAAAATCGCAGAAAACTTATAACCTGAAAGAACTTTTATATGCGAAATAATGTTTTCAGGAGTAGAAAGAAGGATTAATTTACTAGCATACATTTACAACTTACAAATTTGTTCAGTCATTTCTCGAAAACTAAAAGAATTTTTTTTTAAATGCAAATGCCAAGCAGTTAAGATATTAAAACTACTTGATTTTAAAACCAATTGAAGCAGTTATGCATTTTTGTACCTCCCTATTTTTTCAGAAATGTGAAGATAAACTTACAACTTATGCTTTTTACCTTTCTTTTCTTTTTACCTTTCTTTTCCTATAAAACATTCCAGAAGAGGAATTAATTGGCAGTATGACCCAAAAATAACATTCCAAACACAATAGGTTTATATTGTTTTATGTTGTGAGTGAGGGGGCGCCAGGAGTGACACAAAATATCCACTGCACTTAAATGTTGGGATCTCGTAGTTTCTCCAAAGGTGGATTCCAAATTTTAAAAGAAATACTGGGGCCTTAAGTGCCTAATAAAATATCTTTTTCTTTGGAAAAATTGATGATTTTTAAGCTTAAATCTGAAAAAGTATTAGGAAAATTCCAAATGATGAATATCCCAGCTCTGGTCCTTTTAAAATTTCATTGTAAAATGGAAATTTTCAAGGTTGCCTCACCTTCCCCCACTCCCTTCATGAGAGGTGTCCTATCTTATGTCCCTTTCAATCATCCCGTGCCCTTAGACACAAATTCATTTCCTCAGGTGTGCAATTTCTCCCCGGCCGCCTTCTCTTGAAATTTAAATGCATGAGGCCCCATCTTACTGTCTTATTGTTCAAAAACATTTTCCGCAGAATCTGAGAGCACTTCTACTATATAGGAATGACGTCAGGATATGAAGCATTGCCTATCTGTCCTGCAGAAATAAAATCGTGAGCCGGATGGTCTGCTGGGGCAGGGCAAAATGTCGAAAAATGTGTAAGTTGTACTTAACTATTCTATTATGTATCACACATGCGCGACAATATGAAACACGTTTCAAAGACGTTTTGTGCGACAATAAGAAGCGAATGGCAGTAAGCAGAAAAGAAGCACCTTTCCTGTGTGACAATAAGATGCAGTGTGTCAATAGGAAACTGAACATATCTTACTTACCGGAATGATTTGGCCGCAAACGCCTATGGGTTCCATGCGAGTATAGCACATAAAACTTCCATCTGAAGAATAATAAAACCTTACCGTTAAACATCGATAAAGATAAAACACAGAACCAGAGCCACATATCTTAAATGGGGTACTACTGATGGGGTAGAAATAGTTTAAGGTTCCCCCAGCGCAGAACTCTCCCCACTAATTGACATGAAGACTTGGTTTGAAATGAAATAGTTATGTGCTAAATTAGATTTATAATGAAGTAGTAATAATGCAACCAAGAAATTGGTATAATACCCCTATCCCCACCTGATTGCAGAAATGTGTCAAGTGTAGGATGCAAACCTCTGAAATACTTTGTTTTATTATTTTAATATTTTTGTAGTCGTTTTGCTCGAAAATAAAGTGGGTTTGCCATTGCCAAAGACAGTGGGGGGACCAATAGAATCATGAAGAGTGAGGGGCCATGACCCCTGTTTGGGTGCCACTGCATGGCTTTTGGAGGCTCAAAAACAATAATTCTGCGATTTTTTTATATTTGTTATTGTTCAGTATGAAAGGAAAATATAGCGTTAAAAGACTTTAATAATTTACGTACTGGCAGGTATTGTCTTTCCATGTATTTTGTCAGCCCATCCGGCGTAATATCTAAGAATAAAAAACAAACTCATTCATATAATAATCCGTAAACAAATTACAATGCAGGAAGTGCCTGTAACAATCATGGCAGATGAATTCAAAGAGAAGGGCTAACTTTAAGCAATAATATATAGACTAAATAATTAAATAAGTATCCGAAGGACATTTTAAGAAAATTAAGGTAACTCCCCCCCCCCCCCACCCTCGTGGCCACGCCACTACCAGTAACAACACTAAATGAATAGTTTCGAGTTTTTATTGAAGCCAAAGTGTAGAACATCGGGAAGACAACAGGACAATGTAAATGTACTGATTTGATGGAGATCCGATATATTTTAAGCTCTAGAGTGCCCATAAAAAACTGAACATGCTGGTATACTTTAAATGCCCTAGTGCCTTTAAATGCCCTAGTACCTTTAAATGTCCTGGTATCTTTAAATGCCCTAGTACCTTCAAATGCCCAAGTACCTTTAAATGCCCTAGTACCTTTTAATCATATTCACAATCACATTAGACGGTGAGCCTAGGACAGGGGCGGGAATTAGATACTTTTGTTTGAGGATATAGGATATGCTTCTGTCCCCCAATAACCTCCTCCAAATTGTATGAATAGCTTTTGGACAGGATAAAGCCTGTTCTTATACTGTCTGCTATGCAACAAAGAGAAGAAATCAGCAGCAGGTAATGATTTGTGTTTGATTGATTAATTTAGGCGATCGTAGGCTACAATAATTGAAATTCACAAATTCAAAATAATTTTATTAAAAAGGTACCATAATGTTCCCTGTGGCGTGGGAAATCAGGCCTGAAACCCGACTAAGTCAGAAATAATGTAACCATGGCAAGGTCCCATTTCCCACCATCAACTACGTCAACGGCATTCCTGCTACAGTCTATAATGAATGAAAATCGCCGCCCTTTTTCGAAAAATATGTATTTTGAATTTTAGTTTTGAAATACTACCTCAGGACATCAATTGTAAACTGCACATCCACGTCACGGGCGATTTCAAAAGGCTTTCCATTGTCCAGCGTTTCCAAACTCTATTGGAAAATACGTTATGTACATACGTGATCAGCATTATAGACGGTTAGAAATCATTTGATATTTTGAATAAAGATCTGTTAGTCATATATATCTTTCAGATGAATCAGTGCAAAACCTTTCTGCAACACACTGACATATAGTGTAGCTAAATCCATCCAAGCCATTAGGGCCGGTGCTTTTCCACGGTTTCAATGGGGAAAGCGAATAAGAGTACGCGACTCCCCCTTCCCAGCAGCTCTGGTAATCGTTTTACAGCTGAGTGGACTGGAGCAAGTAGAGCAGTTTCTTGCTGCAAGGACACAATGCAGGGTTTGTGTAGGGAATCAAACCCAGAACCTGTTGCATACGAGCATGACTCCTTAACCACTGTGCCACTGCACCTTGAAACAACATGTACTACAAGGCTTTAATTTGGGTGCAACCAATTTCAACATAGACACCATACAAGGGTGGACGGAACGGTTGATACTGGATTGCATAATTGAAGACCTTCTACATTTGAATATGAGTGATAATTTCAGATTTAATGCGGAGAAAATTAATCTCTTTTATAAAGATAAAAATCAGAGGCTTGCCATAGGGAAAGGGGTGCAATTAGCCCAAAAGATTTGCTAATTCTTGTAATTGAAAGATGTTCATATTTTGCCCCACCTCCCCCATCATGTTTGCCCCTCAAACTAAAATCTCTTACATTTTACAGCCCCTATTATATGCAGAATTTGGGGGTGGGGGGGGGGGGGAACAAGAGGAGCATCTGCTCACCACTTTTTTCAAATTTTTATCTTTTGCATGGTTTAATTTTATGTTATCTATGCCACGGTTTCCGGCTAAGAAAATAGGGAAAATAGAAAACATCAACATACAGCTAGGTAAACTCTATCTCTGTCGATGAGATCCGCCAGCTTGTTAAGAAGCACCCCTCTGTTAGAAGCATCCATCGTCCGCCATGGTGATCCTAACTGGAAAGCTTTTTTCGCAGCAGCCACGGCCTTGTCGACATCAGCCTTCAAAAATATAATCATATAGAAGGTGAAGTATATCACAAAATTATATTTGAAAATTACAATAAAGGGTCATTCCGCAGTCCATTTTGTACAGAATGGACTGCTGAATGGCCATAGCAGACATGCCTATGGTTCCGTAAAGCTATAATACTGTCGTACATGTTTTCAAAATACTTCAGTCGGAAAGTGCCTCTCAAATCCTGTGCCCCTCCCCCAGATTCAAACATTTTCTGCCACCCCTGGCTAGAGCCATTCCGCAGTCTGTGTCGTATGGGCCTTGATAGACCACGGAATAGTTCTAAATGCCTAAAAGACAATTCCAAAAAGCTCAACTCAACCCAGCTGCATTTCAGAATTGATATGATATTAAAGGAGCACTGGACCAAAAAAAGGGCGCTCGTTTTTCCAAATTTCACAGATATATTATCTACAATAGATTGATAAACTTCATGCCTCCATAGCCCACAGGCGACGTTAGGGCAAAGGTCACTTGAATATTCCTATTTACCAACAAATTTGTATACCGTTGTGTGCTGGATACCGTTGTGTGCTGGATAAGCATTTGATTTTTTTGTTTTTTGGGGGGAGGGGGGGGGGGTACCCCTTAATGAATAATTGGGATATAGTTGCAGATAGGAATTTTGTGTGGGAGATGGAAGGCATCAGATTACTTCCAAGTTTGTCTTAATCCTTTTTTTAACCTTTGGATCAATTTCGCAAGTGATGGAATTGGATTTGTCATGTTTGTACAAGTTCATTGGTCAATGGTGGAGGCAGCATTTGCTCTTCGTGGGATAATATGATATACTCCAGTGACCTCCAACATTTTTTTTTACCTTATTATTTCCTGCTAAATGAAAGAAATTTCCCTATCTGGTTAGAAAAGGTGTCTCAATGGGATGTATCCTATAGTCCCACTGACGTTACCCCTGTACTCGGCCAGCTAGACCCAAGAGATGATGGAAGGTAAGTCTGTGTTTTGCTCGATGCAAAAAGTGGGAAAAAGACCTTGATCAGTTTATTACGTTATTTCTGAAAACTCTCTCCTATGGTTCCTGTGTTTATTGGACTATTATATCTATATTATACAACTTGCCACACTTCTTGAAGATTCATTTCTGCCCCTTCTGTCTAGTCACATGATCTCAGACAAGAGGAGGAGAGATGTGGTGGGGGCAGGTTTCCCCTTCATATTACTAAAATAAAAACATTACCTTGTCCGCCTCAGCTATGTCTGTTGTGATTTCTTCCGTCGCTGGGTTGATGGTCTGAAATGTTTTCCCACTGACAGCATCATGCCATTCATTATTGATAAAGATCTGGTAAAACAAAGAAAGGTTTCTTTTATTGAAAATGAAAGGTAAAATACTCCCAAAGTGAAACTTAAACAATGAAAAACGATTGTGTGAGACTATGGCACTAAATGCATTCAGGCAGCAGTTGTCAGGCCCTCGTGTAACATGCATACATTAATTATGGCACTGAAAGAGGATCGCGGCAATTTCCCCAGTGATTTTCCCAAATAGGCTAAACGTAAATACTCGCAACTGCTCCCGGGAAGTGACCATGACTTTTTAAGGAATTACCAGTATGATGTATAGTCAGATGATTTATAAAATTTGCAGGTGTACAAACCAAACATTTTACAGTCTGGTCCACGCTCCTGAATGGGGGATATCTGGAGATTTTTTGTCATTATTACCCACAATGCATCTTTCTAAATTCAAATCGCTTTAAAGAAATACATGAGGGTTAAATAGGTTTAACCCAAAGGCAGGAAAATGCATGTAAAATATTCAAATTTTATCAGTGTAACAGAATGATGAAATTCATTAAGAATTTTTGGCCCTTAAACCCCTTTAATCCGGCACCCCTAAATTTCTCAAAATCAGGGGTAATCCACACCATTTAACCCGAGAGACATTTCACAATTCATTGAATAGCAACCAGCTATTGTTACACCATACACAACACAGGGTTAATCTATACCTTAAGTGACAGCATCTTCATAGTCTATTCACAGTTCACTTGTCAGCAACCAGCTACTGTAACAAAATCTATAAATATCACAGACAAGTATAGCTTCTTTATTGAATCATATTTTCTAATAGTTCTAGTACAGAGTACAATCTACAACACACACAACTGTACAGTATATACAACCCCAAGGGATGATCAAGGTCACATACCATAAAAGCCACTGTTACACTGTACACAATGGGTCATTCCATCTGGGGCTCAAGTCACATAACTACTGTTCATTGATGCGAATCAGTCCTTGGCTGAGCCTAAATGTGAATATACATCATATGCTTGGAAGGACTTGTGCAAAACTCATGAATCATGATGGCCCATTTCTCCTAAAGATGGTTCATTCCTCATGTATTTTCTCCATTTTCACCAGTGCAAATTTGATTGACTTACACCACGGAATTTTAACGTAATCTAAATATCATTTTCAATATTTTTTGAAGAGCAGATTTTATCATTTTGATCATCAGCAAAAGCTCAAATTATACAGAAATAATAATTCCAATGTCATTTCTAAAGTATATTACAAGTGAAGAAATTTCACAAGCAAAA
Source organism: Chiridota heheva (assembly GCA_020152595.1). Taxonomy (NCBI): domain Eukaryota; kingdom Metazoa; phylum Echinodermata; class Holothuroidea; order Apodida; family Chiridotidae; genus Chiridota; species Chiridota heheva. The sequence continues at coordinate 391,573 of JAIGNY010002634.1, forward strand.
AAAATGTTAACGGCTGAACTTATAAGTAAAAATTTGTCACTGCACATGTCACGATCTCCCAGTCAGGAGATCTCCCAATCGGGAGCGTGTACCAGACTGTTTTAAACGCTAGCTAGGATGGGGGAGGAGGGCTTGCGCTTTGCCAAATTTTCTATTACAGTACTTGCAAAATTTTGCCGATTTTGAAGGATTTTTATTAAATTTTAGTACAAATAGCGTTTTTCAGTTCTTTTGTCAATAATTTTCGGGAATGTTAACACATTTTACATCATTTCCACTAATATTACCGAATTTCTCTTTAATTCTACAAATTTTCAATAAATGTCTCAATGTTAGCTTCCATCCAGGAAGAAAGCATGCAATCGAGAAGGTTTTCCCGGAGATATGCAGTTTTTTCTCTGCCCCTCGCTATCTACGCCTTTGATGGGTATAGGAAATTAAGGCGATGGAGGGCAATTCCCCCTCTGTCAATGTTTAAAAAAGACACAACCAGTACTAGGTTTTATCTGTTTATTTGGCAATTCCAAGCTTTATTCCAATATTTATGCGTCGGGGAATTTGCTGTGGCCCCATTTCAGTTTCGGGTAGGTTACATTTGAAATTGTTTTCTTTAAATTCAAAGCTCTAAATGGGAGCTGTGAGCATAGCCTGGTATCTGTCATCATAGGCTAGGTGGGGACTACAGGAACAATGCCCACTTATTTTGTTAAGGGCAGTATACAATAAATATGCCAGGGTCGCCGAGGGGATTGCCGACACGAGAAAAACTGAAAAATCGGGCCCCTATATCAGAAAATCACCTATTTGTTCCAAATCTAATCCGTTTTTGCCATTGTCAAGCATGTGTTTTCGCCAATTTTTGAGGCCCTCATGCATGAAGTGCTGAACGCACATTCCTTTCCCTACCCACCTCATGTACTTCCTCGAAATATCACCTTCAAATCAGTGATGTTTTGTGATTCTTAGCTGTATATGTGGGTCCAAAATGAGAAAGAAGAAGACCGTCAAAGACAAAGATTTGGAGGTGTTTTTGGAATCGGTTGTCTTTTAAGTCATTTTTAATCATTAATCGTAACCATGGCTCACAACCATAAATCAATTTTCATGTTCAATGCCTAAAAAACTCCTAATTCAATTAGACACCACTGACTTTTGCTTAGATGCCCAATCGATGGTTAAGACCAATGATTATATTAAAAAAGGTTGTTAAAAAGTTTAAAAGATGACCAATTCTCCTCCCCCCCCCTCCCCCCTCTTTCCTCCCTCCCATTTAAAGAAACTATACTGATTCAGATCGACACCATCGATTTGTTGCCTTCGATGCCAGGGTTGCAATTTTAGGAATTCTGTCGCCAAATTGGGTCAAGAGGGTGGTTTGGGAAATAATCTATGCTGCAAAGCAATTTTTTTTTGGCACTAACATAAATATATTTAGCATCCAATTTGGCACCTTGTAAATTTTCGGGAAATATCTTTCATCTTGGGTAATTTTCAAAATCCTTCAATTTCGGAATTTTTTTTTCAATTTTCAGAAAATTTCCTTTATTTTCTTTCACTTTAATTATATACCGGAAAATCTCAAATGTTTGTTTAATTTTACCAAAATGAAATGCCCATGTGTAGCAACATTCACTTTCAAGTTTTAATTCATTATACCTTTGATGGACTTTTGCTTGTTTTTGACCAACATTGGTAATTTGGCACTCGAAGGCTGTGATTTGGCACCTTCTCGAATTTTGATAATAAATTTACAGTAAGTCATTAGCAAATTGCACCTGGCAACCCAGTTCGATGCACTCCACTGCATAGTATGATCAGTGGCGTAGCATAGGTGGGGCAAGTAACATAAATAAATCGACAGGATACAAAATATGGCCCCTGCCGAAAAAACGGTACTAATTTTGAACCAATAAAAATGGAATATTTTTTTGTTTTGATTTATTATTTTTCACTTTCATGCATATATTAAAATATTTATAATGAAAAGACATAACAATTTATGAGAAAATGGTGGAAGGGCTTAGAAGCTGGAGCTTTTACAAGAAGCTCAACGTACCTTCAATTAAATAATTAATCACAAAGGAAATGTATAGAAAAGTGAAATAAAAGCAAAAGAGGAATCCCACCCCTTCCTCCCCCACCCATCCCTTCCCCTTCCCCTCTACCAGGTAACATAAAGAAGCCTAGGGGGAAAGTAATAAAGTTATTTACAAAGATGAGAAGTTTAGTGACACCTTGAAAGAATTTGTAAAGGTAAGTTTTCATTTTTGTATTAAAAACTCGCCATTTTCTTTCCCAAGTGCACGAAATTAGGTTTCCCCATGCTAATGGCTGAAAACATAAATTACATCTGCAGTATTTTTACTGTTTCTTCTCCTACTCTGCTGATTTTTTTTTAAGTTTGACAAAATGTGTTGATTTACGCCTAATACTAAGTAGGCCTACTTAGATTACAATCGCCGAAAGAGTTTTCCAGCGATTAATAACTGATTAGGGCTAAGGACTTCGTATTTTCTTACTGGCCTTGGTTAAAAAAAAAAACTTGTACAAAATTCAAATTGGAGCTTTTGTTTACTTGCGAAACGACACATTTTTAGTTAAAATCACAGCCAACTGTGTGAATTACTCTCCACTAGCACTTACTATTCAAACTAACCCATTTAACAATAACATTGATAGGCTTGTACAGATATATATTGCAATAAAGCACAATATGTGTATTTTGCGTACGTGGTAGTTTTCCCGCAATGTGCCTACCAATTTGCTTGCCGTGAAAAGTCCCCGGATGCTAAACAACTTTTGAATTAGGCCTAGCCCAGGTCTATTCATTTACAACTACCAACTTACCTTGTTAAATTACCTCCATGATGTAACTTACCTTGTTAAAATGTATATCAGGATTTCTTTGTGGTTCCGCGGCGGCAGACGATTGCAAACGCACCACTCGAGAAATCATAGGAGCGACCCGACGGGCGAGAATTTCATGAACAGCATACATATTGAGTGTTTGTTTTTTCCTGCTTCGTCACACCTAACTGTACGAAGGCCAAGACTAGAGTACAGTCTAAATATGGCATGCGTGCATGATACTTTTTGATCGCCCGCGCAAGTTGGTTCAAAGAGAGGGCAGCAGATATGTCAGTACCTTGAAAATTGGAGACAATCAAAAATAAACAAACTGCAAATTTAAGTTAACAAATAAAAATTGAAATTCTTTAATTACAAAAATTATTTATATTTATATTAGTTTCAATCATAACTTATCTTTTTAATCAAGATTAATGTTTATTTCATTTCTAACAAGAACACAATAACAACGCTTTCTTTTTACGGCAGGGCAACAACGCTTTAGCGCTGCGTTTGATTGTAGACAGACATGTATCGCACTTACTAACTTAGCCCTAACTCTTACGTATATTTTAAGAAAAATACTACGCGAACAACTATTCTGATAAAAAATAAATGATCGAAACTAGCAGATGACTTAAAAGATTTCATTAAACCTGAAATAATGTGCTATCTTAATTGTGCCAGTTGTTGTTGAACCAAAGAGCTTCTACACACATTCTGAAGACAAGCTAGCTAACGCCGTACCGTACACGTATGCCGTTAGTTTAACATTAACTGACCGACGTAAACGCTGACCAAATGGGCAATAACTTCAGTTTCATTTACGAACAAGAATAATTTGCTTATCAAATCTTATTTTAATCAGACATGTATGTAGCGATTGATTGCTTTCAAAAAGCGTCAGGGTAATCATAGCCCATTGTGTTGCCTAGCCAGGCTACAGTAATGTAACGTTGGCGTAACTTACGCTCACATAGTGTCACAGTGAAACCATTTGCAATTTGGTAGCATAAAGTTAGGGCCTATATACGTACATTACCATGGTATTGACGTAAAAAAGCTTCAAGCCTTCAAGTTCCTCATCAATTTGTTAATTAGAATTTGTAAGAGCATGCTCATTTCAAGCTTATAATATTACTTTTCATTTCGTTGCAATTTTTTTTTTTTTGCTGTTATATTATTTTTATTGAGGGATCATCTCTACTTTCCCACAGACTTAAGAAAGATGGTTTTCAGATCATTTATACAAGTATTGAGATGAGGTTAGTTATTAGTCACATACTCACTGTACACACGTACACATTTACTTGGGACATATGTTATGTGTACACTAACAATAGAAGACATTGTACAGTAGGGTCTATGACCTCACTTGTTTTGATCTGTATTGCTTCACAAAGGCTACTCCAGCTAATAAACTGGTTTGGGATTTTAAGAATGCTGACTTTGCTGCACTTCAGGATAATATGTCATTCGATTGAACTTCTTTGCCTGGTGAAACAGATCCCTCTAAAGCATGGAATGTTTTCCGAACTATAGTTTTGCAGGGTGTAGATAGGTTTGTCCCATTAAATAAAGTCTGTAGGCGTAGTCGGCCAGTGTGAATGTTTTGGGAGGTTTTGCGAGCTGCTCGCAAAAAGAAGAAGCTGTGGTGTTGTTATAAATGTAGTGGGCGTCCTGCAGAGCTTGCTACTGAGGTATAGGCCTAAGGATCATGAAAAGTTCACAAAACTTTAATAAGAGATACTAAAGTGCTTTTCGAAAAACGTTTGTCCAAAGAGGTTAAAGAGGGTGGCTCGTCTCATTAAAATACAGTAAAATTGGGGGTGCGATATTTTGACGTCACTTCCGGTTGTGGTTGCAAGATCTGATCTACTGTCTGTTTGTACATGGAGTTAGAAGAGAACTCTATGGTGTGTACAGCCAGACACTAGCATGTGCGTTTGTGTGTGCCTAGTTGCATACACAGCGCATTAGATTACAGTTGTGAGAAGAAAAAAAAATTCCAATGCGTTTGTCAGAAAGCGAAATATTAGTATTATAATACTACAATGATAGTCACCAAATGAAAATTACTGAGAAAAAAGGAAGAAAGAAAGAAAGAATAAAGCAAAAGTCGCAATTAACGATTCTACCAGGGCTTGAACTCGCGACTGTCGATAAGAAAGAAACAAAACAGCTTCCGACCGCCGTAACTAACTACGCTAACCCATATAGTGACCTTCAGGGCGTTTTAAATAATTATATGCTTTGCATGCAATACGAGACAACGAATCGCGCAGCAAAATTTCAACCAATCAAAAAATTTGGAAGGAATTCTAAATATTGTGCACATATGACGATTTCGCCTCTTTAAGATAAATTCTAAGTCGTTTCATTCGTATATTCGCTCAAAGCGAAACAAACAAGAAGGTTGTTGGTCCCCTTCAGGGTAATGGTGGTGTTACTATCGATAGTGGTAAGGACATGGGCTGAGATTTTGAATGACTGCTTTGTGTCTGTTTTACTAAGGAGTCCCATGCTGATGATGTTGTGGATTATCTTAGTGTGCACTCTCCAGTATCCATTAGGAATCTTGATTTTTCAGTTGATGTTGTGTTAAGAAGTTGAAGGGTTTGATTTCAAATAAATCACCCGGTCCAGATAGTATAAATCCTGCTGTCTCACGTGAGTGTTCTGATGTTCTTTCTGTTCCCTTAAGTATTATCTTTTCAAAGTGCTTTGATGTTGGTGTTGTTCCTAGTGATTAGAGAATTGCTAATATCACTCCTATTTTTGAAAAGGGTGACCACACTTTGCCTTGTAACTATAGGCTAGTAAGTATTACTATAGTGTTGTGTGCAAGGTCATAGAGTCCATTGTTGTACTAGATCATTTACTGGTAAATGATTTGTTGAATTTGTCCCAGCATGGGTTCTTACCTAAGAGGTCTTGTGTTTCTAATTTAGTGGAGTTTCTTGATGATGTTACTAAACAAGTTGATTTTGGTCATAATGTGGATGTTATCTATTTAGATTTCTAAAAAGCATTTGATAAGGTTCCATTAGGCAGGCTCAGCATGCTGGAAACAAGAGCACTTGGTGGAGGGAAAGTGTGCCAGTTGGATATATTCTTGGTTAGTCGACAGGTCACAAAGACTTGTTGTTAATGGTGATCGAAGTATCTCCATGAAAGAAGATTACAAGTGGTGTTCCTCAGGGTTCTGTATCGGGTCCGCTTTTTTCTGAATCTTCATTAATGATATTGATGTTTTCCTTGGCTCCAGGATTTGTAAATTTGCTGATGACACTAAGCTGTACAGAATTGTTGATGATGCCAGGGATTCTTCACTTTTGCGAACTGATCTGGATAAGTTAGTTTCTTGGTCCCAAACGTGGCAGATGTCATTCAATGTTGATAAATGCCAAGTTATTCATTTTGGTCAGAGCAATTTGGCTTTTGATTTCAAATCTTGGTTGTGTTGATCAAGAAAAGGATCTAGGTGTTGTCATTACTAGCAATCTGAAGCCTTCTAAACAGTGTGCTTTAGCAGCTGCAAGGGCAAATAGGATGCTTGGTTTGATTGAATTTGTTTTTTGTTTTCTTGGTATAGAGGTTGTTCTTAATTTGTATAAGCAGTAAGTCAGGCCTCACCCTGAGTATGCTATTCAGGCTTGGAGTCCCTTTTATGAAAAGATAAGTTCATTTTGAAGCAGGTTCAGCGAAGAGCCACTAGTTCCCGAAGTAAGGAATCTCTCTTATGAATCTAGGTTGCAAATTCTTGGGTTAACCACGCTTCAGTTAAGAAGAGTACGTGGCGATATGATTCAGGTTTTTAGGTTCCTATTTGGTAGTGATGCTTTGACTTCCTGGTATTATTGCATGTTTTAGCTAATCCTCATGTGACGCGTGGTAACAGTTTGAAGTTGACTAAAGAGTTCTCACGGATAGCTTTTCGGCGTTTTAGCTTTTCGCAAAGAGTTGTTAATGAGTGGAATGGTTTGCCTAAGTGGATAGTTAGCTCCAATTCTGTTCACAATTTCAAGGTCAACATTGATAAATTCTTTACTAACTCTGGGCGTCTTTGATTTTTTTGTTTTTGTGGTGGTGGTGGTGTTAGTTTGGGCTTTTTATAGAATGACTAACCCTTCTTAGCCCGTAATCTTGTTATATCATCTTATGTGTATCAATAAACGTCAGCAGTCATTAACAAAGAAAGAAAACATCAACTAATTAAAAACAAAAGAAAATATTAGTAGTCTGTCATGATAAAAAGCCCATGCTTGAAATGCAGCATTACAATTGTTAACTAGGGTGGGGTGGGCATGAGACCAATATAGGCCTACGTCATAGTATTGGCATATGCCTATCAAAAGACACCAATCAAACAGTCTAAACAGGCTGAGCAACTGGCAGATACTGTAGGTGTGTATAAAACAAAATGAAAGTAAGTTAACTTCCAACTTGTTTAGATAGGTAGAGAAACAGTAGATAAAATTGCTCACTGATTGCTTTTATTTCTATTTCAATAAACGATATGTTTTCAGTTTCATTCACATGTTTCTACTCAACATAATTTACCAACAATTGCAGGCCCTGAGTTCATCAAGTTTAACTTCATAAATAATCATAAAACACTTTGGAATAGGCCTATATGTTGTATTGCAGCCTAATTACTTCTAATTTATGGGTGCATTTAAATATATATATATATATATATATATATATATATATATATATATATATATATATATATATATATATATATGTGTGTGTGTGTATATATATTATATATATTATTAAAGTTGCTTTCAATTTGTTTGCCAGTTTCTCAAAATGAAAAATATAAAAATCTCCCTTGAAAATTTTCTCCATGCAATTTTTCTCCATGCAATTTCTCTTCTCATTGCCAGGCAATATTTAATTTTGCTTTCATTTGTTTTTGCTTTGGTATCCAATGAACAAATTATTACAGTGCAATGGTATTCCAACTTTTATGTTGTATGATTGTTTAAAATCATTGAAGGTACTACAGAGTAAGAATATTTTTGCAATGTAATTTAATTTTGTATGAAATATTAGTGAGCTGAATACCTGTAAATCATTTTTTAGTACACAATACCCTCCGAAATGTTTTCGGACCCCAGGCACATGTATAATAATTTTCTTGGGCAGTGGAATGTACTATTCAGGTTGAGGAAATGAAATGGTAATTTATTCATACATTTTTTTTTTTCACAATAGAAATTTGTCTGCATAACCAAAATGAGAAACAAACCCCAAGACTGAATATTCAACATCAAAATCAGGCTTTTATTTGCATTAAACAGACACATGAAAATTTACACTTTATAAGGCCACACTTGACAACCATTGGGGTATAAAGTATTAGGCTGTATAGCCTAATACTATAGATCCCCATGGTTGCTAAGTGTGGCCTATAGTCTACTGAGCTAAGCCTTGTAAAAAAAATTGATTTTTGTTTCTTTTTTAAAAACTCTTATTGTGAAATAATAACTTATTGCATTACAGAATTCGCCCCTTAAACAGAACTCTATTCTGTTTTTTTGTGCCTGTGGCATTTCAAAAACTGCATGTGGCGGTTTGCAATTTCCAGTTTATTTCCAAATTATTCCACTTCGCGTAATGATAATTGGACATATTGTTAGAAGATTCAACCTTTGAACATCGAAATTGACGCTTTAATTCGTATTTCGACGTAAATTCATATCGAAGTTAAGAAATCAAGGCAGCATTCTCAACAATAAAATTTCCTTCCCGTATAACGGCAACGCGAGGGGAGTTTTGACTTGAATAACATCAGTACGTGTCATGTCTTTGAAGTTTTGGCATAAAGAAACTTGTAAAGTGTATTTCTTGTATATTCAAAATAACAAATGAAAAATTGCATTGAGTCATATTCAATGAAGCTTGAGTTTATATGTATGCTTATCGCGTAATTGCTATTGCCTACCATTATCTTTGGAAATTACTTTTTGCACTGCACGTGTTTGCTTTACGTTAGTATGCTCGATGGTGCATAATTCCTGACCTCTAGGCACAAAGTCCTTACGCGTATATTGCACTGATGAATGGAAATGGCATTAACCGCAGGATTGTTTTTCGAAATGGTGTCAAGGCGAGCAGCTTACGCTAATGGGTCAGCAAGATTTTGAAAGTCACTCAGAATTACGCTGCTGAAAATGGTGCTATTTTTACGATTTCTGCACCACTGAAATGAAATGATTAAACCAGTTTTCAGGGTATAATTGATTCGAGTAAGAACTCCTTGATGTCCAAATATTAAGTTTTTATTCAATTACAGCATTTTTGTTGACTTGTCTCAACTATCTGTGTGGCCGAATAATTGCGTAATAGCTTTTCAACCTCTTGAGAGAGTGTCCTTCGAAGGGGATGAAAATGACACTGGCAGTTTCATCCCGTTCATATTTCAGGGGGCGCTTTTTTTTAAATGGTAGTCTGGTAGTGTATCTATACCTACGTCAACATCAGTAGTATACAAAAGGCGGGTTCTGGCGCACTTTTTATGTCGTTTTCGTTTTTATTAATTGGGCTGGGGTTCTGGCGCACTTTTTAGGTCGTTTTTTCTAGCGCACTTTTTATGTCGTTTTTTCTGGCGCACTTTTTATGTCGTTTTTATCATTTTTTTATTTGGGCTGGCCCACACCCCTATCTTGAAAATTTACGACAAAAAAAGATTTTTTTATTTTTTTAAATTTATTTATTTTTTCGTTTTACCTTTTTTATGCTTAATTCCTGTAGCCAAAGGCCATAGTGGTGGGTAATCCACTCACAACCTCGCGCTTATTATCGAGAGGTGACAAGGAAATTGTATTCATTCGCATGCTTTATATAATGTGGTGTTCACTTCTCAATAGATTCATACCATGTCGAAATGTCTTGCTTTCATATAGTGCCTTTTTTTTTGTACTGCTGATGTCGTATATATTTTTTTTCACAACATACTTTTGACCGCCTTTTGCTTTTCGGATCTCTCCTCCATCTTCCTTCAGGATAGAATACATTTCGGGTCAAAGTCCTATGTACTCGCTAGTGGGTACCCCAGCGCATTCGTCTTTCATTTTGCCAAGCACCTTTTTGTTCGTTTGTTTGTTTGATGAGGTCTTAACGGCACCACGACAACGAAAGTCAAATTGTGCCTGAGAGGTCAGATCATTTTAGAGGTAGTAAGGAAAGAGACCAGGGGGAGAATGAGAGAAATTCAAGAACAAAAGCCAGAAAGCTGTGATCGAAAGAGGAGGTGCATGGGTAAAACAAAAACAAAGTAGAGAGGGGGTGGAAGAGGAGAGTTAAATATGGTTGTAGAGGGATGCATGCTGAAGGAAGGAGATTATTTTATCTGGAGGATTTTTCTGGAAGAACTCAGCAATTAAGTTGTGGGGAGCGAGGGAAGCTCTGGGAAGGTTGTACAGGGGGCAAGCAAGGAGAACGTGTTGGATTGTGAGGATGCAGTGGCAATTGTTACAGAGGGGTTGGGGGAACCAATAAGGAGGTGGGAGTGAGTAAGGTGGGTGTGACCAATTCTAAGACGGGTAATATGAACGTTGTCGATACGAGAAAGGTTGTTGATGGTGAATTTGATCGGGATTGTGGGCTGGATAACATGGAGTTTGTTATCAATTTGGAAGTTCCATAAGGTTTGCCAGCGGTCACGAACAAGAGAAGCGATAAGCGGTTTGATGTCAGAGAGGGTTTTGGGAAAAGGGGAAGGGAGGAGGTTAAGGGCAAGCTTAGCGGCTGTATCAGCCCTGTCATTGCCAGGGATGCCAACATGGCTGGGTATCCAGAAGAAAAGAACACTTTTCCTGCAGAGGGTGGGAGAAAAGAGTTTCCGGAGGAGGAGGTGGCAGGTGAGGTTATCCCATTTAAGATTGAGTAATGAAGTAAGAACAGCCTTTGAGTCAGAGAAAATGGCAAAGTGACTAAGAGGAGAGTACTCAATAAAGTTGAGGGCGAGGAGAATGGCCTTAGCCTCGGCTGAAAAGATGGATGAGTGGTCAGGAAGTCTGCTACTGAGGGTGATGTCTTGGATGATGGCAGCAGCAGCTGTCTTGTTGCCTTCCTTGGAGCCATCAGTATAGATGGAGGTGTAATTTGAGAGTTGGTCTTTGATTTGGTTGTGGAGATTGATGAAGAGATTAGGGTGAGTTTGAGTTTTGTTATAAGTGGAGAGGTCTAGGTGGACAGAAGGAAGGGGGTTGGCCCAAGGAGGAAAAGTGGGCCAGGAATAGGTGCCGAGAGTGGCGGGGTTGATGCCAAGTTGAACGAGGTCTGATTTAATGCGTAAGCTGAAGGGGTCGATAGGGTTTTAGTCCTATCAAAGAGGGAGGAGAAATTGGGGTACCTAATGAGGTTGTAAACAGGGTTCTGGGTGTTGGTGAGGACTCTAAAAGCATAGGAGAGGCTAAGCTTTTTACATCTAAGTAGAAAGGGGGTTCGTTGGCTTCAACATGAAGGCTAGTGATTGGGGAGGTCCTGTAGGCTCTAGACAAAGCCTGAGGGCTTCATTTTGGATGGTGTTAATGTGGTTGAGGTATGAGTTGTGAGCGACACAGTAAACAATATTGCCATAGTCAAGCTTGGCACAAATGGTGAGCCTGAAAATTTTGAGGAGAGCATAGCGGTTCGCTCCCCAAGTAGTGTTGGAGAGCAGACGGAGGAGGTTGAGGGAGCTATTGCATTTTAGTTTCAGGTTGGTGATGTGTGGCTTGTAGGTGAGCTTGGGGTCTAGAGTTAGACCAAGGAACTTTGTGTTTTCAACTTTAGGGATGCGATTCCCATTGAGCACAAAGTTCGGGTTGGGGTGGAGGTTGTTGAAATGACAAAAGTGCACGCAGACTGTCTTGTCTTTGGAGAATTTAAAACCGTTATTGTTGCTCCAGACTTGCAGCTGATTGAGGCTGGTTTGGAGCCTATTTTCAACAATAGGAAAGCTAGGGGGGAGTAGAAGATGGTGAAATCATCCACGTAGAGGGTACGTTTGATGCTGGGGCCAAGGTTATTCCCGATGTCATTAATGCTCAGGTTGAAGAGAGTGGGGAGAGGATGCTGCCTTGGGGACGCCCTCTTCTTGGGGTACGGGTTGGAGAGAGTGTGGCCAATACGAACTTGGAACTGCCTGGGTGAGAGGAAGTTTTGAATAAAGATGGGGAGGTGGCCTCTGAGGCCAATGGTGTGAAGTTTTCGGGTAATGCCGTATTTCCAAGTAGTGTCGAAAGCTTTCTCGAGGTCAAAAATATGGCAATGAGGTGTTCCTTTTTTGCAAAGGATTCCCGGATAGCGGTGTCGAGCGTAATTAACTGGTCTAGGGTATTGCGACGTTTTCGGAAGCCGCTTTGGTGAGGAGAGAGGATTCTGTTGGTTTCGAGGAACCAGTTTAGTCTCTGATTAATGATCTTTTCCATAATTTTACAGAGACAGCAAGTAAGGGCGATGGGTCGGTAGCTGGTGGGGTCGGTACCATCCTTCCCCGGTTTAAGGACGGGGATGACAATAGCTGTCCTCCAGATAGGGGGAAAGGAGTGTGAGGACCAAATGTGGTTGAAGATGGTGAGTAGGGTAGTGGTGGCCTTGATGGGGAGGTGTTTCAGAAACTGATAGGGGATGTTATCTGGGCCCTTGGAGGTGCAGCCAGCGTCGTTGATGGCTTGGTTTAATTCAGAAAGGGTAAGAGGGGTGTTGTAGCTTTCGGAGTTGTCAGAGGGAAAAGTGATTCTCCGGGCTTCATCGCAAGCTTTTTTGATTTTGAAAGCATTGGAGTAGTTGGTCGAGGACGAGATGTTGCTGAAAGAGGCGGCGAGGTGGTCAACGATGTCCTTTTTTGCGGTGAGAAGGTCTCCATTCCAAGAGAGATGGGAGATGGAAGATTTGCCTACTCTGCCGTGGAAGCTGTTAACCATTCTCCAAATCTTCTTAGTGGGGGTGTTGGTGGTGAGAGAAGAGATAAAGTTGTTCCAAGTGTTGGTTTTACTGTCCTTGATAGTGCGTCTGGCCTTGGCACGGCTGATGCGAAAGAGGTTAAGGTTATGGGTGGTCGGGTTAGTTTTAAAGTTCCTGAGGGCTCTTTTCCTGTTCTTGATGGCGGTTTTGCAGTCATCCGAGAACCAGGGGTTGGGGGGATGATTTGGGGGTTTGGAGGTTTTGGGAATTGAGCAGGTGGCGATCTTGATAAGGATATTACTGAAGTTAGACATGGGATCCTCATCCTCGAGAAGATGGGGGAGAGGTGTGAGTCACAGAGGGTTTCAAAAGGGACCAGTCAGCCTTGTCGAGGTTCCAATTGGGGTGTGCTCAGTGGGGATTTGAAGATTGGAGTGTATAAGAAGAGGGTAATGATCACTACCACAGAGGTCAGCAGTGACTCTCCAACTAAAATCAGGGAGGAGGTTAGGGGAACAGATAGACAGGTCAATACAGGTGAGAGAGCCTGTGGCAGGATGAAGGTAGGTCGGGGAGTTAGTGTTCAGTAAGGACAGGCTGTGCTGACGAAGAGCGTTTTCGATGAACTTGCCTCTAGGGGTGGTGGTATTAAAGCCCCACAGAGGGTTGTGAGCGTTGAAGTCACCAAGAAGGATGAAGGAGGTGGGAAGCTGAGAGATGAGGTTGTTAAGGCTGGTTGGTTGAATGTTGGTGTTGGGAGGGAGATAGATATTGCAGAGAGTGAAAGTTTTGTGGAGGGAGATAGAAATACAGATGGCCTGAAGGTCGGTGTGCACACAAACAGGGCTGTGTGGGATATCGTGTCTAACGAGAATGGAGACGCCACCACAGGCCCTGTCAGCATCCACTTGATGTTTGTGATAGCAAGCAAAGTTGTTGAGGGAGTAATGGTCGGTGGTTTTCAAGAAAGTTTCTTGTAGGCAGAAGACGACCGGGTTGAAGGTGGAGGCCAGAAGGTCAATTTCTTCAGAATTGGCCTTTAGGCTCCTAATGCTCCATTGTATGATGTTGTGGGTGTTATTGTAATTGTTTGTGGTGTATGCCATAAGGAGGCGGGGGGTTATCTGGAGGAAGATCTGTTGGGTCTGAGTTGGCTTGTTTTTTCTTTGGATCTGTTTCTTTGGGAGCGATTGTTTTTTGAAAATTGGACGAGAAGTATGATCGGTGTGTTCGGCAATCGAACAATCCATACTCTCTTCAGTGTGGGTTTGGGTGGTGGGTTGTTTGTTGATTGGTTGTTTGTTGATTGGTTGTTTTTTGGTTGGTTGTTTGTTGGTTGATTTGTTGGTTTGTTGATTGTTTGCTTGGCTGGTTTTAGCTTGATGTATGAAGGTATTAGTGGTGTTGGTGTAGGGGGCGGTAGGGGCTTTAGAGTAGGGAGGGAGGTTGAGGAGAGAAGTGGTGGTGGAGGTGGTGTGGGCATTGGGTGTGATTGGGTTGTTGGAAATGGTGATGGGCTTAGGACTAGGTAAGAAGAGCCAGGTGAGGTCGGTTTGGGCATGGGAGTTAGTTTTTGTTGTGTTAGTTGTGTTTGGGGGGGGGGGGAGGGGGCGGAATTAGAGTTAGAGGAGACTACGTTTGAGTAGGAAGGCTTGGAGTTAAGACAAGCGAGGAATTGTTTCCTGGCCTCTGGGTAGGTTATGTTGGGTTATGTAGGTTATGTTATGTAGGTTATGTAGGTTATGTTGGGGTTAAGGGTTTTAAGTTTTGTTATTTGTTTTTCCTGAAGCCAGGTGGGACAGTCTTTCGAGAGAAGGGATGGTTTGCTGGGTGTTTACCGTCACAATTTGTGCAGAGTGGGGGGTTGGTGTAGGAGGTGTTGTCATGGTCCGGGGCTCCGCAGTTACCACAGCGCGCTTGGCTGTGGCAGGAGTTTTTCCCGTGGCCATACCTCTGACAATTATAGCAACGTAAAGGGTTAGGAATGTAAGGGGCGACCTGGATTCTCAGGTAGCCGGCAATGATGTGGGAGGGGAGAGTTGGTGTTGCGAAGGTGAGAAATATGGTGTTGGTGGGAGTTTCGGCTCTGTCTCTCTTTAGAACGAGACGACGGGCTTCAGTTACATGTTGGTTTGCTAGTTCCATTTGGAGGTCGTCATCGGTCATGTACGCAAGATCGCGGGTGCGTATGACGCCTTTGCTGGAGTTTAGGGAACGATGGGGGGTGACTGTGATGTCGATACCAGAGTTGGATAGGGTTTTGGTGGAAAGGAGGGTGGTGGCTTGTGTGTCCCTGGTGCAGTGCACCAGGAGATCACCGGATCTAAGGGTAGAGACTTTAGGGAGGGTACCGACAAGGCCAAAGAGGGCTTTATGGATGAGGAAAGGAGAAACTTTTTTAAAGCTTTCCTGCTTGTTGGTGGCATGGATGATAAGGATTTTTGGGATTGGGGTTGTAGAATGGTCAATGATGGTAGCAGGTGGGTCACGGTGAGGGGAGGGGGGTCAAGGTCAAGGTCACTGCATAGGCGCTTCGTCATTATGAAAGAAAAAACCAAGGGCCGAGAGACCCGAGGCAACTAGAAAAAAATCGCAGAACCTCTATATGGGGACCGCTTTTGTTCGTGGTGCTGTGGAACGGGTAGTCTGTCGGATAATCACTCGTGTCATAGAGGTGTGACTCAGAACTCATATTAGCATACACCTCGTCGGTTTGGATTTCAAGCAGAAGGCTATCCGTATCCGTATAGAAAAAATTGCACAGCTCCCCATCAGTCGTACATCAGATGTTTACTCAGGTCCATAACACACATCCCAATGTAGACTGGTCGGTTAAGCATCAGCCGACATTTGTATATGTGTATAGGGCGGCTAGATCATTATCAAATACCACTTGCCTTGCAAACGCGGAGCTAGCTATCCACCGGCGAAACTTGTCATCTTCAGGGGCTCTCACGAGCTTGACGTCTACACCCTTACACGGATTTTCCATAGTCTTACCAAAGACGCTATTGTTCTTCAGCTTGTAGAGGTCCAAAGCTGGTCTTGGTCTTCTCGAGGAGCGCTGTATTCATTCTGATGTAGGGTTTCATCCACTTGCTTTGGTCGAACCGAATTGCACGATGTATTTTTGTCAGCTTCATACCTAGAGAGAGGTAGAGTTGTAAATTTTGGTAGTGCACAGCATAGTGCTTTTTATAACAGAGATTGGGAACCAACTTTTTAAGATTACTTGACCAGTTTAGAAGCCCTTGCTGATAATCTGACAGCCACTCCGTCGGAATCTTCATACCTTCAGGAGCAAGTGGGTATGCATTGTGGACGTCGTGTAGCTCTGGAGGATACTTAAGGTCCACCTCAAGTATGTAACCCTTTTCTGCATCGGGTGAAAGCGTATCCAGAAGGGGCACTTCATCCACCCGTAGGTAGTGCTTGACTCATCGCCCAACCATACAGGTTATTTGCTTCGAGATAGAGAATAAGATTGTTAGGCTTGGAATCGTCATAGCTTGAAACGTAGGGGTTGTTGGTTTTAGCATAGCGCCTAGATACCATGGAAATACCAACTCTCATGCCTTTCTCGAAGAACAGATGCATGTCATAGTTGGTTAACAGTTTCAGCCTCTACACCTGTATATTTCAAGAGTGCATCCCAAGATAATCCAGGGCTTGTATAATAGTGTGCTGGATCCAGACCATACTGCCGCAAACAAGTCTTCCGATATATCTCGAAGACATCAGCTAGTAGAAGCACATCAGTCCGCATGTATAGGTCGTGATAATCTCCTGCGCGTTTTGATAATCCTCATTGGAGATATGTTTCTACGTAAGCTTGCTATAGAAGGCATCTTGCGTTGGTAGGCACTCCCCAAACCGTTCCCAGGAATCCATATACTCATAGGGATAAATCCCCTTACGCAATAACAATTGTCTCTTTTTATCATTCGGTTCATATTCAGTTGTGATACGGAAGTCAACAGAGTTGTTAGCCGCAACCAGCTATATTCAATGACACAAGCAGGAATTGTGCGCTATCAATGAACCTCAACTGACCTAGGGAGAAGGATATATACTTCTCCATGTTGTTGGGGATGCAGGTTATCTTTCCTTCTACTTTGCTGATGGCTTGCATGATCAAATGAGAGTCATAGCCCCGCAGGTTATGGAACACAACTGGGATTGTGGTTGTTTTGAAGTTCAGGCGCAGCTTTAGGTTGCAGGCATTGTGCGCAGCACCTCTGTACTTACCTGTGATATGGCAGTGGTCGCGGATAGAGTAACCATATAGATAAAAGTTTTTTTTTACATATATGACAATTCTGTGCTGTCCGGTGTGCGCGCCAATCCTCTCTGGTGATTATCATAGGTCGAGGGTTTGCCAGAACTGCTTTGATCTTAGTTTCTTCTTGCAAAGCCTCAAGGAACTTCTTAGCTGCATTTTGTCCTCGATATATTACGGGAGGCTTTATATAACCATCACACCTGGCCATAACATACCTATAGCAACACGCTTCGTGCTGTTGGGTCTTTTGGGTATTGGATTGCAAGGGATTGGATTCTGGACCATTTATCTTACAGGTAAGTGCCTCAAAATCTGCGTAGATTATGTAGGGCGCTGGTAGCTGCTTGTGATGATTCTGGAAGGACAGCTTGTTTTCGCCTACTTTCGGCATCTCAATACATACAGCTGTTTGACAAATTCCCATGCAATCAGGTCTTTGGGCCTCGAGCAGATCTTCTCTGGAATAGCCATGTAGACACCTCTCGTAGAAGTGCTTACGCCTTTGATTGGCACTTTGATCATAGGGCAGGCGACTGAGGCTTTTGACCCACGTGTAGTGGAACTTACATTTTTTCTCAATCAATAGAAAGTTGATCCTGGGAATATTTTTGTCTTGTTTGCTGAATCTGCAGAACAATCACCCCTTTATCCCAACCGAAGACGTTAATAGCTAGATTGTTTTGTTTTTCAACCTTCCCAATTTGGGAGAGTGGAGCTGGAGCCTCTATTCTTTCAAAGTTTAAGTCGTCTTTTGAAGGATACTTGCTGCATCTTTGTAGATCTTTTTTGGCTGGTAACAGAGCAGATCGGAGAGCCCACCAAAGACAGCTATAATTACGGTTTTTCACATTAATGATAGTTTTTTTTAGCTTTGAGTTCTTTCAGCAAACCGATATAGGATCCGCTTCGTAGTGGTTGGTACCAGCCAATATTCAGCCAGAGGTCCTCCACTCTATCCACCATCCATCCTGACCCTCTCTGAGTCCATTTTTCAAGAGATTATATCATGCGTGGGAAAACGTTGTTGAGCGCTGCATCAATCTCATCCACTTGCAGGACATCCATCTGATGGCTGCAAAATACTGGATTTGTGAATTCTGTTTCTCCATCGCCATTATCCTTCTTCAGCCCCACTCTGAGTGTTAACTGGAATGTTAACCCGCGAAGGGCTTGAAGCTCTTCTGCTACCTTCCGGTAAATCGCGGAGTGAACATCGTCCAACAGAGCTAGTGGGTCAGCACCCAATCGGTGCCCATCTGCAATATTCATCAGCCAACTGCGGAGGTAATTGCAAATTTTTCCAGGTACCCGTCTGAACCTTGGTACAGGAACAGGTCTCGGTGCAGGAACGGGTCTTGGTGCAGGAACAGGCTGTCGCGCTTTTGGTTCAGGAGCCGGTCTGCGGGCTGGCATATACCTATGAGCGATGATGGCATTTATGTATTCCTTTTTATTATGATTTCCTCTTTGGCCTGATGGGTCATTAAGGAGGATATTGTTTTGAACCACCTAATTTCTCAACGCCTCGACTCTCTCTCTTCTAAGTGCAGTTCTATTTAAATTAATTACATATACTGTTATACTATAGTACATTATTTCTCTAATAGGTTGTAGCACAGATTTGTAGACTATGATACCATCGCATCATTTCGGCGAGCACTTCTTGAAAGTCTATACGAGCTTGTTTTTTTAATGTAGGGCCTACATACGTTTTTTAACAACCCTTCTACCACCTCAGCCACGGCAAAGTTGTGTCTGAGAATAAACACCAATACCACACTTGCAGCATGGTAATATTGGACGTTTACCATTTCTAATCACTACTTGATGCTTCCAGCATTGATCATACATAGCAGATCTTTCACCTCTTTCTTTTTTACCTAGCGGTAGCCAATTACACTAATCTTGTTCACTGCACGTACTGACATCTTATATCGTTATAATTCCTTATTTCTAATTGCATGTTACATTATTTCCTATTTGGTGGGAGTTCGCTGTTGCGAGGAACGATCAACAACTCTTCACGACAAATCCACGGCCCGGACCATCTTAAAGATAGTATAGGACAGACTCTCCAGGCTTTGCAAACAGACCGTCCTATCCAATAAACATTGACAGACCACACAGAGTCTGTTGCACGACTTCGACCTCCTTCCAGCTTACCTGGTTAATATAGATAACGCATTACAACATCAATAGGTACTTTTGCTCCTCCAAGCCAACAGCTGGAGATGCTGGTTTCTGTTTCACTATTTTAGCTCTGATAGCATTGACAGGCTTCTTTCCATTCAGTCGTTTGACTTCGTTGTTCAAAGCTGAAACAACGGCAGGTAGTCTCTCTACCCATTCTGTCGATCTCTCTCCCTTAGGCAATTTCATTTCCTGAGCATACTGATGTCCGAACAAACGCTCTGCTAGTGTACGATTAAACCGCTCTGCAAAAGCTTGATCACGGTAAACGTCTGAGATTCCACGTCTCACCTCAACACTATGTTTCTTCAATGTATTAGTTACACAACCCATAAATTCACGCCCTGGATCCACCTGAAGTAGTTTCGACCAATCGATTGGACTACGGATATAGATGCGGGTAAATGCAGAAGCAACCTCTGTTGAGTACTTCGAACTTAAAAGCTCATCCTCCAGTTATACCGACTGGCAACATCGACCACAACTTATATATATTTAAAAGTCTTGCTTCCGACTTAATCATGCGGTAGAAACAAGAGGTCAGCTTGATGGACTTGATTTGGTGTCGAAATGGCAAACTTAGGTCGTGGTATATAGTGGGGAGGAGGTAGATCTGCTACATAGCCTGCTTCTTTAGCCAAGCCCGGAATTCATCTTCAGACACCTTTGAAACTTCTGCAAGTTTCTTTATAGCTGGAGTTCCTCTCCAATACCCATGAGGACTATAATATATCTCTGCTAGTTTCATCTCATATTAGGCATATGACATATATACAATATGGCAATGAATTACGGAAAGAAACTAGCGCCAACACGAAGGACCCGCGCAGGTCTGGGTGTGAAAGGTGTACGCACAACTCATCAAGTTACTCTTGATACCCCAACGGCCACAGCAGGTAATCATGTGATTACCAAATTCCCGAAGCTGCAGCAGCATAATGTCATTGTCCCAGGCACGGTCAGACTGGCCTTCAGCATCACTCTAA
The DNA here is from genome assembly GCA_020152595.1 of Chiridota heheva. NCBI lineage: Eukaryota > Metazoa > Echinodermata > Holothuroidea > Apodida > Chiridotidae > Chiridota > Chiridota heheva. The sequence goes on from JAIGNY010002634.1 coordinate 411,781, forward strand.
ATAGCACAGATGATAATCGCACTATTGTCAACAATATAGGCCGCAACATTGTGGGAAAACTTGAGGTAAAACTTGGAGATGATGTTGTCATGAATTTGGACAGTGCAGATGTGTTCTACAACTATGCAGACCTATGGCTCACCTATAATACGAGAGTTAACGGCGACTACCAGGGCATAAGCAGAAAAAATTGTTTAAAAACTTGTGTAGGTGCTGGTGATAAAGCTACTAATAACAATGGTGGCAACGCGATTGCTAAAGCTTTTGCCAATAGATATGCTATACCATTAGATTTTAGTCTCTTGAGTGGCCACGCCCCATTTCACCCATCAGGTATGCACGATTGGTTTATATAGATCATATGCTTTGCATCTAACGAGAAGGTTATCATGCAGACAATGACACCGACGCCTCCTACACTCTGAAGAACTTGACTCTGGAATTTGTTGTTGTGAATCAAGCGAGCCTAGCAGCAGAGATCCGAAATGAAATGTTAAATGAGTACCCGGTAAACTATACAGATATACAGAGGCACCGGAGAGAAATGCTAGACCTCATTAGCTCTGTGTGGACTATCCCTTTGAATTTACCTCGACACAGTACCAGCGGCGTTGTCATGTTGTTCGTCAAACCAGTTGATGATGGTGGATTTGCACGAAAACCTGAGACTTTCATGAGTCCTAATATCACTAAGGTCAGTGTAAGCATTGAAGGTGTTCCTAACCAGCTATATGCCCAAGGCGTTCTCCCATACCAGCACTGGGACGAGGCTAAAAAGTTATTCGGCTTAGGTAGATTGTTTATGGGCGAGGGCCTCAATCCCGAGGTAGACTTAGTTGTTAAGGAGATCGGTCTAAATACCATCGATTTACCAGCATATCTCCAAGAACACTACGCACTTGTTCTTGATCTGCGCAGCACCGATGATGATGCTCTACATGGTAACGGCTATAAGCTGGGTAACGGCAGTGTAGGTATGACTCTGGAGATCAACCGCACTTCTGCAGATGAAGGTACAGTAATCATGTACTACTTCGTCCTTTTGGATAAACAACTAATATCAAGAACGGTCGCCAAGCCAGAGTGTGGAATTAGATGTAAAAACTATATAAAAATGGACTTACCAAGAGATCCCTGGCACACTGCGATTATATGCGGTAAAACAGGCTTTGGAAAGACACAGTATGTGTTGAACCTCTTAGAAACCAGCTATTCATGCGTATTTGCAAGAATTTTCATATTATGCCCCACCTGGTCTTACAATCAAACATACTTACAACGCGAGTCCCTTTCCGACGACTGCAATGTCTTCATTCTAGATCCCTCTGGTGATAAATTACAAAAATATCTTAAAATCATAAGGAAGCTCTACGAAGGTATACATATTCTCTGCATAGCAGATGATTGGTCTGCAGAAAGTGACCTTGTGGAAAAGAGGAGAGCATTACTAAATTTGGCTTTTTCAGTTTGACATCATCAGCATTCGCTATGGGTGTTAACTCAAAAATGGAGCTCGATTGTTACTGATGTGCGTGAACAGACTGAGTGGGTTGCTTTATTTCACTGCAAGTAGGCTCATTGCTTTGATCTAGTTATGAGAGAAAACAGTGGCATTCCACAAGAAAAGTGGCAAGAAATCCGTGATAAGCTATCAAGAACAAAGTATGCTAAATTTGTGTTAAAAGTGGACCACCTTTTGAGTACACAATTGAGTGGGTAATGTTTAGTAATACTTATGTAATGCTTAGTAATAGTTATGTAATGCTTAGTAATAGTTCAGTGATGCTTAGCAATTACTAGGTAATGCTTAGTAATAGTTCAGTAATGCTTAGTAATAGTTCAGTAATGCTTAGTAATAGTTCAGTAATGTTAGTAATAGTTCAGTAATGCTTAGTAATAGTTAAGTAATGCTTAATGATAGTTAGATAATGCTTTGTAATAGTAGTAATGCTTAGTAATAGTCAAATAATAGTTAAGTAATGCTTAGTAATAGTTAAATAATGCTTAGTAATACTTAAGTAATGCTTAGTAATAGTTCAGTAATGCTCAGTAATACTTAAGTAATGCTTAGTAATAGTTAAGTAATGCTCAGTAATAGTTAAGTAATGCTTAGTAATAATTAAGTAATGTTTAGTAATAGTTAAGTAATAGTTAAGTAATGCTCAGTAATAGATAAGTAATGCTCAGTAATAGTTAAGTAATGCTTAGTAATACTTAAGTAATGCTTAGAAATAGTTAAGTAATGCCTAGCAATTGTTAAGTAATGCTCAATAATAGTTAAGTAATACCCAATTAGTGCTTGGTAGTAGTTAAGTAATGTCCAGCAATAACACCATGCTGAACACAGCATTATCAATAATCATATTTGCACTCTACATCTGTGGTATATTTATACCATTGTATTGGGTGTTTGTAAAGTGATAATGAATATCAATAGTCTTATAGAATCACTAGGTGAGCCATCGCAAGAGCCATCACAAGATGACTACCGCGAGCATCTAGCTGTCGTATTCATGGAGGCATGTCCACGTACTATTTAGAGAAGCATATTTTATCTCAACAGCTTGAAGAGATGTCGGGTGCCGATGTGGAACGATTACATGTGCTGTATATGAGGCCCGTCTTGGTGATAAAATGACTAAAAGCTTGAGGAAAACAACAATAAATTTATATGAACGTACATCAGCCAGTATATTTAATATTGATAGTGAGCAGGCCCTTGCCACAGACCTTGGAAAAGATCCTCTTATAAACAATGCATTAGGAAGTGTTAGTTGCGGACTATTGCATAAATGGGGTTCTAAGTTGCACCAGTAAGTATGGTTCTTACAACTGGGCGGCATATTAAATATACAAAAACAAATAATATAAACAATGGAGATACAGCGGTTGAAAAATCCCAAGAGGGTGGAAGCCGGGAAACGTGCAGCGGAGATACGCAAGGCAAATCGTCAGATAACGATTGATGTCCTGCATTCGAAGGAGACCGAGCGCTTTGAAGGAAACTTCGGAAGATGAAGAAATCCCAGCGGGTAGCCGCTGCAGAGACAGATTCACCTAGGGCTTCTTGGGATATTTGGTGGGGTGTACTAGCTGTTGCCGCTGTCGTAGTTGCTTCTGTTGCTGTCGTTTTAGCTCAAAATTGCCACACACCTAGCCCCCACACCCAGCCCCTCACCCCCCTTCCCCCTCTCGCCCCATGCCTGAAAACCCTGCAAATGGCTATATATACTAAACAATGACGCGACCCAAGCAACTTATCAATTCTCTGTACCGGGGCGGAAGAATAGCTTTACTAGCCACGGGCTATGCAGTCCCAGAAAGAACTGTTATGAAAAGCTTGAAGCCACCCCCCTCATTAGGGATGAAACCTCGCGATGTAGCACTTACATTGAATTTTACAGCAGCTACTATGACTCGTTAGTGGTTAGTTTCCCAAGGTATCATTCCTGTTAAAATAATTACTACACCACCCAATTAAATATATGTGTCTAATAGATGATGGCTACGATTTCCTTGCTTCTTTATGGGGCTTTAGTAAACGCTCTAGATGCCTAGCATTTTCAGGTTCAAACGTTGTATTTAGTCAGCTCGCTAAGGACCCTGCTGCGCAGGAAGAACGTACGCGTCATGATAAAGCTGTGGAAAAAATGCAGGCAAGCTGAAATTGAATGGGCTCGTGAGAGGCAGGAGAAGCTGGACAGGATGAATAAAATAGTATGGCAGAAAGACGTGCTGTACAGACCTTTAAATATGTAGATGATGCAATAAGATGTTTACAGCCAGGCTTATGGTGCAGACTCTATTCGACTATATTCGAAGCCTCGCCTAGAAGACTTCTATTCACCATCCCCTCAACAACACAAACGAGAGTTGGATTTTTATTGCAATTGCTACGATTGGAATGGGCTCTGCTTATTTCTTGTTAAATTGAAGTTAAAATCTATGATATAATAACAATCGAGGATTTACCAATGGATGATTTTCATCGAAGGTATGACTTAGCTTATGATCCGGTTGATGACCCGTACTTGAATGGTTTTGACGATTTCCTCCCGGTAAACCCACTGTGGTCTACAACAGAACAACAACGTAAAGTTGACATGGTTCAGCTCGTAGACAAATTTTACGCTGATATGAAAATTGCTGGTACTCCAAGGTATGACCTATTTAAATTGGATTCAGGGCATAATTTGTATCTTACACACTGAGGTAGTGAGTTCCGTCTCAACAATATTTGGTCTGGTAGATGGATCACTGTATCAACAATCAAGAAACACTGAGGGGTGGCGGCAATCAGGGAAGTATTTAGTGATAGTTTTAGAAATGCTACTACCGAAATAGAGAATACGGCGTCTAGCATCCTTGATGACACAAATCCCGATGTAAATACGTTGTTGGATGATACTGAAGAATTGATAAGGAAAACAGATGTTGCTGTTCAGACTGATGTTCCCCCATTACATCTACGGGAGCTCATGGGACTCGATGAGCGGCTTAGAACTATACCACGTACATTATCGGTTCAAGAAAGCAAGCTTGGGGAAACAGACCGACAACTCGAAGAGGCAAGAGACCACCTTAAAGCAACCAGCGATAAAGATGACTCAAAAAAAGTATACGCAGAGAGATTGAACAGCTGGAAGGTAGGAACGACGCTCTATAGACTAGCTTAGACACACCTCGTGGTGATCTGAAGTCCCAGGTATAACAGATATGTGACCTTGCGCGTGAGTGTAGCGACCTTTCTCTGCGAGCAAAGTCGCTTAAGTTATTTCGAAGCAGGGTGTGAGGATTGCTTTCATTCTGACCGCATTAGGGTTTATAAAATTCACTATCATACTGGCATTTGGGCTGGGAGGAGTTCCCGTGCCAACACCACAACCGAAGCCGCCAGTGAAGGATAATGTAATCAAAGCACTGGGTCGGGTGATGAAACCTTTTGGCAAATGGTTCGGTGTAGCTCTACCGGGCAGGATTGGTGGTGCCCTTTCTTTACTCTTCAATCTAATTGGTCACATATTCACAATGGTAGGTAGTAACATGTTGGCACTTGTGCTTGCAGTGGTGGTGCACTTATCGCATGGGTATCCAAGCAATCAAATTGAATATATCATATGTTCTTTAATAGTACGATGTATTACAGCACGCATATTAACACCGGGGAACCCACCAACCTACAATTCCCGCTCGAGGTAAGCGAAGTAGGAATCAATGATGTGTGCTTTACCTGTGGTTGGTATAACCCTGATAAGGATGGGGAGATGGTCGTTTTGTCATTTAATTTTAATGGAAAGGTCAGGACAACAACAATGATTGAGGCAGGCCTGTATAATTTCAATATGATTAAAAGAAGATTAGATAAAGGGATAATCTGAGATGGTGAGGGAGGTATTGATTTCGAGCCGGTCACCTCACTGATCCGTATAACTGTGCCAGATGGGGTTGCGCTTTTTTTAAGTGAAACTCTCTTAGAGCTATTGGGATTCGAACTTACTGATACAAATAAGGCAATGAACACAGGTGGTGTGTATTGGAACGATCGTGTACCTCCTCTTATAATGGATCTTTCCTTAAGCATTCACCTTCGAGAGTTAGATGTTTCGCATAACCTTGTTGACGGGCATCCCCACGGATAGACTTGGTAAACCTCTTGTGAATAAGACTAATATAGGCCGAATGACTCATATACGATATAGTCATTCAAGAATGCATCGACTTGCAAAGGATGTGCTGAGTACCATCACCTTAGAGGAACGAAGCAATAGTAAACCTTTCAATAACCACAATCTCCCTATTGAAGTTACATTGCTATCAAAATAATGTATTACAGCAATTTTCAATTTCCATTCAATTGATTGATTTCCAGTATAAATTACAATTTATGAATAGGGAAATACAATAATATACAATACAAAAAATAAAAATGATGCTAATGATAATAGATAAAAAGTAAACGAAAGGAAATAATGTAGAATATAAAACTGTAAAACGATCAAAGATATGAAAATGAATACAAAATGATTAGTTAAAAAGGGTTATGATAAGGAGTCTAAAATACCAAAATGTATAAAAATTGCAGCTTTATATACAAATGAATTTTCAAAAACTGTTGTTCTAAAACTTGAGATGGTGGCTGGGTTTCTCAGATTAAAATTTGTTTTATTGCACATGGGTGTTATTTCTAAATTGAATGGGTGGTTTTTTGTTGAAACTATGTTTTGGGCAAGTCTGTCAAATCTTTTCTTTGCTGCATCTTTTACTTTATTTATAAGTAAATCACGGTCTGAACAAAATATATTGGCACAATATCTCAAGAAACTATAAATTATATTTTCATCTTTTACTTTTAAAAAAATGGTACCAAACTGGGACTGCATAAATGTTATGAGGCGAGATGGAGGCTGTAAATATCTTCATCCTAGTTTTAGGAGGGAATTAAGAAATGATATAGGTTAATGTAGAGACAATATAATACACTTTGGACAACATCTTCGAAATATGGTTGGAAAACGATAACTTATCATAGATGCAGACTCCCAGATAGGTTGTACAGGACGTACGTTCGACACAATCAACACAAATAACCGTTCTCTCATTCTTTGTTTCAATCAACCCTTTATGTTTTATGTTTATATTTTCAAAACCATTTTCTTTAATTTTCTTGGATTAAGAAGCAGATTTCTCTCTCCACACGTATCCACAACTCTGTTGAAAAAATTTGATAGTCACTTTGATTTTCGCGATGGGTCTGCTTAGAGATGTTGCACGAAATGGTGGTATCATCAGCATATTTGACAACGGCATAATTTGAGTCTGAACGAATTTCATCGGTATATATAGTAAATAAAAATGCAGAAAGTGGACCTCCCTGTGCAACACCAATTTTTATTTCTGATTTATCAGAGTACCCTTTTTGTAGTTTTACTTGTCTAGACCATCCTTGTAAGAAGTCCGCTAGCCAGTAAATAAACCACTTTTCTTCAATGAAATTGATTAAGTCACTGATTAGACGATTTGGCAAAACTGTGATAAAGGCGCTTGAGAAATCAAGAAACAAGACTTTGGAAACGGTTGTATCTCTTTTATTTAGCTCTGAAACTATACCATGGGTAAGAGTAAGTACGGCATCAGTATAAGAAACGCCTCTTTTGTATGCAAGTTGGTTTTGATCACACCTTGTAATTATAGACTGCATTACATATGGTGGCAGTATTTTCTGCATGCAATTAAACCCGATACTTAAAATATCAATAGGTCTGTAATCATTAATCAAAGCAGGATTACCTATTTTAGGTACAGGTGAAGTTTTGGCATGCTTTCAGACTGATGGAATGGTACTTTGGTCGATACTCTTGTTATATATTACAGTAAAGATATCAGCTCACTCATTTGAACAGTGCTTGAATACCCACCATGGGATATTATCAAACCCTGAAGCAATACCATGTTTTACACGTCCAAACTGCTTCCCGACTTCCTCCTGTACTATCTAAGGCATCGTATCAATAGTCATATCAGGTAAATGAAGAGTTGTGTCTTTATTTACTGCATTATTAAAGTGTCCAAAGTGTTCACTCAATTTGCAGCCAAAATCTGCAGATATGTCTTCACCATCATGTATATTAGTTGGATTCCTGATGGATTTCAAGAAGTCCCAGAAAGACGAAGAAGAGGCTATGTCTTTCAAATAATCACTTTTAATCTTGTGAACAAGTTTATTGATGGTCCTTTATATCTTATTCTTTAAGTTTCCAGCCTCGATTGCATTTCTTTTATCTATCTCTAAATGTCTGATGTTGTCATCAGCAGGCAACCTCAGCATTATCTTCGAAATGGGTATGGATTTAGATGGAATACAGACAGTACTTGTAAACTGAGTATAGCATGAAACCACTTCCGTCAATTCATTTAAAGAATCACAAGACTCTGTAAAAAGATTCCAATCTGTTGAAGTCAACATATCACGTAAGTTCTGTATATTGTCAATGCTAAGATCTATATCCAGACGCTTTGACTTTTTTTTTTTGATCTATGTTTTTCTGTATATTTTGGCATAACACATACACTGAAGTGATCAGATGTAGCAATAGGATGAAGTTTGATAGCTTTATAGTGACTTCCTATAACATAAACTGCATCCAAAGTAGAATTGTGACAAAATTGACTAGATTTTGGTAACCATAGATTCGAAAAAGCGACATGGTTCCTGTTAAAGTCGCCCAATAATATCAAGCTTGATCGTGGGTTGTCTTTAAGCATTGTCGTTATTGCTTTCTTTACCTCTTTATCAGCAATATAACAGTCTGCTGATGGACGGGTATAGACATTCATGATGGTAACATTTGATATATCACTGGGAAGGAATCGGAGGCGCGTTCTTACGGCAAGTAATTCAATACCTGGGGTAGATAATGTTAAACATACCTTTGGACAGCTAGCAGCCCATTCCATTAAAATAAAGGTCAATAATCCTCCTCCATTTGCTGCAAACTGGCGATCGTGGCGGAACATATAATAATAGCTTTATCCATGACTATATGATGAGGTGTTTCATCATTCCACTGATTTTCCACTGTTTGTATTTTTGTTTCCTGCAATGCTATGAAGCACAAATTCCTCGTATTTACAACAGTTTGTTCCAAATGAGTAAATTTTCCTTGGAGATTGTTTACATTTGATGAAAGTCCGTAGGGGAAGCTGAAATCACGATCTTTGTGTACTTGACTTTCCTTTGAATTCCTGCCCGGGTTCCTCTGCGTCGACGAACAATAGACAGTTCTTTGAGAATGTTCATCACCCGTGACTTTAACAATACCTCATTCATCTGAGTTTGAATCTTGTGTAGCATCCACGGTTTGTATTACAAACTCTATTCAGCCATCCAGGTTTTATAAATCCAATACATACACACATGTAGGCTGGGTTTCCGCTTAACACTAGAGCGTCAGTCAAAGTTCTCAGAAGTAAATTCAAAATTCATAAACATCTAGAAATCTGCATCATGTCCACAATTCCAACGAGGTTACAAATGACAGACAAACCAAACACATATCAACACTTTAGTGCAAAATAATGTTTTGAAACAAATAATGGTGGAAAAAGGTGAAAAATTCCTTGAGCGATACCGAGCGCCACCCTGACTAGCTTATATCTAGTCACCGGAAAACCAAGAAACCCCTCTTCAAGTAAAAGAGGCAGGTATCACAAATGTGTTATTCACCAAATGTTGGTACAACCTGCATGAGCGTGGATTTTTAGACATTAGATGTACACCTCCAGAGGGTAAGCGAATTAAAAGAGTAACCATTGAACCAGGCTTCTATACTTTTAATACACCCAACAAAAGAATTGATAGGGAGATAAAAAGAGGAGGTATGTTATAACAACAAAACACTTTACAAATCAAATTAGTCATACCGGCTACTTGAAAGGTCAAATTCAGCAGTAACTTTCTATATTTCTTGGGAATAAATCTCACGGATGAATGGATGGGTGCAGGTGTGTATAGGAGTGATCACGTGCCTCCCCTTTTAGGGGATCTTTCTATATGTATTCACCCTCATGAATTAGATGTCACTCGAAACTTTGAGGAGCGTCCTAGAAATAAGCTGACAAAAATGACTGTTAATGAGGAAGTAGGAGAAAATACTCACGTAACACATTCACACCCCGTGATGCATCCTCTTGCTGGGGATGTGTTGAACACCATCACCTTAGAGTGCGTAATGGCTATGGCCAACTCATACATAATAATAATTTACAATTGAAGTGACGTTACTATCAAAATAGCTATGGAGGTTGTTGACAGCATTTATCCAACATTGCCATCAGCTCCTCCTGAGGAGGGGGCTGAGGGAGCCAGCAATTTCCGCTTACAACATATGACACAACTAAAAAGTTACCTTGAAGCTGAGATTTCTACTCGAAAGGTCTAAGCCGCAAATACAAACGGGTCACCCATAGGGTTGAAGCAAGTGCTATTACTAACAACCATGGGACTTGGTGCAGCTGGAATGGGTGTTTGGTTACGATTGTTGCTGTTCTACTCGCGATTGCTATGGAAGGTGCTGCTGCTGTATGTGGTGTTGGTAGTTTTCTCTGTAATTATTTAAGAACACGGATGGATAAGAAAGTTGCGAAGCATCGTCAGATTGCAACAATTGCTTCCTCTAAGCTTAACAGCATCGTAAACCTTGTCAGTTAAAACGTTAACAAGTCTTAAAAGAAAAGGCCCGAGTTGCTAAGAATATTAATTTGGGTGAGGATGAAAAAAGCAGCTTCTGGAAGATGGGAAACAAATTGGGCGGCAGGAGGCGCAGCAGGCTATTGCCAACGCACTGGGTGGAGCCTCAAGTTGGGCTTTCAGCGAGATCCGCCTCCATATTGAAGGCGTCATGATATATATCATATATATATATATATATATATATATATATATATATATATATATATATATATATATATATATATATATATATATATATATATATATATATATATATATATATATATATTTATTTATATATATATATATATATATATATATATATATATATATATCAAATATATATATATTAATGTATATATATATTTATATACATACATATATATATACATATATATATATATATATATATATATATATATATATATATATATATATATATATATATATATATATATATATATATATATATATATATATATATATATATATATATATATATATATATATATATATATATATATATATATATATATATATATATATATATATATATATACATATATATACATATATATATATATATATATATATATATATATATATATATATATATGAAACATGGCAGCATTCAAACACATCCCCGTACATATGCCAAAGGCTCCTGTTTGACAGGATGCTGAGACTGTGGGTGTGGATAACCTAACAGAACAGCGGATATACCCAGGCGGGTCAGATCAGTACTTCTTGGCAAAGTTTAAAAACATCTTTAAAAACTACCGAATACACCGCGCACATGATGATGCACTGCAGTGTGAAAAGATGGCGTGCCGACCCTATGATGTTTTGGCAAACGCAGTTAAACTTTGCCCTGTGGATTTCCGCGGATTCCCGAGCAGACGACTAACTACAAACACTCGACGGTTCGCATGGTTTATCGCTTTCATGTGTTCCATACGGAGAATATTGAAAAGACTTGAAGTTTGTCTACCACATGAGGATAACTTTGAACCTTACAATAACCCGTACAGTGACGGGCGTTAAAACAACTGTGTGAAGAGTTTGAGATTTCGTCGAAAGTTACCCAGTGGACCCCACCAGCGATTCCAAATCAGGGACTAGGGATACCCTGGAAGTGGTACTCAACAGCTTATCACCCTATCCAGTATGAGGCTAACGACATGGATATCATCTACCTCAGCAGCAATTACTATGATAAGAAAATCATGTCATTTGGTGACCGGGCAGTGATGCTGACCGTCGACTACATCAGTCAACCATCGAATATGGAAACTGGTTACTTAAAAATGGTTACTTAAAATTAATCAAACCAACTAGTGATGGTTTCACAGACCTTGGTATCAACTATATCAACGACAGCATTCGTGTTTTAGGTGCTCAAGCACAAACTCGCAACCAAATTCTTGGTGGTGGTACTAGTCTCGATGCTCAGCAACAATTTATTCGTAATGTTGAGGATGCGGTGGCTGCTCCTATAGACAGATAGATCTTTAGATTCCAGTCTGAGTCAAGATTTGTACATGATTCGTAGCAATATGCTTTTGCGTATAGATACCCAAATTGGCTACAACAATAATAGTATGGTTGCTAAAAACCTTGCTATAGGTAAGCACCATAATATACATTTTATCACAGCCCCATAACCTCCAGTTCTTGATTCGCAAGGGTAGAATACGGCAGCCTACCGGATACAGGATAAGTGTTAAAGGGGTGGATGTCGAAGGGGTAGGTGTTGAAACTAAATTAGAAGGAACTGATACAGTAAAAGCTAAAATGAAAAAATTAGCATTATCGTTTGTTACCATCAATGCTTTAATTTTGGGGGTTATATACAAACAATTTAACAAATATATGTATACAATTATTTAAAATAAATAAATATATGAAATAAAAGTTGAAAAAATACTACTACTAAATCTTTATGAATTACTTTAAAGATAAGTGAATATTTGGGTGCAAAAAATAACTAAACAATTCGGTATGCAAAATCAAACAATTTCTATTAAAAAAATATTGGAAGGGTAAATTGTAATTATAAATAACTGCAATGTGTACACTGTTAATATTCCATTTATTTATTTTACATCGGTAAACTAGGCCACCCGGCCCATGTTACAAAACAATTTCACAATAACATACAAGAACTGAATGACTGAGGGAACAAAATAGAAATTACAATCATAACTAAAAAAAACAACAAAAAAACAGAACAATAATTATCATACAACATTCACTGCTTGCCCAACATTCCCACGACGTTTCAATAAATGAAAGATAAAGGAGCAATACGGGACAATAGCTGTTTGGAATCAGTATTTGGTAATGATGAGAATAGCTCCATACAAGGATTGCGACAATAATAACACGGAATATGTTTACGTAAGTCAGTGAGAAAAGGACTAACTAACAATAGATGGAATTCGTCGCCAATAACCCGCAGGTTACAGAAAGAAGAAAACATTTGTGCATAAGGAACACTGGCCTTACGTCCGTTGTTTACTTCAATGCTTAATGCACTGAACCGAAACTTGGCTATAGTTTTGCGGAGATAATAATGCTTCAAATACAAAATACAATTTTCAACAAAAAAATCCTTCTTGATAATATTGTATGTACGGAGACTATCCATTGAAGACAAATTAATTTTCCAATCTTGCATGTTAACATCGATAACCCTTTGCTTAAAACAGCTAGCAAATAGCGCTTCGTCTCCCACCCCTTGATTTAAGCAAACTTCACCGAATCCAAACATGAAAAGAATATTTCTTAATTCCAAACCCCATGATGAAAATCATTACTAATTAATATAAGTATTGTATAATAGTAGGGTATAAAATGCATTTTACAACAATAAACAATTGCCCCGGAGATGGTGGCGGCTTCATTCGTACTCTGCGGCGCGCAGCGAGATCTCAGCAACGGTGGAAAAGGAGGACAGAGCAATCTAGGAGTCTGTTAAAGTACAAAATGATGGTCAATGGTGACATGTTGGACTGTTGATCCCACGTGATAGAGGCTACTTAGGCTATGCTAGGAGAGTGATACAATCTGTTAATAGGTGCACATATAGGAACATGAATAAAAAAGGCAGGAGCGAGCAGAGGTTGAAGTTGTAGTTGAAAGTGGCTCCTGCCTTTCTCCCACTGGAGTTTTCGTGCAAAATTACTTAGTTCTTTTATATAAAAATTTTGAAGGTGTTAGGGGAAGGTGAAAAACAGAAATAATAAGTGGGCCAGAAAAACGACATAAGAAGTGCGCCAGAACCCCAGCCCAATCAGTGAAAACAAAAATGACATAAAAAGTGCGCCGGAACCCGCCTTTTGTATACTTACTACATCATTTTCACAAAGTTTGCTGATTTCAGCTAAAGCTGTAGTGCTAAGTGGAGGACTTATCCACAGAAGATTTCTCACAAGGAAACTGTCAGGATTTGTAAAGTTGATTGTCAGTTGATAGAGTTAAATCAAAATTGTGATGTCAAAGCTTTTTACTTATTTTTTTGTAAATTGGTTATCTCCAAAATTAAGTCCAAATTTCTCTATCATAAAATTAATGCAAATGAAACTTTATTGGAATACTTTTAAGAAGTTAATGGTAGATTAAAATGTGTTGATCTGTTTTACACCTAAATTTACACACCATTTCATGTAACCTGTACCCTTACCTGTAAATTTCCTGTATTAATTACAATTTTTACTTTCTTAACCCTACACACAATGAATTGAATAATTTAATGTTTTCCTCTTCAACACCAGACAGCTTTATAGGTTTGAGTCTATAGGCATGGCAAAACTACCTAATTCATTGGGTTGAACATGATAAACTGATAGAAGAGTTAATAGCTTTTCCTGACGAAATAAACCTAATTGTAACAATGATAGCATATGTAATAGAGCTAGTGTGTAGCCTACATAGTTGCCTTCACCTTACGTTTAGATAATATTAATTTCACAAATATGAGTTTCTAGTATTCCTCATGAATTATTTACAAAGTTTTGTTTCAAATTCTGGCAGTATACACAACAAACCACCAGGCGAATCAAGTTAAGTCTGGGTAGATAATCTGAAGCAAGTCATAGCCTAAACTCTTGTTAGTGAAGTTTTAACTTGTATTTGGTCTTGCAAGAATGTATGCCTAACGGTTAGACCTAAATTTTATTAGGTTAAGTTGGTAATTCTTCAGCCCTTTTTCGTACTACCCGAGAATCCAGACACTTAACTATGCTTTAATAACTAGGCCTAGATCCACCTTAGTTATTGCAAATCTCAAGGACCACAGATATCCGACTACGTACGCATTTGGCTAGCCTTTATTAGACGGCCGACAGCAATAATCGTCACAAAACGTGGACGTAATGTGACTAGGCCCATCGCATTAAAAACTAATATTAGGCCTACGGTGTTGGCAGCCTTCACCAACTAGGCTAGGGCCTAGGCGTAATGCATAACGGCATCAAAAGGCTAGGCAGTAGTTCCTTAAAAATGCTTTATGTCTTGTTCAGACAAACATGAACAAAGAGTAATAAAACCATTGGCATGGTATACGGTACATACCGTACCGGTATCGCGAAAAGTACCTCCTGCATGCACTGTGTGCATGGTTTGTCAGGTTTTTGCACTTAATCCATTCTAGAGGTCGGACATCCGGGAATGTTGTGGTGCACGGTGACGTAACAATGCTTTTTTTGACGATCTCAAACTTCAGTCAAAGGGGAAAACAAACAGTCAGTTTTGATTGCAGTCAATGGAAGAAAAACCTAGTTTTTGTCATTTTGCTAAAAATACTCGACACAATTTATTTTTCTTAACAAATGTTGTGTATTATACAGTAGTTTCCAATATATATAAGTACCAATAATTTTCGCTGACTGGCTGAGGCGACACAAGTATTAACAAAAAATATCCCATTGACTGTAATGATAAAGTTTCCCCTTCAAGTTGGCAAAACCGTACTGAGCCCGCACACGGTTACGTCGTACCGACCACCTCAGAAAATCAAAGTTACATTAATGACAGAAATATATTTGTGTAATGAGCTAAAAGTGCACAAAAAGTAACGTTAAGATTAAAGCAGTAATAACAAAATTTTAAATCCAACAATTTGCATAGAGTACGGTACTTAATTTACACATTTCTTAGTTATTTTCTATTCTTCAAAAGCTTGACTCTCTACTGCCCTCACTTGGAACCAACATCGGTGGATGACTTCAAAAAAGTATCACAATTTCGTAACACTGTAGGTATAGAAGTTTCGGCCTTCGGGCTATACCCGTAGCATAGAGCGAACGAATGACATCACGCTCTCTGGTTCAGCGTTCTGTTATTTACAATACGGATACTTCATGCATCGAACATGGTTCAGAATGCATGATTACTTGTTGACCTTCAGACACGACTGTCAATAATTACAATTGACCTAATATATCACTGCACTTTCGCATCTGTCAAATGCATATAACCACGGAGCTATCAACTCTCAGTTAATAGCTCCATGATATAACGCACAAAAGAAGTGTCCCAACATCTAGGATTTACGGAAGCTTAGAGGTGCCATCCCCTGCAGTGCCGTCTAAAGGTATTTGATATTGAAGGGGGTAAGGGGAAGGGGAGGGGGTGGGGGAACTGAATTAGCATTTGCTGAGTCGATAGCGCGTTAGAGCTATCCGAGCGCAAAGCACTAAATTTCCCGCATGTGGTCCAAGAGCCTCCTTGAAAGCCCTGGAGCAGGTTCCAAGAGGCGAAGCCCCCGAGAAGCTGATGCATTTTAAGCCTGTTTGTGGGTCTAAAATGATCTCACTTCAACCCATTTGGGAAGGGTGAGACCGTGGACAGACGGTTTTCTAAGGAATTTTCACTGGTGGGACAATTGATAGGTTGGTTGAGGAGGTGGGGCAGAGACGTGTATAGGATCGGGGACAGTGGTTTGGGTGGTGGGGGCAGTTTCCTCCCCGAGAGGATTTCAGTTGTATGCTTGTAGAATCGATTCAGATAAGCATTAAAGTGTTACCACTTCTTATCAGGCAGGGGGCTGAAAAAATGGTGTATGCAGGTGTTCAAAAATGAAGACATTTTTTGTTTTGTTGCCCCCAAAATGTAACACAAAAATCAAAATGAAATGAAGGAAAAGAACACAATTTTACATTCCAATTTTAAAATCTACTCAGGTAAGAATTTGGAATACCAATTCTAAACAGCCAGAGGAAAATTACCCTATCAATTGAAAAAATTGGTGTCGGAGGAACTGGGGCAAGAGGGGAAGAAAATCAAGTCAGGGCACATTTTGACAGTAATTGATGGGCACTTTTCATTAAAAAAGAAGAAACACTTTTGTCAGTTTTCGAAAAAGTGTGTGTGTGTGGGGGGGAGGCACGTACCCTGGCCCCGGCTGCTACACATACGATTAGAGCATAAGCGGGATTTGGGAGGAACAAGGGCACTTGCCCCACCCCCACTTTTTTCCAAATGTATACTTTTGTATGGTGATTTTTTTTCTTTTTATCTTAGCGTGATTTGGTTATTTCCCCCACCTTCCTCCCAATTTTGACTTTTCCTAAGAAAGTTCAGTTGGCAAATCTCGATTATGAGTTTGAGATTTGGGAGCCAGGACCAATGTTGTCAATTGCCCATCTGGCGAATAGTGAAAAGGCCTACTTTTGGAAATTAAATTGTTGCTTTGAAATTCCTGGGGCCATGCCCCCTTCCACCACTACCCTCGGTGCCGGGTCCCTGGTAAATGACACGGTTGTATTAAATACATACTAAATGTAAGTTGTCATGTTCTATGTACTATGTAGGATTTGTGAGAGTGGATTTCTATTTGTTTTCAAGCTTCAAGAAGGGTATCTCCTGCCCCGGTCCACCCAAACTTTCAAAATGGCACATTCTGTCCCCTTCGCCCCTTACTCTAAGGCAAGGGCGACTGCCCCCTTGCCCCCGTAGCTCAGACATCGCTGGTTCACGGACGCAACTCTGGTAGGGACCAGGGGCAAAGCTGTCGGAAAATGTACAGTTTTAGATGCCAAAAAATGGCAAATGATCATATACGTGGGCGGAAATCTTTCATACGTCCCAGTTTGCTAGTTGTCCAATGCGAGCCCAATCAGGATCATGCCAAGCTGACAAGTCGAGTGAGGATATTTCTGATATCTAGACGATTCATGACTGAGATATACTCTTATACAAGTACATCCGATACGGGGGCGTATCTTGACTTCGAGCCCAGTGGGGCGGGGGGTGGTAAAATAAATTAGCCCCACGAAAATTTGCATTTGCCCGACCAAAATCGATATACATGTGTTTATATAATCACACAATATAGAAAAGTTGGGAACAGATCCTTCCACCCCACCAGTCAGCCAGTGGCGTCGCCAGAAATTTTGGCCGGGGCACGATACTGAAGTGCCAAACACGACACAGCGTAACACCGTGTTCCCGCTTACGGCCCCTGGTGAGGTCTATAGGGGCAAAGCCTTGGTGGGGTCCGGGAGGCGAAGCCCCAGAAGCTCCGAAGATTTCTTGATTTTGATGCTCCAAAATGGCAGAAATTCAACACAAAGTTTGATAATTTGATTGATGAAACGTGAAAAGAAGACAAATTTTTCATTCTAATGTAATCAGATAATCGTTTGGATTACCATTTCTAAACAGGCTTGACAGGCAAAGGGGAAATTTCCCTGCAAATTGAGAAACTTTGGGCAAAATTGTGCGAATGCATGGGCTGATGGGCGAAGTTTTGGAAGGGGTTCAGGGGCGAAGTCCTGGAGTTTCTAAAGATTTTTGATTTTGAGGCCCCATAATGGTTTCAAATCAACACAAATTTCCAAAATGTAAGTGATGAAAAGAAGACAATTTCAAATTCTAATGTTAAAATCTACTCGGATAAACATTACCATTTCTAAACAGGCAGAGGAGAAATTTCCCTAAAAATACAAACAAATTCGAGCAAAATTGTGGGAGTCATGGGCGAAGCCTTGGAAGGGGTCCAAGGGCAAGGGGCGAAGTCCAGAGGGGCAGAAGCCGGGGCGGGGTCCAAGGGCAGAGGGGCGAAGTCCAGAGGGGCGGAGCCGGGGCGGAGCCGGGGCGGAGCCGGGGCGGAGCCGGGGCGGAGCCGGGGCGGAGCCGGGGCGGAGCCGGGGCCGGGGCGGAGCCGGGGCCGGGGCGGAGCCGAGGCGAAGCCCGGAATTTCTTAAGATTTCTTGTTTTTGATGCCCGAAAAATGATTTAAATTCAATACAAAGTTCTAAATATGTAAGTGATGAAAAGAGGATAATTTTAAATTCGAATGTTAAAATTTACTCAGACCTGTCAGATAACTGGATAAGCATTTGGGTTATCATTTCTAAACAGGCATAGAACAGTAGGTAGGTAGCACAGTCAGGAGAGTAACATAAATTTCACCCAAAATTGAGAAAATTGGGCAAAATTGTGGGATTCATGGACGAAGAAATGGTCTGACATGTATTATATTAATATATGGCGCATTTTCTAGTTTAAAGAACTTTTCATATGCACTCTACAACTAACATACTAGTTCTCCGGCTGCCTATGGGCGCTCATGAACTTAGTACTTGAAAGAGAAATGTCTAAGATTTCTTGTTTTTGATGCCCCAAAATGGCTGAAAATGTAAAGTTCCAAAATGTAAATCGTGAGGTCCGGAAGCGAAGCAAGAGGAATCCAGGAGAAGAAGTCTCGCTTAAGTGCTCCTTGGGAGGGGTCCAGGGGATAGGCCCCGGAAGCTCTGACGATTTATTGTCTATTTTGACGCACCAAAATGCACAAACTGATCAAGTTCGGACAATTTAAGTGATGATACGAAGACAATTTTAAATTATAATGTTAAATTCTACTCAGATATGCATGATAGTCATATAGTGCTACCATTTTAAACAGGCAGAGGAAAATGTCCCCTAAAGACTGAGAAAATTCAGGCAAATTTGTGCAGGGGTTTATAGGTGAAGCCATATGGTCTGGAGATTTCTTGTTTTACACGCCTTTTAAGTGGTTTAAAATCTTTACTAACCAAATTGTAATTCCAAAATATAATTGATGATTTCTAGTTTATTATGCCCAAAAATAGCGACTGCCTATGTTCATCAGAATCAGGCATGATTGAAATGTAGGCCTATATCTAATTTAAACAGAACATCCAGACATTCAAGATTTAAAATCTCTGCCAGTGTCCAAGTATGATATTGTCAGCATGATGCCGAGTCGAGAGGACATGATTCTGATGTAACGATTTGGGCATGCTTGAGATATATCTCCAATTTAAACAGTACATCCAACATTTTACATATCTGCCCGACTTAGTGCCCAAGAATGATGTTGTCAGCATCATGATACCGAGTCGGGAGGGCATGACTCTGATATCTAGAGTCTAGATATCAGAAACATGTCTCCCCCTTCTCCTTCCCCCGGACTAATTCTAGACGAGTCGGGAGGACATGATTCTTATATAGCGGTTTGTATCTCTGATTTAAACAGTACATTCGACATTTTACATCTCTGCCCGACTTAGTGCCAGGTATTAGATCTCGTATGATGTTGTTAGCATCATGTGCCGAGTCGGCGGTCGGGAGGATATGATTCTGATATCTAGCTGTTTGGCATGACTGAGACATACTCTGATATTAGGATGCAATTGCATCCAAAATTATACATTTTGCCTGACTAAAAGACTAAGCTCGATATCCCGCCGACGCAGGTAGGGAGTGGGAGAGGGGGGGGGGGGGGTGCTCGTACGCCCTTAGGGTAACAAAAAAGTGATATTATCCATAACATTTTCAAAGGTATTTTGTCTTTTTGCGAAGAAACAAAAACATAAAGGCATAAGCCTAACCATATTAATTTTCGTAGAAGTTTGTTTCAATACAAGTTTCTTTCAATATTGTTACAATATTTTTGCCCGACGAAATAGTCAAAATTTGAATTGGATTTTTTAAGGTACGCCCCTGATCCGACGTTCTACTGATCTGCCCGACTAAGTGCGTAAGTGTGATGTTGTCATCATTATGCCGAGTAGGAAGTCGGGAGAAAATGATTTTGATATCTACTAGCTGAGTAGCCGTGCATGACTGAGATTTACTCTGATACATCTGACATTCTACACCTCTGCCTGACTAAGATCGCTCCAGCCAGCTGGGGGAAGGAGGGGGTGTGCTTGCACGACCATAAAGATAACAAAGCAATTCAGTCTAGCTTTAAATAAAATTAAAATAATAACCATATTCCTACAATTGTTTTAAAATACTGGGCCATATTTTGCCCAACGAAATAGTCCAAATTGGAAATCTTATTTCCCCTCCACTCCTCCCCCTCGTTAAGTGACGCCCCTGGGTGGGTCACCAGGCCAGGAGCACTTTTATTAATTTTTCTATTTGCAATGACGAAAAAAAGCGAAAATACGGCATCAATTTTTATTACAGGTCTGCAAATTATTGGGGGCTGAAGCCTCCCCCCCCGCCACCAGCCCCCTCTTTCCGACGGTACTGCACTGTTTCCACTTGTTGAGATCATCTTTGATGTCAACTTACTTTACCCTCTTGGCAACTTATTTTCCGCAATTAAAAAAACCTTCTCTATCAAATTGTTCTCATCATCTCCACTGAGCTGCGAAGGCTTGGACAATGAGAAGTGAGGTTAATGAAAAGACTGATAGAAACATGTGTATAACTGAACAAAAGATAATCATATGGAAAAGTGGCGATCATTAGTTCCAATTTTAAGCCACGCCTTTTTACCCGGTGTGAATAAGTGAGAGAAAAAAAGGTACTTAACGACCTACTACATTTATACGTTATTTTTATTTTTTTCATTTCATCTTTCTGGTTTAAAAATTTCATATCCAATAAACTTTAACTCCTTGTTTATATTAATTGTTGTTTCGTCGTAAATGCTGTATTGCTGAACCTGTTTTCCTATCATTTTCAATTAGAGTCTGTCAAATTTCTATGGTAAACCACAAAGAAGGCGTGTTTCATCTTATTTCCCCGAAATTGATAACAGCAGGCAAACTGATTTTCGTAACTTTGATGTACCACCTACATAACAATTAAGATTACGCTGCGTCTTAAATACCCAAGCCCTCTCTAATAGAAACTTAATTTCAATCAGAGTCCGTCAAAATTCTATATTAAATCCACAAAAAAGGCGTGTTTTATCTTATTTCCCTGAAATTGATAACAGCAGGCAAACTGATTTTCGTAACTGTGATGTACCACCTACATAACAATTAAGATTACGCTGCGTCGTAAATACCCGAGCCCTCTCCAATACAAACTTATTTCTTAAATCCCCTGATTTTCGTACATTTATTTAAAATCATAGTAAAATTTGGAAACATTTACAGAAAAATGATGAAAACTTCCTAAATAAAAAGCAAATTTCTCGAAAATTGAAACAAAGTTCACTAAAATGTAGGAAATTTCCCAAAAATGAAAGGAGATTCCGCGAGAATTAAAGATTTCATTAGCAGATTAGCACGAACATTTGAAGGAAACTCAATTTAGTGCAATTATTCAGCTTGAAAGCGGGAAATGTCTAACAGTTCTTTCACCCGAGAGGTGACACTTTCTACGTCCTTGGCATTACTTTTTGCGTTTAAATGGCACTAACTTCCAATATGCTCAAATAAAACTATGACATCTATTTCAATATATTATTAGTATAGGTGAAAGAAAAGTTAATTAAGATAATTGAGAATACAATCAAACATGTAATGATAACTTCGGTCAATTTCATGATTTAAGACTGAAGACTGCCATTGTGTTATGATTATCAGAAATCTGCACCTGGTATACCTGATTATCAGCCCAATAGATTCTTATGAGGTGTAACACTTTATTGGTTTTTGTATATGGCACTGATCCATCTTTCTTAAACATTTACAAAGACTTGATTAAAGTTGATACCAAGTAACAATTTCTTTGGAGAAATAAGCTGAAGCAATTTCCTGAAACTTGTGCTTTTTGATCCTTTCGAGACTTTAAAAATGATCTAACAAATGGTACTTGGCACCAATGTAAATATTTGGGCTGATTTAATTCTATGTCCCAATGTACAGGTGTAGAACAATAATCTCATACATTTGTACTATCCTTATTTTCCGAATGTCCTTGCACAGTTGTGATGATCTAAACCAGACTAACCAAAAGTCGGCCCGAAAGATCAAAACATCATATGTTAACATTACAAAGTGTGTGCAGGGAATCCGATTCTTCAAAATCATTTCTTTATTATTGAAAAGGGGGATGGGGAAAAATTATACTTAGCCCATACTGGAGCCATGAAGGCCCATCAGGCCGGTGCTAATCCCCATTTTTTATAGCGTAAGCGGATGAGAACACATGAATCCCCCTGGACGTGTGACAGGATGTCAGTCCATTGCACTTTAACTCCCCATTAGTGCTGCATATTCTTTTTATAGCTGAGCGAATTGGAGCAAGCAAAGTAAAGTGTCTTGTTCAACGACATGGTGGCGCGGTGGGAAACAAACCATATTTAAGTGCTCCATTATGGTGATGTTTGGAATGATTCAAGTGCTCTTTAAAGTGATGTTTGGAATGATTCAAGTACTCTTTAAGGTGATGTTTGGAATGATTTAAGTGCTCTTTAAGGTGATGTTTGGAATGATTCAAGTACTCTTTAAGGTGATGTTTGGAATGATTCAAGTGCTCCATTAAGGCGATGTTTGGAATGATTCAAAGTGATGTTTGGAATGATTCAAGTGCTCTTTAAGGTGATGTTTGGAATGATTCAAGTGCTCCATTAAGGCGATGTTTGGAATGATTCAAGTGCTCCATTAAGGCGATGTTTGAAATGATTCAAGTGCTCTTCAAGGTGATGTTTGAAATGATTCAAGTTCTCCATTAAGGCGATGTTTGGAATGATTCAAAATGATGTTTGGAATGATTCAAGTGCTCTTCAAGGTGATGTTTGGAATGTTTCAAGTGCTCTATTAAGGCGATGTTTGGAATGATTCAAGTGCTCCATTAAGGCGATGTTTGGAATGATTCAAGTGCTCTTTAAGGTGATGTTTGGATTGATTCAAGTGCTCTTCAAGGTGATGTTTGGAATGATTCAAGTGCTCCACTAAGGCCATGTTTGGAATGATTCAAGTGCTCTTTAACTGAAGGTGGTGTTTGGAATAATTCAAGTGCTCCATTAAGGTGATGTTTGGAATGATTCAAGTGCTCCATTAAGGTGATGTTTGGAATGATTTAAGTGCTTCATTAAGGTGATGTTTGGAATGATTCAAGTGCTCCATTAAGGTGATGTTTGGAATGATTCAAGTGCTCCATTAAGGCGATGTTTGGAATGATTCAAAGTGATGTTTGGAATGATTCAAGTGCTCTTTAAGGTGATGTTTGGAATGATTCAAGTGCTCCATTAAGGCGATGTTTGGAATGATTCAAGTGCTCCATTAAGGCGATGTTTGAAATGATTCAAGTGCTCTTCAAGGTGATGTTTGAAATGATTCAAGTGCTCCATTAAGGCGATGTTTGGAATGATTCAAAATGATGTTTGGAATGATTCAAGTGCTCTTCAAGGTGATGTTTGGAATGATTCAAGTGCTCCATTAAGGCGATGTTTGGAATGATTCAAGTGCTCCATTAAGGCGATGTTTGGAATGATTCAAGTGCTCTTTAAGGTGATGTTTGGAATGATTCAAGTGCTCTTCAAGGTGATGTTTGGAATGATTCAAGTGCTCCACTAAGGCCATGTTTGGAATGATTCAAGTGCTCTTTAACTGAAGGTGGTGTTTGGAATAATTCAAGTGCTCCATTAAGGTGATGTTTGGAATGATTCAAGTGCTCCATTAAGGTGATGTTTGGAATGATTTAAGTGCTTCATTAAGGTGATGTTTGGAATGATTCAAGTGCTCCATTAAGGTGATGTTTGGAATGATTCAAGTGCTCCATTTAGGTGATGTTTGAAATGATTTAAGTGCTCTTCAAGGTGATGTTTGGAATGATTCAAGTGCTCCATTAAGGTGATGTTTGGAATGATTCAAGTGCTCTTTAAGGTGATGTTTGGAATGATTCAAGTGCTCCATTAAGGTGATGTTTGGAATGATTCAAGTGCTCCATTAAGGCGATGTTTGGAATGATTCAAGTGCTCCATTAAGGCGATGTTTGGAATGATTTAAGTGCTCTTTAAGGTGATGTTTGGAATGATTCAAGTGCTCCATTAAGGTGATGTTTGGAATGATTCAAGTGCTCCATTAAGGTGATGTTTGGAATGATTCAAAAGCTCCATTAAGGTAATATTTGGAATGATTCAAGTGCTCCTTTAAGGTGATGTTTGGAATTATTCAAGTGCTTATATAAGGTGATGTTTGGAATAATTCAATTTTTCTTTTCCATTAAGGGATTTGCTTCTATCTGCATATTTCCTCAAGTTCTTCCATAAATTTAAACTTCTTCTTTTGAAGAAAATGAAACAACAGAAGACAACACAGAGAAAATGTATAACTTGCATTTTATTCAAGTTTAAAACTGATTCAAAATAATATGAAAGAAAAAGAATTTACACATAAATGCTACCTATTATCTCCACACCATCTCAAATAATTGCATTTTTTTTTATCATATATGCTCCTTATGCTTTATTATTATACATGTAAATTCATATTTCATACAATGAGGTTAAAAATCCTCATGAGTCAAAAGACTTTGCACAACTGCAAACCAAATGCTAAAAAATGTCAGCATCAGATCTGATGTAAATAAAATTTAAGGAATGAAAAGTACAAGAGAATGAGAGAGAAAACAAAACCCATTGGGAAGATAAATAGAAGGAAAATATGTAGCATTTAAAGATGAGTTTTGTGCCTAATCATGGTATCATAGTATAGACACATAAAGGGGATAAAATGGTGAAGCAAGTATTCCAATGTCCAACACCATTAAGGAGATTAAGTTGAATGCTGTGGAGAAATTTTGTAGACATGACTCGTCTCTGACTGAAAGAATCATCACATTCCTTGAAAATCTTTGTTTAAATTTGTGACTTAAGCCCACTGGTTAAGCTAGTAGAATACAATAACCAAAAGTGAGCCTGAAGACACTGTTTAACTATCTAAAGAAATTTTAAAACAAAAAAAATATATTCAATTTTCCAAAAATAATATTGATTTTCAATAAGATACTAAAAGGGGATATCAGACATCCCTCAGACCTGCAGAATTCAACACCATTTATACAAAAAAAAAAATGCAATCTTCAAAATTTAAAACTTAAGTCGTATCTTCGCTCCTCTTACTATTCTCTACCATACAAGATGGAATTATCTCACCACTTAGCTCATCTTTGAAAGAATAAAACAAGTTTCATAAAAAGTTTGTGACTGTTGCTTTTATGATCATTTACATTTTTTCCATATCTGAATGAATCACTATTATATAATTGCTGACCAAACAACAAATGGATCACACATTATTTCATAGCAATAACAAACCCAAGGTAGATTCTAAATTAAATCTTTTCTCAATTTGAAATAAAAGGTTTCTTATAATAAAGATCTCACGGATTTGAATATCATACCTGAACCATTGAGTATCTCAAAAAAGAATAATTCTACTCAAGAAACCCTGACATGGTATGCTTGCATGATAAAGTCACTCTTATCAATCTGTACAAAGAAGTTAATTCTCAACCCAACTCTTAAGAATTTTTTCTTGCACAACAGTTCCACAACTTCCATATCACATTGTAATAGCAATAATGTCAGAATGCCGCCATTCCTTCCTCCCTCCCTACCATAGGACCAACTCACTGACGTTCTCTCTCATGTAAACCTATGCCACCACAAAATCATATATTTTTGTAAGGTTTTTATACTGTTTAGGCCATTGTATCGTTTTACTGTATTTAAGCTTTTATTGTGTCTTTCATGTTTTGTCTTTTGTAAAGCGCCAAGAGCCTTTTTTGGATTTGGCGCTGTAGAAGTTGTGAATAATAAAAATAAATATATTTCCTTCAGTAATTAGCTCTGAATGGCTTACATTTAACCGATATAAATATTTTGCTGCTGTTCTTCTGAATCACACCTAAGCCAATCAAACGCTGTTGCTCTGGATCTTCTTAGGACCTTTGGAGCTGTTTACAACACAATTTCAAAACTCCCACATCACATTCAGTGATATTTTACACATCAGAAAAAACAAAACATTCATCACATAAACAATAATAGCAAACAAAACTTTCTTCTGGTAACACTTTTGGCTTCCCCGAACTGTGATACACTAAAAGATATATAGCACCACCGTAACTGAGGGAGACATACAGCTTTCCAGCAGCCTTCTCCATACGACTAAACATTACATCACAAACACTACAGGTCATCATTTAGAAAAGTGTGTCAGATGAGATGGAAAAACATGACAGTTTTATACTTTTTAGTGGTACAGCAGTTCGATGGACACCTCATTTATTTAAACAAACCATCCATGTCACCAAATACTCCTTTGGTATTCAAAGTGGGTGCGATCTGATCAGAGAGGGGAAGAACTTTACAATTTGGGAACTATAACGCTCTTAAGAAAAACAATATGTCAATGGAAACATGGTCAAGTTTCGTCCCTCACAGAGGGACTTAATTTTTTTACTGACAAACATGTTTTTTCCATTTTCACATCACCTCTACCTTAAGAACACAGAAAGTAAACTCTGGATGAGTCAGCTAACTACCACCTATAATACTGTTTTTTCATGCAACACTTTTCTACACAAGTATGCCTAATCCAAGCGCTTTACATTGGAAGCATTGATTAACAGAAGATCCTGAATATCAAAGTAAAAGAAATAGCAATGATTTTTGACAGCTCTGTTGTCTTCAATTAACCTACATAATTTTTGCTGCTACCAGATACACCATGCCATCAGAACATTCAACAAAAGGTAGGGAAATAAATGTCTCAACCAGATGCCCAGGACAACACATCTGGTCTTGATACTATTTTGGCAAAGGTTTGTCACGCAGACAAACCGATTGGAAAATTGTAGATTATTCTACAAGAAACAATCATGACCTAATGACCCTAGAGGTCAAGTACACTCAAGTCAATCTGTAAATTCAAACCCTGATGAAATAAGACAGCAGGTTCCCTTAAGTCCCTCTGTGCTTTGTATTCACAAAAATAGATAACTTTAAACTATTTGAAGTACACTGACCAAGGTCAAGCCCGAGTTCAACCACATTACAAGTTACAAACCCAATACTCCACAAATTCCTACCTTTTCCATCAAAACATACACACCCACCAAAAAGTATTAAGTAAATATAAACTGCTTCATGTTTGCAATGAAAATGCTCTTCTTTCTGTTACTGAAATATTATATTTTTCATGGCAGATCTAAAGAATGTTCATCACCACTGAATAAACATTTTCCTTCCAATACATCTTGTTCATGAAAATTTGGAAATAAGAATTCTTGGATAAATCAAAAAGATCTGTCTGAAATATTTGTTGATGGGAAATAGGGTCAGGAAACAGGAAACAATTTTTGCCATCTTACTCTGCTGGCAGCAACTCGTCTAGCATCCATCCACGAATTAAAGCCAACTTCCTTTCTTTCCCTCTGTTGCTGACACGCTTAAGCCCAAATATTGATCAGGCGTAGTGGCCAGTTATTCATTCATCTAGGAGAGATGTAGAGCCCCTCCCCATACCCCTGGACACAAAAAAGAACTGGCACCTCATGAATATTTATACTCCTATGAAATCAATATGGCAACAAAAACTTCTGGAAGAAATACAAAATGTTTGTAAATATCAACTGGCCTTGAGGTTGAGCATAAGATACTCCACCATGCCTATCTCAATCTCTTCTATCCCTACCCCCTCTTAATGGTTGCTGAAAGTACTCAAATCATCACGTTCGCTCTTTAACAAATATACACAGCACCCTCACAACACCCACATAAAAATTAACAACAGTTATCAACACGTTAACTTAGAAGTAATTGACCCAATTTTATGAACGATACAAGAATAAAACTATTTATAACAATATTGACCTAACTTCCTGTATCTGGTGCCGGAAAGGTACCCAGCAAACAAGGTTTATCTAAACAAATACAATTAAGGTGATCAAACCACTAAAGGTCAGTGATGGTAAAACATCTACTTGAACCACTTACAAAGATATTGTAAGGTTTTGTGGACAGAAAGATGCACCACCAGCCAAAATATCCTACAGATACAGACTAGCCATTAGACAGCTACAAACCACCAGCCAAAATATCCTACAGATAGACTAACCATTAGACAGCTACAAATCACCACCAGCCAAAATAACCTACAAATACAGACTAGCCAGTAGACAGCTACAAATGCTTTTGCTTCATTTATAAATCAAAAACAGATTTAATTTCTGATTAAACAGTTTTTAATTTAGAAAATATGATCAAAGTTTGAGAAATACTTTTGAAGACAAGACTTATAAGTAATGTATGACATTGCAGATAACTCTGAATCTGTTTTTTTATTGTTGAGGTTTAACGGCACTGCGACAGTCAGCGTCAAAACCCATCGTAATAAGGGATACCATACAATAATTCTTCTGCATCATCCACTGCTCTTCTTCACAGAATGTTGGCAGTAGACATAAAATAAGAACAGAAGAATTTATATAAGAAAATAGAGAAGCCAGCCCACCCATGAATCACAAATGCAAAATAACATGTGATCTTTAAAAGCTGCATTGATAGTATTTTGCTAATTTTGGTCGTTACATCTACACTATCCAACGCTACATCTACATAACCACCTTGTCTTACACAAATGAAGCAATAAAATACCTGTCACCAAATATATGTTGGTAGTCGTTTCAAATCATGCCTTGTATTAGTCTTAATTCTTCCTTTCTGTATGAACAGCTAGTTTAATGTCCGATCTACTTTCTCTGACAAACATCTTTTGATTAAAATCTGTTTTATGGCCCTAATTACAAAGAGGTTTGTGATGGTCTGAGTTTAACTGACATTCAAGTTTAACTAAAGCTATCGATTCCCTAAACTCAGACAATGTTTACTTGGATTGATTATTCCAATTAAGTACAAATTGAGGGTAAAATTACATTTCAAAAAACTTTTATAACATTCAGTGAATCCTTCAACATCAAACTGGTACGGGGTTACAACATTTAACTTAATTTCTGCAAATGTCAACGAGTAATGTTCAAATTTGAACGTCAATTAATTGTATAACAAAAACTGAACCAAAATATATTTGCCACAGGCTCTAAAGTACTCAATGTTTGCCGTCAAATCACTTAAAATGAGGAGGGAATGACCATATTTTCACTAATCTCCATGATTATGTTCCAATAGGTGTGTTAGTATTAACTATAGATGATTTCATTTTGAAACGTCATCGTAATTGTGCATAAACTTGACAAAACATGATCTGGATTGTTCTTCAGCAAGCAGACTTCTGCTTAAATCATTTGAAGTACTTTGTAGTCACACAGCTAATACAGGATATGCTTTGCACTGTAGCACAAAGAGATATAGAAATCCCAAATAACATAGCTAGCCCAAACCATTACACTAGGCATCAAGACTTGCATGATTTCATACCTGCATGTCTTATTTCTAGCCAACATTGACAAGATGTTTTATATGCTCCCAAAAACCTTTTTCAATTTTTTCACAAAAGCTTCCTCTCAGTGTCCCTGTAAACTTTTAATTCAAAAATCAATACACTTAAATGATGCCACCACAAGATCATTTCATTCTCCGGCAATAGTTTAAACTGAGTAAAATCAAGTTTTGGTTAAAACAAGAGTAAAAACAGTTTCTATAATCAAAATGGATTTCTATTGTCAAAATGGACTAGAATAAAGCCTTCACATTACCGTTATACTCGTTTGTTGGTAGTTAAAAAAAACTCTGTACCAGAATAACAAAAATGTTCTTAGATAATCTGGTACAGAGTGTATTAAGTACCAAAAAAGAGCATAATGGTAATGTGAAGGCTTTATTCCAGTCCATTTTGACAATAGAAATCCATTTTTTAAAATAAAGCTGTTTAAAGTAAATTTCACAGAAAAACTATACAAATACAGCTCTGGTACAAGAATTTACCATAGATTATCTCACTATGTGGGTCTTGCATTCCAAACAACAAATGTAAACCATGTACAAGTAGAGAAGAGCATACTTAATCACATATATGTTGCTGCCTTTGACTGTTGATAAAACATTTGTTGACTGGCAAAAAGGAGACTTTGTGCACCTTTTTAAAATGTTCTACTGCTTGCACAGATATATGCAGACACTGGTTGAACGTGCAGGCAACCGTGATTACCTCATGTTGATGAAACCCATTTCGTGCATCTGCTCCAAGATGTGGGACATATAACTTGCAATGTCAATGTCCTCCGTCTCATACTGTTTGATGAATGGATGAGCCTAAAGAAATTAAGATCAATGAGATAAGATCAACTAAAGATTTATACCACTGGTTGAATAGCCTATCTAAAAAGCTTTACAGTTTGAGAAGAATAGTTTTTTTAGTTTTTTAAATGGCATTTTTACTTATGACTGATCAAATTTTGCAGATTTTTTAACATACACAGAATTTTCTATTAATGACAGGGTACAGAGCTCAAATTCTTCCAGTAATTTTGTTGTTTTTAAAAGCCTTTGGAAATTAAATTAAGTTCATATACTCAGTATACAAAATGTATTGCAGGTGATCATGCATTATCCTGTACTGAATGCATAAGCGCATCAAAATATGCACACACACACTAATGGTAGTGTGTCTAAAACTTGCATTGTTCTCGCGCGATGTACAATGTGCGTATTTTTAAATGACGCGTAATAATACTACAGGTGTTCATATCTTAAACAAATTACTCCAAAAGTGTTTTTCCCAAAACTTTTGTGATATTAATAAAATATATATATATATATATATATATATATAGATATATATATATATATATATATATATATATATATATATATATATAGATATATATATATATATATATATATATATATATATATATATATATATATATATATATATATATATATATATATATATATATATATATGCAAACAGGGTTAATTATAGTGTGCTACATTTTCGGCACAAGATAATGCATAGAAGCTGGTTGCAGAGATGACGCTAAATGCACTCTGGCTTCAACTTCGTGCATCCCTAAATCTCTGCAAAGCTTCTCTATGCATTATCTTGTGCCGAAAACAAAGTGCATTAGGAATTTACCTTAAGAATTTACCTTTATTTATGCATTATGGAGATCTCCATTTGAATGCCTATCTATAAAAGCTTTACAGAATAAATAGTGAAATCAACAGTATAGTGGGATTTCATCACGTGACTCTTAACTCATCTGAAAGCCATTTTGCAGAGAAAGCGTTGTTGCGTTTCATGCGTCTTTACACAGCTCAAGTCACATTACACGTACAACAAACATACTGCATGCTAACCTATCTAACAGCTCAGCAAATTTTACTGATTGCAGTCTTTTTTGTTCACTTTCAATTTTAATTAATATTTTCCTTATGTTACATATATTCACCAGGTATGTTAAGAGTAACTTTTACATGAACGCCATCTGATTGTTTGTTATACACAGACAAAGCCTACCTGATATAAAGTGCTTGCTGCAAATCCTAGTGAACCGTAGTTTAAAAGCTGTTGCATCGTACAACAGAAACCCACTTTGAACTTCAATCAGGATCAGATGAAATCGAGAAAACATCTTATTCCTCGGCACACGTCTATTAGTGCAACCAATGGCACAGCAAAATCCTGGCATAATTGTCTTACAAAAATTATCTAATATAACAACATGCAAACGTTTGTAAGTCTAAATAAGTGTACAGCAGACTACAGCGTTCTTGCGAGACAAAATGGTGACGTAAACAAAGTCACGTGACCTCATGACGTCAGCTGAAACACTCTTATTGGGAGGTAGATTTAAAGGTGTAAAAGTACAACACATTGGAGGAGGGAGAAAGAGGCGAAGGGGAAAGATGTTTTCCCCATTTTTCACATTCAAATTTGAAAACAGTTTAGAAAAAGATGCATTGCAAGGGAAAGTGTACACCTCTGTGAGGTTGAAGAAGAAAGTAACTAATGGTGAGGGGAAAATCAGATGTAAATGAGAAGAAAATGAAATACTTTTTGGCCAATTTGTGTTCAAACTTGTTGAAAAGATAACTGTGCAAACCTACAATCCATGACTTCACATCCTCATAGCTAAATATGATGTACTCCCTTTTGTATGTTCATCATGCCATATAAATAAGGAGAGATTAGGCAAACACCCTAGATTTTTGTGGAAACTGGTATTTGAAATGTTTCAAATGTCTTTGATAGTACAATCTTCCACTTTTGAAATAAAACACTTTATACATCTTTCATATTATTTACATCAAGTTTGAATTCTTAGCTTTTCTGCCAGCTACATTCTTTCCCAAGCCACAAAGGCCCTATATGGGTAGTGCTTATCCCTGGTTTCTGAGTTCATGCCTCATCTTGGATAGGACACCAGGTCCATCATAGGTTAACTCCCCAGCACTGCTGGTACCCATTTCACAGCTGAGTAGACTAAAGAAAGTGGAATAAAGTGTCTTGCTTAAGACACAAAACATCACTTGTAATTCACTCTGCATTCACTCTCTACCACTGCACTGTTCTGCACAATTTTATGCAAACTTTGAACAAAAATGGCTGCATGTCATGAATGTCCAGGTGTAGAAATTTCTTAAATTAGGACATCCCCAGATAGGGAAAAGAAAAAACTCACCTTAAGCTGCTTATACTTAGGTCTGTCGTCTTTTAGTTTTGTTAGACTGAAATGAAACAAGAACATCACAATTTCGCTATGAATCATGAATATCTGTTGTCTATGCATCACTAACAATACATATCATCTGAAACATTTACATATGTTTATTACCAAATTCTGTTTGATGTAAAATCAAGTCTTTTGTCTGTAATATTAGTTTGTCTTTAATGTTATTATTTTGTCTGTGATATAAATCTTTGGTCTTCAAGGCTGTGTACTTTGTCTCTATATCTTTATGTTCCTCCTTAACAGTTTTTGACCTATCATTTTATTCTTTAGAACATTCAATTTACCCTGAATGTCCTGAAATATCACACATTGGTCTCCAATCCTCTCTGGTCTTCAAAATTAGCTCTTGGTCAAAAAATACCTTTTTATCTACAACAGTGGCTTAATACAGTCTATAAACATTTATTCATGTACCAAATCAGAAATCTATTATTTATGAAATTAGTCATCTGTCTGTAACATTGTCTTTTTGGTCGAACATAAAATAGCTGTCTATAGATTAAACTTTGACACATAGTTACAGAAATCCTAAAATAATTTGAAGACTTGATTTTTACCTAGGCTTCAAGTAATGGTTAATAAAATGAAGAAAAAAACACCTCCAATTTCAATCCAAATGCAGGCTGCTAATTACTTTGCTGTCTCTATGGAAAACATGATTTGACATAAGTTAAGGGAGCACACCGAAATGTGAGGGCGCTCGTTTTTGTGAATTTCACAGGTAAATTATCTACAACAGTTCAATAACCTTCATGCCTCCATAGCCCCACAGACAACATGAGGTCACTTGAATATAGTCATCAGATAATTGCTATACCTTTGCGTGCTAGGTAAACATTACATTTTGGGGACCCCTAAAAATATTCCCTCACTTTTCGGTCTAGTGGTCCTTTAAGGTCTAGTCAAAATAATACCTTCACCCACCACTAAATTGCAAAAAAATTCATTCAACATACTAAAAGTCCTAAAATATCCTAGCATGGGAAAGTGGTCTAATTTGCATAATATGCAAATTAGCTTCTGCTATAAATTAAAATTCATATTTTCACTATAAAATTGCATCTAAGTACAGGATTCAAACAAATCAAGTGTCTAAACCCATGTTTTAATGGACAGTGAACATGATAGGCACATTTGCAAATTTATGCCTTGAATATAATTATTCCTGTGCGTTCAGCTTTTATGAATTTCTTTAGGATGGCAACCATGTCCAATTATTGCAACAAAAGTTGGGCAGTCCTTAGGTCACTCATTGAGTTCCAATCTTCTTTCATTTTGTTAGTAACTTTTGAGAGAGCCTCTGAAGAGGGAAGGTCAGCAGTGATACCCGGATCAAGGTCAGCAGTGATACCCGGATCAAGGTCAGCAGTGATACCCGGATCAAGGTCAGCAGTGATACCCGGATCAAGATCAGCAGTGATACCCGGATCAAGGTCAGCAGTGATACCCGGATCAAGGTCAACAGTGATACCCGGCTCAAGGTCAACAGTGATACCCGGCTCAAGGTCAACAGTGATACCCGGATCAAGGTCAACAGTGATACCCGGATCAAGGTCAACAGTGATACCCCGATCAAGGTCAACAGTGATACCCGGATCAAGGTCAACAGTGATACCCGGCTCAAGGTCAACAGTGATACCCGGCTCAAGGTCAACAGTGATACCCGGCTCAAGGTCAACAGTGATACTCGGCTCAAGGTCAACAGTGATACCCGGATCAAGGTCAACAGTGATACCCCGATCAAGGTCAACAGTGATACCCGGATCAAGGTCAGCAGTGATACCCGGATCAAGGTCAGCAGTGATACCCGGATCAAGGTCAGCAGTGATACCCGGATCAAGGTCAGCAGTAATACCTGGATCCATTATTAGGTGATCAAAAATGTTGCAGGCTTCAAGCAAGTATTGCTCTTGGCTCTTTTCTAGAATGACTTCATCGTCAACTTCCAGTTCCATTTCTTCTGGTAGGCCTATTGTATGCCAGTCATCACAGGTACTTTCTGTGCCTCGCTCTGGTTGGTCAGTTTGATCTGTGGGTATGGGCAGATTATAGGCATTGGATACTAGTATCGCATTGAGGGCTGCATCAACAAAGAGATGTCCTCGCACTGCTCTGAAGATTGCTTTTCCACTTAGCAATGCTTTACAGCGTTTCTGGCATATACAACTTCATAGACTTCTTGTAGACCACTTTCTGCCATAAGGCAACCAATAGAGCCACTTCCATGTGTATACCTCCAAGTCTCAAGACAACAGACTTGAGGTAACTGTCACTTAGCTATAATTCTATTATCATTATTGCTTTCCACCAAAGTGGCTGGTCAAATGTAATCACTGGGGTGACGTTGTAGGCCTTGGCTTGTCCGCACACACATACATAAGTAAGTGTGGAGAAGATAGAAGACATGTCAGTTGGTTCCGCACACATAAGTGTGGAGAAGATAGAAGACATGTCAGTTGGTTCCGCACACATAAGTGTGGAGAAGATAGAAGACATGTCAGTTGGTTCCGCACACATAAGTGTGGAGAAGATAGAAGACATGTCAGTTGGTTCCGCACACATAAGTGTGGAGAAGATAGAAGACATGTCAGTTGGTTCCGCACACATAAGTGTGGAGAAGATAGAAGACATGTCAGTTGGTTCCCTTTAAGTGTGGAGAAGATAGAAGACATGTCAGTTGGTTCCCACATAAGTGTGGAGAAGATAGAAGACATGTCAGTTGGTTCCGCACACATAAGTGTGGAGAAGATAGAAGACATGTCAGTTGGTTCCGCACACATAAGTGTGGAGAAGATAGAAGACATGTCAGTTGGTTCCGCACACATAAGTGTGGAGAAGATAGAAGACATGTCAGTTGGTTCCGCACACATAAGTGTGGAGAAGATAGAAGACATGTCAGTTGGTTCCGCACACATAAGTGTGGAGAAGATAGAAGACATGTCAGTTGGATCCGTCTCTATTATGGGCAGGAGCTGCACAGGTGACTTGCCAGAGTAGTCCCCCTGTTGAACAGCCTGCATCAGACCTGATCATGCTGGCCTTTTAGGACGAAGGAGAAGTGCCACTTCCCACAGAAGATCAATGGACGAAGAAGAAGTGCCACTTCCCACAGAAGATCGATGGACGAAGGAGAAGTGCCACTTCCCACAGAAGTCCAATGGACGAAGGAGAAGTGCCACTTCCCACTGAAAATCGATGGACGAATGAGAAGTGCCACTTCCCACAGAAGATCGATGGACGAAGGAGAAGTGCCACTTCCCAAAGAAGATCGATGGACGAAGGAGAAGTGCCACTTCCCACAGAAGATCAATGGACTAAGGAGAAGTGCCACTTCCCACAGAAGATCAATGTGATATGTTGCATCATGCACTTCCATTGTCTGCACTTCTTTGTATGTCAATGGATTACGTCTTGTGTGCTGAGATTTGAAAGTTTTGAAGTTGATCCTTCCCACTTTTATGATGTCATCCGTTGTCACTGATACTCTTAGGTACAGGTTTACTAAGCAGCTTTTATGATGTCATCCGTTGTCACTGATACTCTAGGTACATGTTTACTAAGCAGCTTTTATGATGTCATCCGTTGTCACTGATACTCTTAGGTACATGTTTACTAAGCAGCTTTTATGATGTTATCCGTTGTCACTGATACTCTTAGGTACATGTTTACTAAGCAGCTTTTATGATGTCATCCGTTGTCACTGATACTCTTAGGTACATGTTTACTAAGCAGCTTTTATGATGTCATCCGTTGTCACTGATACTCTTAGGTACATATTTACTAAGCAGCTTTTAGGATGTCATCCGTTGTCACTGATACTCTTAGGTACAGGTTTACTAAGCAGCTTTTATGATGTCATCCGTTGTCACTGATACTCTAGGTACATGTTTACTAAGCAGCTTTCATGATGTCATCCGTTGTCACTGATACTCTTAGGTACAGATTTACTAAGCAGCTTTCCTGGTGTAAAAGTGGAAATAATCCCCATTCCATGGAATGTTCCAAAGCCATCAAGAGTCCTATATTGTGATCGACATTGTCACCAACATGCTGAATGAAGTCTCCTGATCCAGGTTCAGGCAACTCTGCCTCTTGTGTAATAGCGACACTTTTCTCAAACTTCTGCACTTCAGAATAAGAACAGCTGAAGACGTGTTTATTAAGAGCATCTACAATGAACCGTGATGCAAATTGACGGTGCATTTCGGTTGCTAGTCCAAATTGCAATGGGGCTAGAATGACTCTTGGCCCTGTTGCTTGCATTATAGCTTGCCCAATTGATTCTACTTTCAGATCAGTGTTTTTGCCAATGAACAAACCTCGCAACAATGTCAGTAGTGTCTGTAGAATGAACTGCATAGCTGCTTCTGTTGATGACATCTGTTCTCTGATCAGATATACATCATTAGAAGAGTCAACTGCCTTTATGTCACTCTTGATAAGCTTGGCAACTATGTTTATTATTCGTATCTTCTCCATATTGGGTTCCTCTTTCTTTTGTTCCTGGTAAAAATCAGTGATTATGATATTGTAACCAAAATGTTCCACCCGTTTACTTTTCAAATGTGTGAAGCCATAAGCTGCAACCTCTGACCCCAAAAGACTTGTTTCCATTATCTCAATCAAGTCTGTTATTGTAATCTGTTCATCATCATTTTCCTCCATTTCACTGACCATTAATACAAGGTTTGCAGAGACACTTGATTTGTTTCCAATCGGGTACTTAGTTGCAAAATTATAGTGAAAATATGAATTTTTTATGGATTGAGCTAATTTGCATAATAATAAGCATAATATGCAAATTGTATTTAAAATATAAATTAACAATATGCCTATCATGTTCACGACCATTGAAGCATGGGTTTAAACACTGAATCTTGTACTTAGATGCAAATTTATAGTAAAAATATTAATTTTGTCTAATGGCAGAAGCTAATTTGCATATTATGCAAATTGGACCACTTTCCCATTGTAGGATTTTTCAGGACTTTTAGTATGGTGTTTATGTTTTTTTACTGAAATGCATTGCGGTGGAATAAATGCTTTTGCAATTAGTTGTGGATTACCCCCTCAAATTTGCTAGATTGACTGGACTATTAATGAAGAAAGCAATCTCACTGAAAAACCTCTTAGTATTAGTAAATTTCATCAAAATATATCTGAAAGTAAACTCATAAAATGAAACCCTGCTTTTCTACTTACCATACATTTACAAAATCTGTGAAATCGACAGAAAACGAGAGCTCGTCAGAACTGGTTAAGAAGGGCGGATCTCCTTTGACGACTTGAGTCAGCTGATCAAATACACTCTCCCATTTAGGGTACGGAAATTTACCAGTAGCAATCTCATTCTGAAAATCAAAAGAAATGAGGGTTGCCAACTTTAATCCACACTAAATGGCTGTTTTCTAATCTGTTTGACATCTTAATGGTTATGACATCATAGGAGGTACAAATGTTTACCTCAAAAGTTTTTTCCCCCGGCTGTTTTAACTTTATAACGTGAACAACTACTTATGAAAAAAAGTGCATGTGTAGATTATTCTAAGTAATGATATAACTCATCTCTAAAATGTCCATATCTATTTAAAATATCAAGTCTTCCATTTTGTAAGAAGGAAAAAAAGACTACTGTGAGTTGAGAAAATATGAAAGTAGGAACAGCTCTGTGAGTTTCAGGGAGAATGAGCCAGAGACGTTGCGGGCTAAAGCCGCATTAATCTCGAAGTGATAGTTTAAAACATTTTTACTAAGTTAATCTTGAATTTATTATCTGTTTGATATTTATTGTGATAGTTTTTTGATATATTTCATCAATAAAGTCGGTAACTGGAAGAGGAGGTTGACTCTCCTTCACAAACGAAAACAATTCTACTTGCCATCCAACATAGAAGCAGATTGGAGATAAAAGTTTTATCTAAGGTAGGAGAATGATGGCAATTGACAACTTCCAAAGTCTGTAAAACAATCTCTCAAAGACTTGCAGATGTCAGATTGAAATTTGACTTACAACCTTGGACAAAACTAGTTGTCCCATTCTTAGGTCCCCCTTAAACCCTGTTTTAATGCTGGAGTTGAAAGGATCAGCGATTATTGTTGATGGACACACAAAATTTCTTTGTAAAGTATATTTATTTCACAGAACATTTCAATTTTCATATAAATTGTAGAAATAAACATGGCAGAATTTATTCCAGGCGTCAATGATCTAGAAGAATTAAATCCTTTGCATATGGAACTTGGAACATCAGGTACGACAATTAATATTTATTAATTTATAGTCAGGCAGATTTAGCAAAGATTTCTGTTCGAAAAACATTCAGGAACATTGTTAAGGATGCATTTACCGTACAATAGGGACAAATATTCTGCACTGGGCATGTTGTCAAGAGAAACATGCCAATGATGGATTTCACTATCATCTCTGCATAAAACTGACCTGAAAACACTGTTGGTTTGAGAATACAACTGTCATAATA
Organism: Chiridota heheva; assembly: GCA_020152595.1. NCBI lineage: Eukaryota > Metazoa > Echinodermata > Holothuroidea > Apodida > Chiridotidae > Chiridota > Chiridota heheva. Next base: position 451,351 of record JAIGNY010002634.1, read on the forward strand.
CTTCAGTGCATTGCAAGTATTATTCTGCATGAAAATATGTAACCAAAACGGATGAAGACTTTATACAGTCGAATTCATAAATACTTTAAGGAAATCCTTGCATCTGATTGGTTAATTACCCATGTTCGAATGAAGTATCGAGACATGGCTTGAGCTTCCACATGAATTTCTATAAACAAGTTGGGAGAATTAAAATTGTTGATCAACAATGAATCTCCACTTGTTGCTTTTCAATGTGTCTTTCAGATCATACACCTCAATTTTACACTTTTGTTTTATACATTATTCCTGTAGTTATTGGTTTATAATGAAAATTGGATATTTCAACGCCAATTCATAAATACTTTAAGGAAATCTTTGCATCTGATTGGTTAATTACCCATGTTCGAATGAAGTATCGAGACATGGCTTGAGCTTCCACATGAATTTCTATAAACAAGTTGGGAGAATTAAAATTGTTGATCAACAATGAATCTCCACTTGTTGCTTTTCAATGTGTCTTTCAGATCATACACCTCAATTTTACACTTTTTGTTTTATACATTATCCCTGTAGTTATTGGTTTATAATGAAAATTGATATTTCAACGCCAAAACAAAATAGTAGCCTATTTTTTTTTTTTTTTGCTGCTACATCGCGACCGCATTACACGTATATATTCGTGTTATCATCTTGTTGTTAAGTGAATCTATTTTAATGTGTTAGGAGAATAAACTTGTTATCAACATGATTCAAATTTGTTTGCATTTTCTCTTTTTTTTTAATTTTATGTCAGAATTTATGAATCGGAATCAAGTAGAAGGTGCCTTGGTCTCTACTGCTCATTCAAAACCGGCTATGACGTCACAGGGGGGCAGAGGCCCTCGGCTGCGCCTCGGCCTCTCAGCCTCCCCTGTGACGTCATAGCCGTTTTGAATGAGCAGTAGAGACCTCGCACCATCTACTTGATTCCTTAAAACAAAATAGTAGCCTATTTTTTTTTTTGCTGCTCGCGACGCATGCGTACCACGTATATTCGTGTTATCATCTTGTTGTTAAGTGAATCTATTTTAATGTGTTAGGAGAATAAACTTGTTATCAACATGATTCAAATTTGTTTGCATTTTCTCTTTTTTAAATTTTATGTCAGAATTTATGAATCGGAATCAAGTAGAAGGTGCCTTGGTCTCTACTGCTCATTCAAAACCCGGCTATGACGTCACAGGCAGAGGCCCTCGGCTGCGCCTCGGGCCTCTCAGCCTCCTGTGACGTCATAGCCGGTTTTGAATGAGCAGTAGAGACCTCGGCACCATCTACTTGATTCCTTAAAAGGCATACTAACTTGACAGATTTGGTAGCACAAGCATTGGAAGCAATCGCCCCAAAGAGTTGTATACAAAATGAAGGTGGGAAGCAGCAGAGGAAGAAACGCATGTAAGCATTTGACTTGTTTCAAATAATCCACGAAAAAGAAATCGGATGTCAAATACAGTTGCTAACTTCGGCCAAAGAACAACGATAGGACTTGGCAGAATTTATTGTTTACCGTGTAGAGACACATTAACAAAGGTGTGTAGGGAACATTGCAATTCTTAATTTCTTCAATCACAAACTTCAAGTGCAAGAATTGATCAAGTTACAAAATTGTCTGAAGAAAGTGGAAACAGAATACAACTATTTACAAACCCACAAAGGCATCATAGAATGCAAAATCTGTTACACGCAATCCATTTCATTTACAAATAACAACCATTAAAGAACAATGAATGAATGTACAGATGAATGGGAAACATTGTAAGTTACATTCATTGTGAAATTTCTTCACTTTCGATATTAACGATTGCATGTTTTACTGTTGTGTGTTTATTGATTGGTTTGTTCAATTGTTGATCAAATGTTTTATGGCCTTTTTCCTTTAGGGATAGCCACACTGGTCTTTTTCCTTTAGGGATAGCCACACTGGTCTTTTTCCTTTAGGGATAGCCACACTGGCCTTTTTCCTTTAGGGATAGCCACACTGGCCTTTTTCCTTTAGGGATAGCCACACTGGCCTTTTTTCCTTTAGGGATAGCCACACTGGCCTTTTTTCCTTTAGGGATAGCCACACTGTCCTTTTCCTTTAGGGATAGCCACACTGGCCTTTTTCCTTTAGGGATAGCCACACTGGCCTTTTTCCTTTAGGGATAGCCACACTGGCCTTTTTCCTTTAGGGATAGCCACACTGTCCTTTTTCCTTTAGGGATAGCCACACTGGCCTTTTTCCTTTAGGGATAGCCACACTGGCCTTTTTCCTTTAGGGATAGCCACACTGGCCTTTTTCCTTTAGGGATAGCCACACTGGCCTTTTTCCTTTAGGGATAGCCACACTGTCCTTTTTCCTTTAGGGATAGCCACACTGGCCTTTTTCCTTTAGGGATAGCCACACTGGCCTTTTTCCTTTAGGGATAGCCACACTGGCCTTTTTCCTTTAGGGATAGCCACACTGTCCTTTTTCCTTTAGGGATAGCCACACTGGCCTTTTTTCCTTTAGGGATAGCCACACTGGCCTTTTCCTTTAGGGATAGCCACACTGTCCTTTTTCCTTTAGGGATAGCCACACTGGCCTTTTTCCTTTAGGGATGGCCACACTGGCCTTTTTCCTTTAGGGATAGCCACAATGGCCTTTTTCCTTTAGAGATAGCCTCACTGGCCTTTTTCCTTTAGGGATAGCCACACTGGCCTTTTTCCTTTAGGGATAGCTACACTGGCCTTTTTCCTTTAGGTATAGCCACACTGGCCTTTTTCCGTTAGGGATAGCCACACTGGCCTTTTTCCTTTAGAGATAGCCACACTGGCCTTTTTCCTTTAGGGATAGCCACACTGGCCTTTTTCCTTTGGGGATAGCCACACTGGCCTTTTTCCTTTAGGGATAGCCACACTCACCTTTTTCCTTTAGGGATAGCCACACTGGCCTTTTTTCTTTAGGGATAGCCACACTCACCTTTTTCCTTTAGGGATAGCCACACTGGCCTTTTTTCTTTAGGGATAGCCACACTGGCCTTTTCCAAGACCAAACATTGTTTTACCCATTTGGGTTTGATTTGTATAATTCATATTTCGCTTTTATTCCATCCATGTCATATGCATTCATCTACACGTTATTTGCTTATAGTGAAGTTTTGTCTTGAGCCTTTGGCGATACACCTTTGCAATGAATGGTATTCATTGAGTTTATTCTTGCAACCTGTTTTAATTAATATTTTGAATGGCTGGCCTTATAGTCATCAATCATAATGCAAAAATGTCTGAGGCAGTCTCACAAATGCAGGAAAGTTGATCTGTTTCTACACAATCAGGAAGAAAAACTAACTTTGTACAAGAGCATAACAGTACCCACTGATGAAGTGTATTGGACAAATAAATAGAGTGGGAATGTATTCTTTGCATTAGTTTTTACAATTATTTTAAGATTATGGTTTTAACACTAGTAGCGAGATAATTTACAAAGTCAAAGGTTGGTCATTTTATAATACTTAGATGTGTTTACTCTTATAAATAATTTCACGTTGGCTTGCATACTCACTCCAAATCTAGATCTCTTTTCTGATTTTACAGGGGAGAAGGTCATAATTTAAGATGACTTTAACCTTGTTTTCAACTCAAATTTAGACAAAAAGGTAAGTAAGCTTATGACTAACTTCAATGTAAAAGCAAGGTGTTTAAATTATATGAATTTACTTTATTTACTGGATGTATGGAGTGAACATAATCTTTGTATCTCTTGAATTCCTATATCAACCGATTGTACTTAGATTTTTTCCCTCATTTATAGGAATCTGATAGTCTATTTCTAACTATTTTTTTTTCTGGCCTCCAGTTGGATAATTCTTTTTGTTAATCTAAATGTAAAACTACTGTACTTTTACAAAAGCGAGGGCCAGGACTTTGGAAGTTTAATATTTTCTTTTAGATGATGACAATTACAGTTATGCTTATCTCTGATACAATTTAGTCAAAATTATGTACTGCAGGTGTTCTGAATCCGTCCGTATTGTGGAAAGTACAAGATTAGACAGCAGAATTGTGTATTGCAGGTGTTCTGAACTCGTCCGTATTGTGGAAAGTACAAGATTAGACAGCAGAATAGTGTATTGCAGGTGTTCTGAACTCGTCCGTATTGTGAAAAGTACAAGATTAGACAGCAGAATTGTGTATTGCAGGTGTTCTGAATCCGTCCGTATTGTGAAAAGTACAAGATTAGACAGCAGAATTGTGTATTGCAGGTGTTCTGAGCCCATCCGTATTGTGGAAAGTACAAGATTAGACAGCAGAATTGTGTATTGCAGGTGTTAAGAACCCGTCCGTATTGTGGAAAGTACAAGATTAGACAGCAGAATTGTGTATTGCAGGTGTTCTGAATCCATCCGTATCATGGAAAGTACAAGATTAGACAGCAGAATTGTGTAGTGCAGGTGTTCTGAACCAGTCCGTATCGTGGAAGTACAAGATTAGACACGTAAGCAATTATTACTTAAAAGCCAATGCTAATGAAAGAAATAAGCATGAGTTGGGTGTACTTAATTGTGTTTCTTTCAGGAACGTTCTTAATTTCTTTCAAACACAACCTGCTATTTTAGAAAGTCTTCTAGAGGCTAAAAGTAAGTTACACCGTGTCGCAGGTCATGGTTTTGTTTGTTCATGTAATTGTAGAGACCAAGGTGGGACTTGATAACGTACAAATTTATTGTGTAAATTGATAATTGTTTCATTGTCTTTACACAGGGTTTACTTCTTGGGTTGAAGATACAGCAAAGTCTTAACTGGACTGTGTTACTGGATTGTCTAACTGGACTGTCTAACTGGATTGTCTACCTGGATTGTCAGAATCTAATTTTTCTTCTGACTGGATTGTCTAATGATTTTCTAACTCAGAATCTAATTTTTCTTCAGCATAATAGGATTCATGGCTATTAGAAGACAATTCCTTAAGGGAACAGTGCTGTATATCTTTCAGAAAGATTCTTATCTTTTCTAGTGTTTTTTTATGCCTTCAAAACAATGGGCTGTAACAAGAGGTATGAGATATCCTACAGTAGCATAAACATCAATGATTCAGGGCATGACTTGGAAGGAGAACATTTTGTGTTAGCCTCTTCAGGGCCGCGTGAACAATAGCCAACACATAATTAGCATTGGTGGCATACAATAAGCGTCAACATAAAGCAAATACCAGAGCATTTCAGCAAGCAAAGCAAAAGTGTTTGGAATGTTGTCAAGAGACAAGCAAACACACATACCTGACACACAAACACACATGTCTTGCTCTACTATTGTATGGAATCCGCTACATTCAAATCAATACAATCTGGTAATGTCATAATATCATTTGTTTATATATTGTAAATGTAAGTTTCTTTCATGGCAGTCAGTGACGGCGGTCACATGTAGTTTTGTGGAAGTACACAATACATAACATTGAATTCATTAATCTCTTTAAGTAATTACTTTGTGTCTTTCTCAAATAGCGGCAATTGATATCACGTGACGAAGGAAAGTCACGATGGGTTGCAAGTTCGGGCAAGGGTTAATTGTAAGATCTAGGGCTTCCTGGTTAGAAAACGATGAAAAAAGCACAAAGTATTTTTTTAAACTCAAACAGGGATTGCAATGTCATTTGTCAGCTTACGAATGGTGATGTTAATCTTTGTGCTGATAGTTATTTAATATTAAGTGAGTTGAAATGTTTTATGAAAAATTGTATCATACTGGTGTTATATCAACAGACTTTATTTTTAGCCCATTCATACAAACAAAAAGCTTAGTATTACTGATGCTAATGTGGAGGTTGACTTTTGGTTGATGAGTGTAAGGTGGTATTATTCACTTTTCTAAATGGGAAGGCCCTAGTAGTGACTGTCTAACAGCCTAATGTTACAAGTTCAGTAGCTCTAACACAGGACTTTGCATATATTGATCCTGAAAATATTTTTTTGTGATGTCTCCTTGAGTCATTTTAGTATAAAGTACTCTTATAATGTAAAGAGACCTAATGTGTTTGTTTGTTTGTTTGTTTGTTTGATAGTCAGTGCAGTAAAGCTGAGAGGTCAGCATTTTTTAAGGAAAGAGACCAATGTCAAGAACAAAAGCACCCTGGGTTTGATTCCCATGGTTGTGGGTCAATGATTGGCTCAAAAAGCAAAAGCTCTGGGAAGGTTGTACAGGGGGCAAGCAAGGAGAACGTGTTGATTGTGAGGATGCAGTGGCTTGTTACAGAGGGGTTGGGGGAACCAATAAGGAGGTGGGAGTGAGATACAGCACCCTGGGTTTGATTCCCGGTGGGTCAATGACTGACTAATAAAACGGTCATTCTTGACGTAAATACTCCCATGGAGGTCTGTTGGGACATTATAAACCTTGGTAAGCAACAACAACAATGTTCAGGATGCCTGTTGCTGATTTTAACACAGTAGTAAACCAAAAATGTTCTCTGCAAATTCTGGAGGAAAGCCCACCAACTTTTAAACTCTTCACAGCTACCATCAAACCAATAATGGTTGTATGCTCAGAAAATTGACTCTTAAAGCAAGAGAGATGAAACGGCGAGATGGATGTTACACAAATTTGCTCAGGAGAATCCAGAACATCTCATGGAAGAAGCACTACACTCTGCAACAAATTATATGGCAAGCTCTCCCTATATCAATCTGTCTCGCACAAGTAAGAGTTCAGTTTGCTGGCCACTCACATCGCGCCAAAGGAGAACCACTATCTGATCTCCTCTAGCCCTCACACAGCAAGAAAATGACGTACCCGCACATGATCTCAAGAGACACTGGAATCAAGGTAGAAGATCTCCCTGTGCCTATGGCAAATCATAAAGCCTGGAAACAAGTTGTAAAAAACATCTCAACCACGGCAACAAGATGATGATGCTCTCTGCCTCATGCTAACTATCATTTCATATGCAAATTCATCAGGACAAAATTAAAGTGGTCGCAAGAGAAGGTATACTAAAACAAAACCTCGGGCAATCAATTTGATGGAAACCAAGAAGGTTAAGTCAAGTGAATTTACCAAAACTGTCAAATTCTGAAAATGCTCAAATAAATATCAGGGGTAGAAAAAATATTTTATTTTCTGGGAACATAGAAAGTCTTACAAAATGTTTCTGAAAGTGTACTATAACGCAACAACAATAACAAAACCCAATGATTGGTTCAGACTCTTTTCTTTCTTTCATTTACACAACTTTTCTGCAGCTTAGTTTCTTTCCTCTTTTTCCATCTTCCCCTTCCCTAAGTAAATATTTTACTTTCTGGGACCATAGAAAGTCTTACAAAAAAATTCTGAGTGTACTATAATGCAACAACAATAACAAAACCCAATGATTAGTTCAGACTCTTTTCTTTCTTTCATTTACACAACTATTTTGCAGCCCAATTTCTTTCCTCTTTTTTTTTTATCCCCCTCCCCCCCTCCCTGCTCCTTCCTATTATTTCTTTTCTTCCTCTTTATCTTTCTGGAGACCTAAAACAAATTTCTGGGAACATTGGTGATGTGGTACGCCACCATTGGCATTTCTGGGAACATTGGTGCTCTGGTCTGCTATATTTTCGACCCCTAATATATACACTGAATACCAACTCACCATGGTAATACCAAGACTCCATACATCTGATCTGATATCATACCCTCCTCTGGATGTACTGGGGTCTATCCTTTCAGGCTGCAAGAAAATAATAATGATGAAGATTCTCCTTGATTAAATATGAACAGGGCATATCACTGGCAGACTGAGGCAAGATGAGTTCAAAAAAACTACCAAAATTATGAAATACCCAATAATTATTTAGTGCTGTAGATTTGCAATTATTTCAATAATCTTTTAATCGGCAAAATTTGGGAAAAACAGCAAACTTCTAAGTGTTCAATGAAAATTAGTGACATTTTCGTGGAATGGTACAGTTCCCACACAAACATACCATGCATCTTTTAGAAAACAAATAGGCCAAGAATCGCACCAAAGTGCAAATATCCTGTCTTAGAATGATCCTTTATGCTCATAAAATTAGTTGAAAAGAAAGATCTTGGGTTTGCATAACCTTCAAACAGGTGTAGCTATAAAATATCAGCGAAAAAATGTTGCCAATATTCCAACCTTACTTACACTGCTGAAGAGTCACATCCCTGGTATATGACAAAGCTGTTACATAATAATCTATGGACAGACAGTAACCCAGTGAGACCAGTTTAATTTTTAAAGTGTGCAAACAGTTGAATTCATAGTTCTGGCCATGCTTTTAGTTCATACACAAGGCCACCCACACAGCATGTTCACGATTAATCGTTTTCAAGTTTTAGTAAACAATTTTGAAGAGTTGAGAGCAATAAGCGATTAATTGCTAATTGTTAACAGCACTACAACAATTCTTAACACAATCGCTTAAAAATTTACTAAATTACAGCCAAAAAGGTAAAAACTCCATAACTCAGCCGCTCACTTTGGTTTGTTTGTTTGTTTGATGAGGTCTTAACGGCACCACGACAACGAGGGTCAAATTGTGCCTGAGAGGTCAGATCATTTTAGAGGTAGGAAGGAAAGAAACCAGGGGGAGGTCTTAGATTCTCAAATGGTCACAAAAAAAGAATGGGTTAACATTAATCGGCTGAAACTTAACTTTCATTAACATTTAAATATCTTTATACAAGGGGTACCTTTATAACTTTCCTCACAGGAGACAACCAAGCCTAGTTAGGCAAAAGAGAATCAAATCTACTCACAGCCATATATGGCCTGCACCCAGCATCACTGGTTTTTGCGATGGAATCTACTAGCTGGCCACTGATACCGAAATCACATAGCTTGATGTTACCATGTCTGTCTGTAAGGATGTTTGATGGTTTCACATCTAAAAAAAAATGAAACGTTATAAATATCACTGAGTTGGTTAAAAGGGTGCTCAGTTGAAAAGTGAGAACATGTTTTATATCTATGTTTGTGTGATTTTCACTGTTAGTGATCACGTTTGCCATCCAACAATGGATGAATGTTCACCAAATGAGTAATAGAATCTCAACTACTATCACAACTTGAAGAAAGTAGTCCTAATAGCATGAAAAGTAAAATTTATTTTACATCAAAGTTGAATATTCCTGTCATAGAAACTTCCAGTGCTGTAAAGAGAAGCATTCAATTACTCTAGGGACTCCAGAATAATCTACTTCCATGCTTTAATTAACCTCATGGAGTTAGTTGATTAACAGCTTTTTCAACCGATCATCACAAAATTTTCCTAGCAACAAAATCTGCATAACTAAGTGGGGAAAAACTTTTATGCGGTACTGGTACAAAACCTCTATGCGGTACTGGTACAGTACAGCTAGCTAGCAGTCAATGCAATATACTGCACAAAACTAATTTCTGCACACACAGACTAAATGACAATAAGATGGTGAACAAAAACTGCGCCTACGGGCTCGCTACAGGCTTTGTAAATCCAATTCCCGTCACACAGAACAGTTAGCAAACAGAATTTTGTTTATTCCTTTGACTAAAACTCTAAAGATGCCATAAATGGAACAAAGCTTGCAGCAGGCCATATGAACATCTAAATGTCAATGCATTGGTCATACATGATTGCAGATTTGGGGTTTGTTTGCCCCACCTACAGTACAGTCGGTAATAAGCGTACCGATATCGCAGTTAGCGCGGATTATTTACCGCGATTAATGCCCTTACCGCCGCCATTGTATTCGTGTCTTTCATGCACCGGCGGCACTTGCCCCAACTCTGCGCTAAGCGCGTCCGATAATCCATTTTAATCTGCTCCTCCCTCAAAGAGGTTTAGCGGTAATAGTATTACAGGAGTAACGCGTCTCATTGCGCTAAGCTTGTTAGCGCATAACGTAACTGCACTGAGTGTAATCCCAATCTGTGTACATGCATCACTGCACTTAGCACGCAGTGTTTTATAAATTTATTTAAGCGAAACTTTTTGTCTTCTTTTTGAGATAAACAACATAAATTCTGCCGTAAAACCTGTGTGTAGCGTAGATTTCTCACATACTTTGAGACTGTAATTTATTAGATAAGAGTCTAACGTTAATACGATTTCGCCAGACTTTTCTTTATTCCTTCAAGTTTGAACGTACAGTATGTTAGGCTAGTTGCCATCTTATAGTAAAACTGGGTGAAAGGCCTAATGTTAGGCCTAACCGTGATAATTCATAGAGAGACAGCCCAGAGGTTAAATTTGATCGAAAATAGTTTTAAAACGTTAATTGCTGTCATTGAGATGTATCAATAAGATGAATCATTGATTTTAAGTAAATTTCAGCCCCTTTTGGAAATGCAAATGCAAGAATTTACTGGAAATTTTGAGAGAAGTGAAGACTTAACTCACAATAAGAATAAAAAGTTAAGATAATCGTTAAAAAGCATTTAACTTGTCACTGCCATTTCCCCGACTGTTGGCTTCGGCCCGACTATGTACTTGTGAAAATGGAATATTGGTACATGGATGTCAGTTAATGGTTCCTTAAACCCTTATTGGCAACATTTATGGAGTAGCCCGCCATTATGTCACCCGGACTTGGCCCAACCTATGTCCACTGTGGTGCTATGGTAGAAGGGAATAGAGAACCAACTCTACCCTTAGGGTGCCATGATATTGCTAATGGGGTTTTGTGGCAATTGTGATGCAGTTATTTTCATTTTCCACTGATTTATAAACATCAAAACATGACGTCAGATCACGTCATTAATGACTTTTTCAATGTTGCTGACATGCCTGAACTATATTCTGCTCTGAATGAAAAGTTGATAGAAATTCCTTTTTTTTTTTTGAAGGGGAGGGGGTGATTTATTAAGAAAATCAGCTTCTTTAAAATAAAAAAATTCTTTCAGGAGACCTTTTTCCTAGTCATAGAAAATCAAATTTTCTGTTTCCTTGGACCCCCACCAGGGGCCTTAAGTGGGCCCCTGGCCCCCACGCTAAAAAGTGTTTGGCGCATTGCGCTCGCGCTTCGGCGCCAGCAATAAACTGCTTTCAATTTTTCAACATTTATTTTTAATAAGCTACTTTCAGCTTTTTTTATCAAGTGTCTCTCACATGCCCGAGTACTGTTTGGGCCTTCATTTACAATTCCTTACTTCATCATTAAAGTACTGCAGGAAGGGGAACCCCCTCCTCTTCCTTGAGGGAATTTTATGGAAATAATGATTGTATTTCGTGGTGAGTCCCATTTGTTCTTAACGACTATTAGTTTATTTGTTCTTAACAACTTGCTTCCACAATCCCCAATGTCAACCATACTGAGGATGTGTATCATAACCACAGCTGTTAAAAATGGTCGTTTCTTTGAACTATACTCAATATGAGTTTCACCATCGATTGCATTTTAAAAGCAGAGGTATTTATAAGCTGGAATATATAGTTTGCTGATTAAAACATTACATAATGTTAAATGTTAGTCAATCTAAAGCAATAATCATTCATATATAACCTCTTTTGGCAAAAATGACTTGACTGTTAAAGGAGGCACAGTCTGACATAATTCTTTATTTCATATAATAGAATTGAAATAACTAATTTTCTGACCAAGTTCCATAACCTTGAAGCAATCTAACATATTTTTGTTTAATTGTTAAAAACTTTAATGCTACTACTTTATAGTACCATGGTAGCTGCCATTTTGATTGCAAAACATGCAGATTATGTCATCGCCCAGCAGGATCTTGGAATGCTTTGTATTTCTTTAAAATGTACCACAAGTTTTCTAGCTTATGAACAAGTGTCTTTATTTTGTAAGGGTGAAGGAAAATTTTGTGTATTCATGAAATTGAAAAATCAAAACATGCTGATATAACTTTGTGTCACATCATTTTGAAATAAAAGACTTTAATCACATATGTAAAGAATTACATTATAATCTTTATGTCCCTATTGGGGAATCTATGTCATCATGCACAATATTTCAATACAGAATTGAACAAAATGGCAGCCCCCTGTATCGATTTCAAACATGAATAACTTGAGATAGGAATTTGACTCTGATGTTTTTGGCAGTTGGTTAAGATCTTGTATTCTCTATCATATGAAATAATGATTGTATCAGACTTTATGCCTCCTTTAATGTGTCGTTATGCCGAACAAGCATGCTAGTTAATAATGATAGAATATATCTGCCAAATTTTTAAGAAAATGTTAAGATGCTCAATTAGGCATGATGGAAATCTTCTGTTTTTGATTCCTGGAAATGTGAAGTCTTATGCGGCAGCGACACTTGTACCTGCTGAGGTAAACTCTGTTATAACCAGGTCTCTGACGGGATGTTGTACTGTATATTACCCGATGGCAGGGAAAATATTCGTTTAAATTTTCTCGTACCACTTCACAAAGAAGCATCGATCAAAACATTTGAAATGAAGTGAAGTAAAACCAAGTCAGTTAGTCAAGAGTGGAGGTAAGTTCCGACAGAAAATAACTTTGCGGAATATAATTATTTTAAAAACAAGACATTGGGTAAAAAAAAAAAAAAAAAAGGAGGCAGGTAAAATGATAATTATGAATTGGACCAGGCTTCACCTTTTACCACCATCGGTCATCTGTGGAGAAAATCCTATCACAAACCTAAGTCCTGTATCATATTTTAAAAATAGGATCTACATAAATATGATCAAACCAATATTCAGGGCCCCTGACACAGGTTTCATATGGCAGGTGAGAGGGGGAGATTAATGTTGTCAATTAATTTTGTTGTGGATAAATAACACAAGATCAATTTGAAAACCATTGCTTTGTAATTAACACAAGACCAATTTGAAAATTATTGCTTTGAACATTATTCGGGAAGGGGGAAACATTCGGGAAGGAGAAACATTATTCGGAAAGGGGGAACATTATTCGGGAAGGGGGAACATTATTCGAATGGGGGCTATGCCCTTCCCCATGTCGGAACCCTGATATTCAATGCCTTCTACCACCCTGATATTGCAATTTTCATGGAATGAAGCAATGCAGGCTTACCTATTTTATGTGCAGTTTTGACAGCACTAAATTTCACTTCTTTTTTTACCCAATTGAGCTTAGTTAATTTAGGCCTACACTTTTTTCTAATATCACTCACTCTGTTTTGTACATAAACTGGAATATAAAAAAAAGTACTCTACACAAGTGGAAGAAAAAAGCAGTAACAGCATTTCATTACGCCCAACATTACTTGACACATGCACAGGAATTTTTTTATTTACTGTATCAAGTAGGCCTAATAGTAAGAAAGAAAGGTTCAACGCGACACGAGTTTATAGACCCTCTTGACTTCTGCCTCTTTTTCACGGCCAAATGCTGTAGCTGTTTTTCTTCATACTGGCTGAAGCCGGATGTCCTTGATATTGGATTGCTGACAGAATGGCGTAGAAACGTTACTATAAAAATAATTATTCATGCAAAGGGAAAAAAAAAAGCTCTTTAAAGTTTTTTGTAAATTCTTGTTGACTTAGACTGACAAAGCAATAATAAGCATCCATACTGGCCCAGGGATTTTTCAATGTATCTTGTCTAATCTGCAAAACTGACAAAGGCTCAGAAGTTCGGAAGCTGTAGAAAAAATATAAGACATACATGTCAACATCAGTTTAAAATTATTCATTTCCCATCCTCAACATTTGGCCTAACAGTAGATCTATAATCGTGAAAAATATCAAACGAAATATTTAGTCAATAATATTTAACAGAACCCTCCTACCAATATCAGCAAAGCTTAGAAATATTAGCTCTTATGTCCTAATTCTAATTGTATAACAAAAGCAGAACACCATTACACATCGATTAAACCATGTAGCCTAACGCTAGGCTTTTTTATGTGACTGTGTGATAGGATAGCTAAATTCAATCAAAAAACATCGCCAGAATCAGTTTTTGTTTGCCCGAAATTCATTTGGTTTGTCCAAAAACTGTAAAAAATTAAATTTAATCGAAGGATTGATTCAATTTTCACATCAGTTTTTTTTCCTAATGGATTTAATAAGTATTTTTATTGAAAATTCCGAAAAAATGCAATGCAAATGAAGACATTGCCTCATTTAAAGCGAATATTGCAAGTAGGGCCTATGTACTGTGTACTGTGATTCTGAAGCGTTGCGATGCTGACTGAATTAAAAAATATTTATATTCCAGAGTTCAACGTGAAACTGAATGAAAACAAAATAATATTTTCATTTAAAGTTTTTAATTCCTCTAGGCCTCGCGTTAAAACATTTTGCTAAAGAAAAGTCTGCCAGGCCTAATCCGATAAGCAGATTATTATAACTGCAACGTTAGGAGTCCCTTTACAAAGCACAGGCACTTCGATCTTGATTGACATAATGCATACAGTGTGTATCGATTTTTAGCGCGTTAAGTCACAGGTGAATAGAAGCTGCAGGGCTGCAAGCTCGGTGATGTTAGCGGTCACCCACGTTTAGCGCGATTTTGCGCTGGGCAGCTCCATTCATCATGGTGGTAAGTGCACTAACGCCCGCACTTAGCGTGTACGGTTATTCCCGACTGTACTGTAGTTACTGCATTGCTATGGTGTGTGTGATTTATTTCCTAACTCAGAGATGTCAATTCTAAAAGTTCAATTAATCATGGTGTGTATAGCAGCAGATAACGCAAAGGATACAAGACTCTCCTTGCAAAACATTAGTCCGCAATCAATGGCATTTATAAGTGCATTAAAGACGCTAAGTATACACATGGTGACTTGTAGCATTCTTTTCAAATATTTCAACATTCGACAGCTTTTTAATGCAAAAAGAGAAACAGTATTTCTGCTGTAGTTAGGAAGTTTTTTTTTCAATTTTGCAGAATAATATCACATCACTTATACCTTTGATTAAATGAAAGTAGGTCTAATCATAATGTTAAGTTTGTACAGTAGTACTGTATGTTCAATGTATTCTGTGCAACAGATGGCACTGATTAAAGACATTCTAGGAACAAGGCAGGGAGCATTATTTTAAGTAACCCAAAAAATAAGCCGAAAAACATTTACGATTTCATAAACAACAAACTTTTAAAGGTTTTTAAAATTGTTTTCAGAAATTTTTGGAGCAGCATGGCTACTAATAGTTTCTTTCGTGCATACAGATCATAAACTTGACCAACAATAGCCAGAAAACAGAATTATTCATTTACTGATTCCATTCACATTTGTTTTTCTGCCAACTTTTTGCACAAATTTTGACCTCTTTGAAATTTGAATAACTAAAAAGCAAGAAGGAATATGGTAATCCTGTGTGATTTGACCAATTAGTTGTCAAATTAAATAGGTTGGGGGTGGGTAAGCCCCGTGCATTTCCACCATGTTACTGTTTCACTTACCTCTGTGCATAATGTTTAATTGATCTTTCAAATAATTCAATGCCTCCACGGTCTGAAAAAATAAAAATAACAAAATCATTGTCACCTAATTTTTAAATTCAATAAAAAGAATATAAAAGAAGTATTTTATAGCTACCAAGACTTGTCCACACTGGGTTAAAAGCTTTGGAGGATTCCATCTTGAAGATCTCGGCTTCTTGTACAGGACCGTCCCAGAGGTCAACATGGGGCATTAGTAGAAACAGCGTAGAAGTCACCAGCAGAATGAAATATAATTTTGCGCCATTAGAGAAGAAAGTATAGTCCAAAATTGACCAGGTTATGACGTCGCTGTAAGACCCAAGTTGTTTTGGAGAAATTAGCAAATGATGAAGCAAGAAATATTTTTTTGCGCCAAACGCTGGATACATCTTTATGTACATTAGCGGCCACAGGATCAAAACAGAGTGATCGCGACTGCATGTGATGTCATCCACAAAAATAGCCATGCATTCAAGTATCTGTTAAGCTATGCAGTAGTAGCAGTCCACAAATTGAGGGCGATGTACGATAAAGTCAGAGTGAGTGAGATATGACCTGAACGGGATATGTTATTAGAGCTGTCCACTTCAGTTGTCAAAACAAAAAGTCTTATGCATTTACCTCATTGATAATCAAAGTATTCTCTCGGTTTCCACGACAAATGAGACGAGTGAACACACAATTACAATGCAAGGTCGTCTCCTGCGTATTCGGTTATGATAGTAACAATGCTATCACGAAACGCCTAATACAACCCGGACGAGAACACAGGTACGACGTAGGGACAGACATAACATCAACAACCAAGTCGATGTCCACAGCCTTTGATAACCACTTGTGGTGCACTGGCGTGTCTACCCAACCCAGACTTGAACCCAGGGCCTCATGGTCTGTAGACAGGTATGATAACCGATACACCACAGTAGGTAGACAAACAAATGAGACAAACCACCCGTTCTTTAAATATCCTAATTATCCTTGTTTCACTTTCCTTAATAAACGTCAAATCGATCTCTATTTAAATCTCTTCGCTAAAAGCTTTCACTTTCATCATACATGTACTTTTTCAGTGGTCAATCATGAAAATCTTACAGTAAAGAGGACATAACGAATATACAGAATTTCAAATTCTCTCGTAGAGGCTCTACTTTCAAAATAGATTAATATTGCTGTTTGGACATCATCAATTTGCTTAAACAATTGATTAATATTGCTGCTTTGGACATGATCAATTTGCTTAAACAATAGATTAATATTGCTGCAATGGACATGATCAATTTGCTTAAACAATAGATTAATATTGCTGCTTTGGACATGATCAATTTGCTTCAACTTGCTAAAAGCTGATTGTATTATTCATTTGTAATTAAATATCAGAAGCATCGCACTATGGTACCACATTGTGCCTAAACCATATTTCTTTGTTAATGACAAGAAAGCGAAAGATCATAAGACTGTTGGTGAAGAAATGGAAATGAAAAAGATGTGGCAGAAGACATTTACTAAAATTTTACAATGAAAAATACTTTGGGATCCAGATTTACTCCTTTCCTTTTGGGGCTCTAGTGGGCCTGCAGTCTACTCACCTCAGGCATGATGGAGGCAAATGAAAACAAAGAATTAACAGCAAATACTTACTGCAACTGCGATCTTCCCTAGTATATGTTCTGGTATCCTCTGTTCTATTATGTCGTACACATATTTGTAGACTTTTTCTATGGAAGAATCCATCAACTCCATGCAAATCCAGCAATCTCCCTGAAAGAAATATTAAATCAAAGTAATGGATGCTGAACAATCTTCAACAATGTTGCTGGAAAATTGGGTTTCCATAGAGTTTATGTCATGCAGATTTGGATATATTATGAAATTTCCCACAGTTCTGAATAAAGGTGTAGAAAATCTTCCCACAAAAAATCATGACAAAAATAATATTAATGTAGTTGTAAATACATCTTTATGTACTTCCCTCTTTTGCAATTTAATGTACTATTCATTGCAATATTACATGGGAAACTTTCCATAGCACATTTTTACCATACATACTGTAGCTTATTCAAGATTTTATATTTGTTATATTAAAAAAAAAACATTCTTCCTGCAAATTCCCGTTCAAACTGTATTTTTTGCAGGTTTGATGTCATGGGAGTTAGCTCCCCATTTCTTCACTTTTCCAGGTATGATGTCATGGGAGTTAGCTCCCCTATTCCTTCACTTTTCCAGGTCTGATGTCATGGGGGTCAGCTCCCCATTCCTTCACTTTTCTAGGTATTTTGTCTTGGGAGTTAGCTCCCATTCCTTCACTTTTCCAGGTATGATGTCATGGGAGTTAGCACCCCATTCCTTCATTTTTCCAGGTATTTTGTCATGGGAGTTACATGTTGCTCCCCATTCCATCACTTTTCTAGGTCTGATGTCAGGGGAGTCAGCTCCCCATTCTTTCACTTTTCCAGGTCTGATGTCATAGGAGTTAGCTCCCCATTCCTTCACTTTTCTAGGTATTTTGTCATGGGAGTTACATGTTGCTCCCCATTCCATCACATTTCCCGATCTGATGCCATGGGAGTTAGCTCCCCATTCCTTCAATTTGTGCCTCCTTGTGGTAACAGTACAACGATAGCTTTAATAAAACCAGAGCATTACTGAATACTGCAATGTGGTCTGAATACACAGAAAGCTGCTTCTAACATACTACAGTGGTGGATTGAACAATTCAAGAAAACAAGAACTTCACATGTATAGGAACAGGGGCATAGCAGGGGCCCATAATGAAGGTCTGACAAATTTATTTTGAAGAGTTAAGATTCCCTTCATATCTTTTCTTATTCCAAAAAGATAATTTTCGAGAAATTTCCTTCAATTTTCGGAAAAGTTTCTGATGTTGCCAATTTTCCAAGAAATTTACGAAATTATCTTTCTACCAACCCCCTCCGCTAGGGGTCGAAATTCATGCTGTTCCACTGTTCTGAGAACAGTACTTTTTAAGCAGGAACAGCAAATTTTGTATTATCACTGTTCCTATGTGCTTTCCCCCTTCCCCCGAGTCAAATATATAACATCAACGTCCTGCAATACATTGTTTTCTGCTCTTAAAATGTGTTCTAAGAGTAAAATCCCTCGAAACAATTATCTTTTAAAGTATGAAAAACCTTTCTTTTCCCGCAATTACCGATGCAATCGATCATGATGGACCGCTGAAACTAACAATAACCTAACGTTAGGGTTTTGATCTCACTCTGTCAAGACCCACTTTACAAGCTGTAAAATTGACCACAAAATTCAGTGAAAATTCTTTAATGATCAATACATTTACATGTAAACATTACCTAATGGGACAAATAAATTTTGCAAAAAAGAAAAAGTATTGCAAACTAAATGAACAAAAAAAGGGCTGCATGCTTCACAAAGATCACAGCAGCCATTTTATAACTGAGGACTGATAAACTGTATTTCCGCAGTGATGGCGTAGTTTTGAAATTGATTACGGAGAGGCGCCAAGGTATCACAGTATCCAAGGTTTTCACTGAAAGCGCTAGCAAGATATGGCAAAAAAGTTACGCGATGTTAAGATTAAACGACATTGAAGGGAACTTATCTTTTTTTTCTTAATTAAATTTCCATGCATATTTTCCACAAAAATGATGAATTATACTGTAGAAATGCACTTTTCACAATTTGGAAAGCAAAATTCCAGCGTCTATTTGGGCAATGGGGTCAATACTTTTGCCATTCTGGTTGTGCAATTTTTTTTTACTTACAGTAGCATCGTAAATTGAAGCAATTTTGGTGTACTTCTGAAAATTACGGTACTAAACGCGTGTATATGATACATGCTCACTTTTTGTTGTGTACACGTTTAGTAAAATCCCTAAACGTTCACAGCTCTAAAAGTATGTCAGTACATGTTACAAATGGAAAGCATTTAAGTACGTACTACTACCTGGGGAACAGTTTCCCTGGGCAGTTTTCCTTCTCAGGCTTACCTCTTTAAATAATGCCCCATAGAATTTGATGATGGATGGGCAATTGCTGCTTCTCCTCACCACATCCAGGTCCATCAGCAGCTGGTGCTGTTCCTTCTCATCCACAGTCGAGCGGATCCTCTGCAGAATTAAAGACGAGAGATTCGTTACATCAAAAACACTTATAGACACTTTATTGACAGGAGAGCAGGCGGTGGGTGGCACGTAAAATTGATCTTAAAAGATTTAATATGCTTGTTTTGAATAAACAGAAAGTCCTGATACTGAATTTAGCTGCTTTATTAATATATGTATTATGATTTTTCAGAAGATCAATGCAAAAAAGACCATTTAACAACTTTTCAGCCACTTTTTATTGTCATTTGCATCCTTTAAAAATATATGGGGTGCGAAGTGGGGATGCATTGCACCCCCAACATTCATATCCATCTATAACTAAAGGCTACATACCAAAATACAAACCATCAGAACTTCATCTTTTTGCACTCAAACTTGTATTATAAATATGCAAACAAAAATTCCAAGTAAAATGTTCAGCCGATATTACAGCTTTAAAGTAACCAATGCAAACGCCAGCTAAGTTTTTGGTTAACAGCAGTGTTGTACTTGAGTCCACCCCAAACAAGTCCATGCTGCCTGAATCTGGCAAAATGGGAATTAGAGTTCATTCATTCGATTTGCATAGCGCATTATGCCAGGGCCTCAAAGCCCTGTCTAGTCAAGTTATCCGGCTGCCAACAAATCAGCACACATGAACTTGACCTTGACGAGAAGTAAATGAACACCACGTTTGCACACTTCTCTTCTTGAATAGTGTTCAGGGAACCAGGCAGAGGTTGACTGTCCTGCTGTCGGGACCAATACCTTAACGTCCTCCCCCGGGACGATGTGAACCATTCATCCATCGTCACTTCTCTCAAGAGCTGAATGAGGAGGAGCTGCAGATGAAATGCTCCCGCTTTGATGTTCGGTGTAATCTCTCTGCATAGCTGTGGAAAAATCCAGTTAGACCGAGACTTGAATCTGGGACCTTCAGCATCTCAGTCGTGCACTCTGCCAACTGAGCTACCTATTCTTCTACAACACTGATTCAACAGGCTAGGCTATTCACACAATTAATTGTTGTATCAACAGCAGGAGCACACATTGAAAAGAACAGTTAACGCTACAAAATCTGATCTTGAAACATTATGCTTAAATCATACTCTTATACAACAACTTGTTTTCATATGAAGTATGTCAGTTCTGTTATTTCTCTCACCTTGACAGCTAGATTGGAATTACTCTGCTCATGGAACATCTTATTCACAGAACCAAATTTTCCTCTGCCAATTTCTCCAAGGTCTAGAAGATCTTCTGATGTGAAATGGTATGTTTGCTGGCAGGAACAAAGAGAACAATTATTTATAACAATGCCCTACTGTACTTACTTCATGCACTTCTGACCACTATGCGCTAAATGGTCTGTGACAATTTATACTGGAACGCATACCGCATAAAGCAGTTGCTGAGCGACCGCCAAATAAAAAAAGTGCTGACTGTAAAAAATTGTATGTGCTATTTTCAAAAAATAAATCAAAAAACCTTATATCAATTTTACTGATCTTGAACATCAACCATAAATTCATATTGACATGAGGAAGTTTTCAAATTAAAAAAGGTTTTGCTTAAAATAATTTTTTGACCCTACATATCGACCTAAGATTTTGGGAAAGCATTTGCTCTACTCCGCATAACTTTGCTCTCTTCACTTCATTATCTTTTCTTTGTCCTCCGACTTATCAAATGTTCTTGTAAACATCATAGGTCATATCCATTTGCACTCTGGTAGTACATAACTAATTACTCTCCCCTTTTAAACCCCTGATAAAAGCATCTTTTTCGTACCACAAAGTTTTCTGAATTAACATGTACTATCTAATATCTTTTGAATCTTAATGATGGTACTGTAATTTCACTTTATGCAGCCTGTTTATAGGAGGTACTCACTTTAAACCTGTGAATTAATATATACTTTGTTCTGTGCTACCTTCTGATACCTAGCCATTAATTACATACATAGGGTTGTGCGTCCTCAACATTTCAATATCCAATTTCAAATTTGTTCCAATACATATCTACAGTATATTGATCAGGCATATCCCATATTTCTACACAAAATTTTGCTTTTGGAAAATCATGGTTGATTCTGGAGAGGGTCAATCCCAAGAAGTTAAAGGATTAGCTCAATGGTCAAGCAAGTCCCATCTCATATGAAAGAGGACTTAAAAAAAAAAAACACACAAAATGGTGAAGAAACCACTTCAATATCTTATTCCATTAAGGAGATATTCATGTTTAAAGCTCTGTCTTATCTGTGTACAAATGACTGGTGTCGGAACTCTACTACATATGGAAGATTGGTGCCCACATCCTCACATTCTTAACAATTTTTAATGTATTTTAAAGAACATTTATTGAACTTTTTCACTATTTGAATCATTTTTCCTTGAACTGTCATCAAATAGTAAATCATAATTGCCATTAGTAAATTCTGTTTTACTACTTTCCTTACATATGCAATTGTTTTAAGCCACAAAAACGCAGGAACAAATATGACAGAATACATAAAGACTTTGAGGAATATAGGAGGGTGTGATGTCACAAATAGTCTGATTTCAGTTGTTTCTACACAAATTATACAGAACTTTAAAATTAAATATCTCCTTAACGCAATAAGATTTATGAACGCCTTTTTCACCATTTTGTTTCTTTTTAAGTCCCTTTTTATATAAAATGAACTTGCCCAACCCCTGAACTAATCCTTTAAATTGGGCCTGCTGCTTCCTCATCTAATGCTTGGCATTCTAATAAGAGTCCAGAAAAAGGTGATGACATAATGCGATGTTAAGATTAGGTTGAGTATAGCCCCACAGAGCATAATCCCCCAGTTGTCCTCACTTGTTGATAGCCTACAATCTTGGACGAAATTAGTTGTCACATCCTTACATTCTTAAGTCCCCTTGTACCCCGCCTTAATGTTTGAGTTAAAGAGGATCATACCCTGACACTTTCATTCCAACCAACATTGAAATGGAGTAGAATGGAATACTGTACACCTTGAAATCACTGCAAACATAGTACATTATAAGTATCCATATCAGCATGAGTACATTGAATTTTTGGTGAGGAGGCATTAAAGTACATCTAATAAATTTACACTGCAACACACTTTCAACCAGAGAAAGAAATCCCACATGGTTTCAATGCTAATTTTGGATTAGAAGCATTTTTCTTTTTTAATCGTACATCTTTAAATATTGAGTTCTTACATGTTTAGTGCCTGATATAAATAATGATGAAGTCAACAACTCAGCATTGTATTGGATCTTGTATCATCCTTGTTTTTTATCAACAGCATCATACCAAGTTTGATTTATATCTGACATGGGTTTGTGGAGATATGAGCATAAACAGAATTTCACAGTTAGTTCTGCCTTCTCATTAATATTTATGACATCAGCACCACAAACAATAGGGATCATCTGCAGACCACAACACACTCATATACCAAGTAAGTATGGCATAAATCCACCTTAATTATCTTCAAATATCATGTTTACAAGCTTGTTAACAGAATTTTACATTTAGCCCTGCCTACTAATTAGTATTCATGACATTAGCACCAAAACAATAACAGTCATCTACAAACTAATACACATCCATTTACCAAATATGACATAAATTAACCTCACTGTTCTTGAGATATAATGTTTACAAGCTTGTTGACAGAATCTTAAATTTAGCAATGCCTGCTAATTAATATTTATGACATCAGCACCAAAATCAATATGGCTCATCTACAAACAACAGCACATCCATATACCACATATGACATAAATCCACCGCACGGCTCTTGAAATATCGTGTATACAATCTTGTTAACAGAATTGTATTTAGCCCCGCCCACTAATTAATATTTATGACATACGCACCAAAACCTATAGGGATCATCTACAGACCACAACACACCCATATACCAAGTATGAAATAAATCCATTGCACGGTTCTTAAGATATCATGCTTACAAGTTGTTAACATAATTTTACATTTAGCCCCGCCTATTAATCAATATTCATGACATCAGCACCAAAAACAATAGGGATCATCTACAGACCACAACACATCAATATACCAAGTATGACATAAATCCACACACGGTTCTTGAGATATCATATTTACAAGCTTCTGTCATAGACACATACATACATACATACATACATACATACATACAGTACCGCCTGCAATTAATTGGTCGTGGCAACGTGAAATATCTTGACACCACGTTAGTCACGTTAGAAATAATTGACAAAAAAACATACCCCAAAAGTATAAGCATGACAAGTCACGGTAACCACGTATGCCACACAAAAATGATTTGCATCAAATTCATCGTGACAGTTGTGTGGCGGCCGTGGCGGCATGAAAAACTATGAAAGGTTCGGTCCAAATTCATAACGTCGGTAATAACTTCAATATTACCGACGACGAGGCGTTGGAGTATCGCAAGATTTGCTGCATGCAAATACTTTAAACCTTCAAACCAATAGCGTATACACAGTGGTCCATGTCGTTACTTACCTTTTTAACTTAAAGCTTATTTTCATAAACTTTGAAGTAAATTATTTCCTTAAAAATTTGTCATCTTAATTCTGAATTTTTCTATGAATGTGCCTTTACTTTTTCTCTGAATATTAATCTCTGGAAACAAATTTTTGATAACAAGAACTGTTTTATTTCATGTAGCCTATTTTCAAATAGGGCACACGCAACGGCTGTTAACTAAAATGCTATCACAATGAATTGCAAGACTGAAATGATTTGATTTTGCCATGGCGCGGCGGCTAATGGACTATATTCCTGCATGCTCTAGACAGCATATTCACATACAGTAGGCCTACATTATATTTGTTTGTCCTTGTGCCGATAAAAGTGAAAAATATTTTTTTTTATAAGTGATCACAAATCAGGCAAGAAATAATTAGATATTTGGTTGTGAGTAAATGGCTCTGCTTGCAAGAAAACCAGTGACGTTGATATCTTTAATCTGGGTCAAATAGGCCTAAATTTAGGCATTGAATTTATTTCCCACTGGCCCATCTTTTTTTAAGCGTCTTTCATTTCTTTTTCTATATATATATATTTTTCCCCCACATCCTCTTGAAACATGAAATATCATTATTCTGTCGTGATGCACACCGTACGACGTGGATATAGCGGGTAGTATTATACAGAGCCTTTGGCTTAGCTACTCTATCATATGGACAAGTTCGTTGTTTCCCAACAGATTGAAAACAAAACAAAATTTGACATCACCTTTATTCATCTTTCAAAACAATTTGGTTTGAAAGGAAAACAACCCAAACAAAGATGGTTTCAGATGAAATGAGCTGTCATGGGGGACTTATTTATATTCACGTCCAAATAAGTTTATCAGTCGTTGTAAATATGACCATCAACGGAAATTGGGTGGGAACTCAACATTAATCAGGAATCTGCTGCTCATGTGTTTATGACAAAACATTACAGAAAGCCCAAAGCGTACAAACATTCCATTATAAAACTGGAATGTTGACCTATTCTAAAAATAATTTTATTTTATGCAGGCCAGGTATTTTTTTGTTACATGTCATTCAACTATCAGTGATCGACTTTGATTTGGAGCCTACAGGTAACAAATCAGGGAATCAGAAAGTTGATCAAAAACAATCCCTAAGAAAGATCGGTCAAATGACTTGACTTGAGTTAAAGCTGTAAACTCCCAGACTATCAAACTTTAAAATGATGAATTTGTATTCAACAAAACATATATATTCACTTAATGAGCAGTGAGTGGCATAGCTAGGGCCCTATGGGCCGGGATGAGTGGGGCCCCTATGGTATATGCGCCCAATGGTACATTTTTACGGGTCCCATTATAGGACCCAGGCAGGGGCCGGCTTCCCCCCTGGTTATGCCACTGTAAATGAGCAACATCTTTGGTCCGTCCAAATCATGAAAAGCAAGGAATTTCCCGAGGGAAATTGTCTTTTTTCTTCAGTGAAACCTTATGCCGACACGATTATTCATACATGTAAATTTATTCCTATTCTCTAACACGTCCACAAATCGAAGTTTGCCACTCAGCAATGATTGTGCCCACTCATGTTGCAATGATAGCCTATCACTTCTTACATGATCTCAGACAGAGGTTTTGTTGTTGTTATGAACAGTGATGGGGGATGATCTCAGACAGAGGTTTTGTTGTTGTTATGAACAGTGATGGGGGATGATCTCAGACAGAGGTTTTGTTGTTGTTATGAACAGTGATGGGGGATGATCTCAGACAGAGGTTTTGTTGTTGTTATGAACAGTGATGGGGGATTTACATTTCTCATTTCCCCGACCTGGGGATTTTCCATAATGCTGCAATTATTATTTATTATTCGGGATAATGTTTCGTTTTTTTCTTTATTTGAACGTCTGGTATCAGAAGCTTAATGATTGGTTTGGCTGCGAGAACTTTGAAATAAAACACAAAATGTTAACAGTGTCATTTCATTTCCTTTGTAGTTTGTACCCTTCTTGGTTTTTATCTCTTAAGTTACTAGTTTTGTGAAAGAAAAAAACATTCCAAACCCGCCCCAGTTGATAGTAGAAACTGATTTTAAATATTTGACGTTGAAGATTAGGTTACAATGAAGTCTGATCTGTGGGGAGGGGTTAGCCGGCCATTTTGCCCTAGAATTTTCCAAATTACTGTCCAATGAATGCTATTTTTTTTTTGTAAATTGCGCCTTTTCCGTGATATAATATATGCACAGTGGAATGGACTCGCTATACTATTACGTCTGGTTTTACTGATGTAAAAATACACTTCTAGTACATTTTTGCATTAAAATCAAAAAGTAGCACAACGAAAGTTGCAGTGCTACAGTAGGCCGATAACTTTTTTTTTGTAATAGAAATTTAAATGGGTGACTCGAATAAGCACAAACTGGGCGTTGCCCATTCCGTGATTTGTGCAGTTTATGTCAATATTTCGCCCGCCACGTTGGTCATGATAGATTTACGATAAGAGTTGCATAAATTATCTTGATAATTAGCTACTGCTATGGCATAGAATTTAGAACGAAATAGCGGCTATTTGACGCTGATTTCTACCTTGACTAATGTGCTTTTCCTTACGGAATCCATAACACCCCATTACCACCAATGCTCCATTTTGGTTCAAGTGAAATGTGATACAGCACAGACAAAAGTAAAAATCTTACCTCATCGGGAGAGATGTTCAAGGTTCCTATAGAGTCTAAGTTGATTCTGAAATGAAATAAAACGTACAAGATGTTGTCAGCAGGTTGTGGTGCTTATAAGCCGGGCCATAATGTTTATCCATGAAAAGGGTGGGGGAAGGGAAGGGGGGGACTAAGAATGATCCCAATTGGGGAACAAACCCTAAAACCCTAAAGCTCAACCTTTTTTAGCCAAGATGAACATAATGAATACAAGAATTTTAAGACAACAAAAACCCTATTGTATTTCATTTTCACATTCCCAACTGACAGTCGAGAGGGGTGGGAGGAGGGGTGGGGAAGAAAAATTTCTGTCGCTCAGGCTTTATAGCTATGCTTTAGAGTACTTTTGAATTCAAATTCAAATTCAGATTCAATGATTGAAATTCAGATTCATTAATTGATACCATATCATTTATAAAGGTGCAATTACATCCGAAAAATGGACTAAATTTGTCTTATTTTCTTCAAAAAACTAGAAGGGATTTTTTTTCTTCTCCATCTTTATAAAGGTCAGCATCTTTATAAAAGTCAGTCTTCTTGAAGGCAACCTTCAAAATGCTTCCTCTAACTGTCTTAAGTCAGGACCGAAGTGGCTTATTGAAAAGTGCCACTGCAGGCTTGATTGGCAGAGGCACGATAGATGGACAAAGCATTGGTCGAAAGTTAATCAATAAAAAAGAAAACTGCTGATTGAAATAGTGTCACGGCAATGCCGTGGTGGGTACGTTAGCCATGCTAGTCGAGCCCTGGCATAAGTGTACAAAGAGTGATTGACCACATTTGTCTAAATTGAAGATTTGTATCTATAAAAAAGAAATATGATAAAATAAAATATTTTGCTATTCATGAAATCTATTTTCAACTTAATCATTAACAAATGTTATTTTAAACTGTTGTCATTTGTTTTCACTGCCCAGTCAATCTTGCCTTTGCAGGCCCACAAAAGCATGTTCTTGACAATGCTGTACTGTTTAAGTCAAAATCTGACAAGGTTTATGGTACATAAACACAGTAATTAAACAGCACGTGTACTGTATACTCCATCCTAATGAATCAGTCACTTCTGAAAGCTAGCTATTATGTTCTCATCACAACGCAATAATAGAAAGTGAAGTGGCTGCTTGTGATTTCACTATGCAAGTAGTAACGTTTTGACGAGACAAATTGTAAAGGTTTCAAGGAATTTTATGTGAGTTTCATAGTAAAGGGTATGACATTCAACTGTCCTTCACATGTGACAAGGTTGCCGAGAAAAGGAAACTAAGTAGAACAGAAATTAAAGAATGACGTTTACATACAAAATTTAGTCATTATGAATCAGAAAGATTATATAAGAAAATTAACATTACTAGAAATGCAGTTTAATACAGGACGGGAAAACAAGTAACGTTGATTTCTTATAGAGTATTTATTGCCTGTGACATTTTCTTTCCATATTCAAGATAATTTTTGTTCATATTGTACATAAGGTTGATACGAGACTAATTCTTATAATCAGTCAAACCAGAGCATCACTGATGCAGATGCTCAACCCTTCTTCATTTTAAGTCAAGTTTTTTTGTTGTCAATAAAAGAGAAAGATGGCATGATGAGGGCAATTGATGTCAAGTCTCCAGTCCTTCGAAATAACGTACCATGTTTTTTTGTGTGAAGATATTGATTGTTTGTAGTTAAGAGCTTTTTAATGCAATTCTATCAAGCTTGCACGGTTTAACTCTGACGTGAAACAAGTATGTTTCCAAAACCAAAACCGGTTTTAACCAGAAAACCGTTTTTTCACCCTTAATGTAAACAAGCTTTGAACATAAAGTGCAATACACCGACTATAACTGCAGTGCACTGCACTGTTAGCTGCTAATGATGTTTGTATCACAGTATTTTCTGTAAATAATGTTGAAAATGATAATGGAGGCATTGATAAATAAGATGTATTAATAAACTTTAATGTTGTTTGCGTGTAAATTGATTTTATATACTCTATTTGCCCCTCAAATGATGGCAATTTTACCCCTTTATCAGTTTAGGTCTAAAAGGATTAAACAGGTCCCGATGTCCCAGTGCAGTCACATACAAAATGTTGTCGTGACAAAGGGTGTGTTAACAGGCCATCTATATGCCCTTATTTGTTCATGATTTTTAACTCATAATTATGATTTCAATTTTCTTTCATATAAAATGAAAAGAAATTTGTCCAAGTTGTAAAACAGATGATTTAAGCCTCTAAATGCATCATCTTACTTGATGTACAATTAATGCTCATTTGCGTATAGCCTACAGCGGGAAAATTTTAGTGCAGATCCCATCCACTTGATTCTCAACGTTTCTTTGAAACATTAACCATGGCCTATTTGAAAGAACAAAAATAATTTCAACGAAAAAAATCACTCATAAATCATGCATACTGTACCTCTGTTATTTTTCAAGTTCAATTATCATTCTTGGCTTTTAAAATTTTGTGCAGCATTTTCTATTATACTTAAAAGTTGTCCTGCCATGCCTCCCGAAAAAATTGAGATTTAACCTGATATAGGTTTTTCATATCCCTTAATTCAATAAACCGTCAAGAAATCCTGGTTTTAAGTCCATTTTCATGATGAAAAAGGACTCAGAAATTGATCATTTATTGCTTGCTCCGAAAACAAGTTGAAAGGGATTTGTGACGTCATAACAGTTTGCTACATCATTTCAGGGACTGCTGATCGTAAACAATGCATCACACACATACCAACCACGTACAAATAGCGTCTGATTACGAAAGTTTTTCGGGCTGTTCAGATCTTAATTTGTCATTTTCAAGTTCAAGCTATGATAAAAATGATTTGGAAATAAATGAAGAACATTCTCATAATGAAGGGATGTTGTTTCTTTTGAATTTGAACCGCTTGCAGACAAGAAAGACGGATCAGGCTTTAATACAACCATTACACAGTCCTAAAGTACAAAGCCTGCATAGTCGGCATGAAATTCTTACTGTTTCGCAACTGAGTGATATTGTGTGAAACATAATCAAATTGAAGTGTTAGCAACAACATCTACCTTTTTTTTTAAGTCTAATGGAAATAAAAAATTGTATTTATCAATGTAGAAGTCTCTGTCGCGTGACGTTTAGTCAACAGGCTACGTGTACGTGAACTGAATAGTTCATTCACGCAACTCCATTTGTGTTTTTTTTCTTCAAAGAAATTACAAAAAAAAAAAAGTTTATTTTTTAAGTTTTGATATGCTAAAAGAGATAGCTTGGCATATGAACACAATAATTACAATTTAGTTCTAATTTATCGATTTTTCTTCCTTCGATCATATTCTACGCTATATATAAAATGAATCATACAAACTTTCAAATGATTAAGTAGCCCAGTCAGTTACGGCTTCGTCTTTTGAGTGAGAGGTTATGAGTTCAAATCTCACCGAGTCTTATTCTTATTTTTTTCTTCCTTTGTGTCTCTCATTTGAATTTTCATTACTCACGAAAAAGTAAAATTTTCATGTCAGAGACGATGCGGTCAAGCTACTGTTTAAATCGAACAGAACAGAGGTAACAATCTGGCGTGAGCTGAATATGACACTGTACCTGGTAATCCCCGAAAACTAGGTTCATTTTAAGTGCACAAAACACGTCCAGAATTGTCTCGTTTTGTTGCCCTTTGCCATTGATAAATGTTTAGTTTAAGAATTTATATTACTGCATCCTCCAACCACACAGCGCTGCAGCATTTTGTTTAACATTGTTTGAAAAATGTAATATTTTAGAAGAACAAACAGAGATGCTATTAATGCTAGTTGTGAAATTTCAATGGTAGCCACATGCTATATTTGTCATCGATGCATTGGTTACAGTACATACAGTCATTCTTAAAATGAAGTCATTGCCATTGCGTACCAAGCCTTAATCTGGGTTTTGGGGTCAAGGTGACAAAAAATGCATTTTTCTTTTGTGACTTTCTCGCAACCGATGGGGTTTTGTGCAGAAAAAGCTATATTTTTGCA
Organism: Chiridota heheva; assembly: GCA_020152595.1. Lineage (NCBI taxonomy): Eukaryota > Metazoa > Echinodermata > Holothuroidea > Apodida > Chiridotidae > Chiridota > Chiridota heheva. Next base: position 481,978 of record JAIGNY010002634.1, read on the forward strand.
AATCAAATTATCCCAAAAACATAATTAAGATCCGGCAGGACTACTTTAATAGTAAGATTGTAAATTTTCAAGCAATTTTCATGAAACTTTTCTGCTGGTTTTCTTTGTATGGCTTTCTTCTATTTGACTTCAATTTACTGGTACCTGTACATGGATCTTTATAAGCAAACCAAAGAAAATAATCCTGCAGCAGTCAAAAATAGACTTCCTTGAGTTCTTCATGATGACACACAAGGAAAATATTTCTTACAAAATAATAATTCATGTCAATAATCTTCACAAAATGCATATTGTCACATCCTTATTATTGCAGTGAATTTATTTTATTTATTTTTTATTGTGTATGACATATTCAATCCGAGATTTTTGAGATCCCTGGGAAATTCTTCACTCAGTTGCTATCATATTCTTGGAATTAATCATAAGTACAAATAGTGACACATAAATTACTGTATTTTACATGTACTGTACAGTACATCTATAATATTACTCACTGTGAATGTATGATGTAATAAACATCTTGCCTATCACTGGCTGGTACATGTATTTCTTTTTGACTTTGGGATATACTGTACAGGAAGGTACTGTATGCACACCATATAAGGGAAAATTAAAGAATAGTTTGGAGATGACAAATGTATATTTTGTATAATATAGAACAAAAGGGCAAAGACAACATTGGATAACTTCTTTAAATTGGTATCTTATTCATTTTTAGTCACTATGCTCGCTTCAAACATGCAGGTTAGGGAAATGGTCACCCAACTTAGGGAAATGGTCACATTCACCCAACAGATTGGTGATTACATGTAATCATACAGTGCAGGAAATTAAGGTGGTTTGGGCATGTCATGCGGGTAACAGGGTCTCTGGCAAACACAATTTTACAAAGGAAGGCCGAAGGAATCAGGAAACCTGGAAGACCAAAGGCACATGGCTCGATGACATTCAAAATTGGACTGGCATGTGCTTGAGTAATCTGAAGAAATCTGTCAAGGACAGAGCTCTATGGAAGACAATTGTTTTAAGAGCCGGGTTGCCCCAATGGCCAAATGATTCCAATCAGGTGCCTCAGCACATAAAGACTTTTAAACAATGTAAAATGTTTGCTTGAAAATGAGGGTGTAAATATATATCAACATGGCTATAGACCCGGCCGCCGTGTCCATAACCGAACGCAGAATCTAGCTGACCCGGCACTTATTGACCAATCAGCGATCGGGATAATGACGTACGCATGACGTCGTTGCTGCTCACTGATTTGTGGCCTGTCAGAGGTTATTTAACTACAAGTCTGATTCATGATTTGCGGCCTGTCAGAGGTTATGTAACAACAAGTCTCATTCATGTTTTGTGTGTGGATTTGCACTGGACCCTGCGGAGATAGGTGCTTAGAATTTTTTTAGAAAAAAGTAAGATATTTTGAGGAAACTTTTTGGGAATTTTTAGAAATAAGTCAGAAAGTTACTAACTCTGAACTGTTAAATAAGCCTAACTTAAAGGTTCGGCAGGTGGATTTCTCCTACCCCTTTAGCTACACCACTGGCAAGCCTCTCCCCCTCCACCCTTTTGAGCTCAAATCACATTTTAGAGGCCAGAGGTGCATTCATTGGACCATTTTAAACTATGTTATCAATGGATCCCATCTTCAAAAAGCCATGTTGGAATTGAGGATGGGGCCAACTCCAAACCCCCCAGAAAGAGCTTTGGCCTGAATATTCCTCTCTTCTAAATCTTATTTGTACCCTTAGTGTGGAAGAAGCCAAGACTGCCAGATCCATACTGACCGAAGTTTACAGTCATGTTACAGACCATGCCTCCAGATCCATAGTTTTAAATGAAATGTCACAGACCAGGCATCCAAATGCCGCCTAAAATGAAATTTCACAGACCAGTCAGCCAAATGCCGCCTGACTACCTGGTCCATAGTTTTCAATGAAATGTAACAGACCAGGCAGTCGGGCCATAGTTTTTGATGAAATGTTACAGACCAGTCTTCCGGGTCTAAAGTTTTCAAATGAAATGTTAAAAGCCCGCTGCCAGGTCTATAGGTGCGACCAAAATATATACTGTGCTTCAGAGGAGAGATGTACCACACTCATTTCTTTACAATTGCTGTATTCTATTGAAAATTAATACAAGTTTTTACTGATTAAAAATACTATTCAAAATTTCTTCAGATGGTTATTACAGAACTTCACCATGGTTTTCTTATCTTCCATCGTACAGTACCCACTGGTTATAGGCCACAAAATCTCACATAAATTTTCATTAAAAAAAAGAAAGATTTTTGAGGAACGCGAGACTGTGTGTAGTCTCATACAATGTTTTGAGTTTTAAGCTAAAGTTGTTTTAGTAGTTCTAACCTGAATGTGTTCTCCGAATCCAATCATGAGCGGGATCTGCCCATTGAAAGTGGGGGAAAAGTTTCAAAATGAAAGTTGCTTACTGAAAGTGGAAGGGGAGGGGGGGGGGGGAATCATAACATCACACTAAAAACCAAAAAGATACCGTACAAAAGATATAAATAAGGAAAATGTGAGGGGGAGTTAGGGTGAATGCCTTCTTGACCTCTCCCCAAATATCCTGTCTATCCTTTCAATAAGTTGATGACTACTATATCTCTACGATTTTGCTCAACTTACTGTCTGCCCACACCAGATGAAAATCCCTGACCACTAAAAGCTTATCCATTAAAATCTTTTCTCTGTGCAATGAAACATCGTGCAATGAAACATTAAGTCTCAAGTGTTGTACGTAAGTACTGCGTAAGACTTCCATGGATGCATAGAAGCTTTTATATGCTGTCATACACACAGCTTGTTAATATCAACGGTATGTAAGTTCAGCAAGTTCCACGAAATTGACACATTTTTCTGATAAGGTAAACAAACTGTTAATGAGCGGGGGGAAAAGTTAGCACTATCATTATGACTATACAAAAGATTGTATACGCTGTGTATACATTAGTAATACTGTTTGATCAATCTAATCCTTTATTACAAATATGTATTACATGTTATTTTATCAATTGACATTTTGACAATGAAACATACTCTACATCTTCTTTTGTTTAGTGTTGTATACTTTAAACTACTGTAGTAAAATAACATTACACATTCCTTCAATGCAATACACAAATGTCATGGGGCTTTATAAATGGAAAGTCTTTTTAATTGTTCCAACAATTGTACATGATTTTATTTTTATGGAAGTAGTTGCTTTTTAATGAATAAGATCATTTTCAATGCAGTAAATAAAACTAAAATATTATAAGTCTATACAAATAAAATGTTAGTTTATACAAATAAAACTAAAATGTTATGTCTATGCAAATAAAACTAAAATGATATAATTCTATGCAAATAAAACTAAAAATAAAACTAAAAAAAATGCTAAAATGTTCTGTCTTTGCAAATAAAACTAAAATGTTATGTCTATGCAAATAAAACTAAAATGATATCAGTCTATGCAAATAAAACTAAAATGATATCAAGTCTATGCAAATAAAATAAAACTAAAATGTTATAAAAGTTTATGCAAATAAAATAAAAAACAAATAAAATTTTATAAGTCTATGTAAATAAAACTAAATCAGGATAAAATAAGCAAATCTGAAATGATATAAGTCTATGCAAATAAAACTAAAATGTTATGTCTATGCAAATAAACTAAAATTATATACTGTAGGTCTATGAAAATAACAAAATATTTGCATACAGTACAGTACATCACCAAATCTTGAAGCTATGATCAGCATTAACTCAAATCGCATTAACTCAAATCAATAAATATATTCTGCATTTTACAAAATCAGATGAAAGTCACACTCGGAATATATAAAGGGCGTTTTCCTGAAACGCAGACAAATAAGCATGCCTGAATTGTTCCAAATATTTCACCACAAGAAAGCAATGACACAAATAAATCAAAGCTGAATGGAACATTTGTTGATTTTGCATTTTCAATTCATTTTACCTTTTTGTCTGAACAGTATTATGACACGTACTATGACATCAGTACTGTATGAAAGGCATGCCAGGACATAATTATATACCTTCACACTTTAAAGTCACAAGGGGATATCCATGTTGATTATGACTTAATTTTTTTCAAGGAAACAACAAGTTTTAAATTCCCTGGATCATCTTGCAATAAGCAGATGTCATCTCACTGAATAGGGATTCTACCGATTTCAAAAACACAGATACTGTGCAGTATTTTACAAATTTACAGTAATAGGCCTACCAGGAACCAGAACATCAATGATGTTGAAGCTTGACAATTGTGGAAGAATTCTTGAAGAAGTTGAGGTTTTAAAGTGAAGATAAAGTACGTTAGAAACTTTTGTCAAGGGGTGTTATTAATTTAATTTGTTGGGGCCATGTTTACGGAAATCTGCAGTCTAAACTGGAAAATATTGTGCTGATCCATAAATAATTAGTTCCGTGAACACAAAGAACATCATAAAGAGTTGAATAATAGACATCGTAATAACTTGGTTTTAGACATCATCATCATCATCACTTGCTTTTTTCTACATCGACATCAATACGTTTTCTAGTACACTTAAACAGGCTAGGGAGGCCTTGTTATTCGTCACATACCCTTGTTCCAGGCCTTTTACTTTCCCACTAATCTGTTTTTTTCTTGTTTCACTGATTGCTGTCATTTCTGATTTAGGGCCTGGCAGACACAATGACACATACACAAAATAAATGTCCCAGTGATAACATACTTGTACGTGGGTTGTGACAATAACTAAGGGAGGCTTAGGCCTAATGCAGTTGGTTGGGCTATTCTATTTGAAATTTCAAAATTTACAGTAAACACAGTGATAATTCATCTTCAATTAAACATTATAAATCAGAAATTTCAAACATGTTCGCTTACATGTACCTTAGGTTACTTGATATTTAATTCTATTTGACACTGAACTTCTCAAACTGAAATCCTTACCTAACAGTTACACGATTTAATGCCAGAAATCAGCCTAAATTATGAAAATTAACCGTCAGTATCTGACAGTTAAATATTGTTAGGCTACTGCCTAATGCCATGGTAAAAATTCCAGGCTGGAACTTAAGAACATCAAAGCGACAGTGAAAACACAATCAATACAATGTGATGAAGACTTTGGAAATGGTGATGCTGCAATACTAGTGTTCTCTTTATATATCAACCAGCCTGACAACTGTCTCAATAACACATGCAACCGCACCACAAAAACAACAAACTAGCATGTATACAGGCCTGTATTGTGTATTTCGCAACGTACTATCGATAGTCTTTTGTCTACAGTCACTGAGTCAGACAGTGACAGCTACACAGCCATAGCGATAACGCCACCTGCATGCATTCATAACATGACCTTCAACATGACACAAGAAGGGTCTCCCTTGACCTAAACTTTCAAGGATAAAGAACTTCGGATTGGCTATTCAGTGTTAACGTCATTTAATGACCCAAAATATAAAGCGATGTGAATATTCATCCCAACTTCGTAAACATTACTTTGAAAACTAACGTAAGGCCAGCTGCGCATGCGCTAGACACGTCGCAAGCCAAACATGTGCTGTTAGCTAACTGCGCTAGCGAGTTGGCTAGCTGACATCGCAATTGTATTTATCAACTAATTATTTAGGCATCAGCACATTTTTTCCAGATTAGTCTCTAGATTTATGTGAAAATGATGAAAATTTAAATTGCCCTATTTCAGGTATACAAACAGTAAATGAAAAACTGAATAAGCCATGTGTAGATTTTCATGCTCTTCAATCCTGCCAAATTTCACAAATTTCTAGCCTAAAACCTGACTAAATACATTGCAAAAATGGGCGACACAAAGTTAACAGAAAAGTCCCATTTTATAACCTCAATGCCGTGGTCCTCTTTGAGCTAAAAATGTGTAATTCAATTGAACTGTTTGGTCATTGAATTACTATCTTAATTTACATATATATGAGATGAGTCAATGTTGATCAACACAGATAAAGGAGACAATCAGAGAGAGGTCAGCACACACACACAGAACTATGTACACTCAAATTTATGTCAGAAGGTTTTCTGTATTTGATATTTGAAGGGAATTACAGGGATGTGAAGAAGGCAACAGGTTGAACAGCTAGAGAAAGGGAAAATGACCAATTATGGTTTTTATTCGATTGATCGAAAGTAAGTGCAGAATGAATAAGAGAAACTGCAAGGCTTGATCTAAAGCTATGCAGAAAATGGTAATTCAATGAAAAATGTAAATATATAAAAACTGACAGCTAGCCCACAAGTTTCATGAACTTCTTTAAGTCATTAGAAATGAAAAGAATGTGTTAAATGCTTCACCTTAACCCTCACATGTACTGTAGAAAAGTATAAGTTGCAGCAAATAAATGCCAGGTAAACGTTGGATACGTGTTACATGCCCTGGGATTTGAAAAAGATTTGGGAGGCTACAAATTAGGTTGATCAATACACCTACAGGCCTTAGGTTGATCAATACATCGACAGGCCTTAGGTTGATCAATGCACCTACAGGCTTTGGGTTGATCAATACACCTACAGGCCTTAGGTTGATCAATATACCTACAGGCCTTAGGTTGATCAATACACCTACAGGCCTTCGTGATGCACCAGTATAAACTGTAATGACCAACAAGGTTTGCAATACTGTATATTAGCGGCGAAAACTCTGGTCCACTTGGTTGAGTGACAAATGGTCGACTTGGTTGAGTGCCAAGTGGTCGACTTGGTTGAGTGCCAAATAGTCGACTTGGATGAGGGCCAAGTGGTCGACTTGAATGAGTGCCAAGTGGTGGATTTGGCTGAGTGCAAAGTGGTCGACTGCCAAATGGTTGACTTGGTTTGATCAGGTGTCAGCATTCTCAAGGTTAGGAATCAACGCATCAATGACGTAAAGCAAAACGGGCTATGACAGATATCAGAATGTATGGTTAATTTTAACTACAAAATCTAACTGTTAATACTGTAGGTCCTGTGCATGTTGGACTATTTTTTTTGTGCTCGGCTTAAAACTAAAAATAAAAAAAGTCATCATTGTGAGCAAGAAATTTGCGCCGCTCTTAGGACTTACCTAAGTAGTATATAGGTCTATTGGGCATATTTAAGTCCAAACAATCTTTGCAAGTTGATGGTCTATAAATGTATTACGTTGCTTTGGAGAAAACTAGAAAAGTGTAAGGTCATCAAGAGTTCGTGTAGCAAGTCTAATATGGAAGTTTGGCACCTACATCCTCACATTCTCAACAATCGTTTATGTATTTTACTATTCAAAGAAAATTTATTTTACTTTTTTGAAATTTAAATAATTTTTCTCAAAATTTCTTCAGTGGTGAATTATAATTACCCGTACAAGATTCTGTTTTACTACTTTCCTGACATATCCAATGGGTTTTTAAGCCACAGAATCGCAGGACAAAATATGATAGAATACATAAAGAATTTGAGGAATTTGAGGCTGTGATGTCATAACTAGTCTAATTTCAGTCGTTTCAACACAAATGTTACCAAACTTTAAAATCATATATCTCCTTAATGGAATAAAATATTGAAAAGTTTCTTCACCATTTTTTTTTTTTTGAAATCCTCTTTCAGAAAAGATGGACTTGCTTGACCACTGAACTAATCCTGTAATATTAATCAACTTTGAAATAAGTGAGCCAATGTTGTCTCTTCAAGCCCATTAAATTTTAATTCTACCAAATTGACTATAATCAGAGATTTTTATTTGGGAATAACAAATCCCTGTAGTAATGCTGAAAACCTGACAGATCTCAAAATTAGGAGTATTTTAACATCTACAGGTTTCATTATCCTTCTATTGTACAGTACTGTAATTCAGATTCACTTTTCACTCCATGAGTTCTGCATATCACTTTAATATACCATGAACCTGCTTATGCAATTGTATTAAAATTCCAAACAATTTATCTTTTTGATGGAAAAGTACAGGTACTGTAGTATACACCTATATGCTCTCTTGAAACCTGATGCAAAAATCATATGTTTCCGACATGAAATGTAGACTAAGAGGGTATGATGACTCATCCCATTCACTGACTACTAACGTCTTCGTCACAACATCTCCAAGATCACAAGTAGCATTTTGTGATTATAAAGTCTTGGCCACACCTTCCAGTGTATTAACTGTGATCAAGGAGTTCTCATTTTGTTGCAAACCTGCATGTAGATGTTATACAGTTAATAACTGAATCTGCTGGAAATATTGAGTTTTGATTCATTGTGTGTGTTCTTATTGATAAGCTCAATTCATTTACTATAAATAGAAAAGAAATTAAGGTAATGGTAAACGTTGGATCAATCATACACCACAAAATAAAATAAGTCTTAGCATTCTACATGTTGCAAAATTGAAAACTTAATGTCTGCAAAGTTTTTTAATGAATTAGACCCCTAGCTTTGCTGTTTTACAGGGGCGGCCCGCTCCACCCCTCTGTGGGACCACCCTGCCCCTGGGGAGTCTGCCTGCCCATTATGATAAAAAAATGTAATTAAAAAAATTAACAATCTTAATTAACCTCATAAATGAAATAATAACATGGATACAGAATACAGAATGATAGCATAGTAAGCAATTGTCCTGTTTGGCTAGTTCATGACTGGTCCTTATTAATCAGAAGTTTTATTCTGGGGTATGATTATAACTAAAATCCCAGAGCTTCTTACCAGGGGATTGAACCTTATGGGGGCCCCTGAACTCTATGTCGAAAAGACGCAGTGCTTCACGCGCACATTAATGTGCCCTTCAACAAGTCTAGCACCCTGCCCCCTTTTAAATTAAGCTAGGGGTCTGTCAGAATGTTGACAGATTATTAAAGAAATATTCCCATGGTTTTTTGTAAAATTTTCATTTGAAAGAGCATACTTGTAGAACCAATTTGGCACAAAATCAGGTTGATATCGTATTCTGTCCAGGAGATACTGTATGGATTTTTAAAGATTTCCCAGGTATATTTTAAAGTTTTTGTACAGTATGATGAATTCGTGTTTGATGTCATAGAGACAATTCCATTGCAAATGTGTATCTATCATTTGAATGTTAATTGGTTGTTTCTGTATGATTAGAAACAATTTTCCAAAATTTATTGAAGTAGGGTGTATTTAGCAATGTATATAAATACCTAACTTTCATCAATTTATTTTTATAGCTGTGAGTCATACTGAGCCTTGTCCTATTCGTTTACTGGCATTTTTTGTGAACCTTAAAATTTGAATATCTTCTGGTAGGAATAACATATCAACATGATTTTTGTACTGAATTGTTTCTAATATTTTTCTCTTTCTATGAAAGGTTTGAAAAAACATGGGAATACTTCAATCAATTTAGCTAATGCTGGCTCTATGCATCCTTTTATTCCTAGGGTTTTACAGTACACTGTAGGTGGAACTTTTTCTGCTCACTTTTGGTCAGATTAAAAATTAAATACATTGTTTTTAGCTCAACATTCTTTTAAGTGATTTTAAGCTTAAGCGAGGCTAGCCCAAAATCCAGATTTCATATACATTTATTTGACATTCTGCTGTGTTTTCATGTTTGCCTTAATTAAATAGATCTATCCATGGATGCAACAACAGTTTGTATAAGTGCATAGTTTTAAAGAATTTTTATTCCAAAATCGCTAAAAATATTTCAAATAATCTGATTTCACTTGGTGCAATCCAAATAAATTTAGTATACAGTACATGTATACAATAACATTGGTTCAGGAAATACCACAGAATATCTCCAATTGAAAGAAAACTATGTTTTTATTGGCTGAACATTAAAATACCTCTGGCACATATATGCTTATCGAGATTGATATCCAGTTTGGGATTTCTCCCAACGTGTAGTCAAATTGGGGGTAAAGCACTTGTATTTGATAGCCCTTTTGGGCCAGCAGTTGGGTTTAAAAACTATTAAAAGCTCAAGAATGGGTAAAATAGCCTGAATAGGCTATTTAAACCATATAGTGCAGTTGGGTGTAAAATCACTAAAGTGTAAATAACTTACTGATGGAAAAAACACATTAATCACACACATGGCCTAGTACAAAACACATAACTAACAAAAAGTTTTTTGTTTGCATGTAAATGATAAAAACTTCATGTCCAGTAATAACTGATGCATAAAATCACTCTTATCTTAAAGGATTAGTTCAGGAGTGAAGTAATCTTATATGAAAAAGGACTTTTAAAAGAAATTAAAAAATTGTTTTAGTTATATTTTGTTATAATGATTGCCACTGAAAGTGTAGGATGCTATTATTGATTAATTATACTTCATTAATTGCAATAATCAATTTTTTGCTCAGAATGGCTAATATATTAGCAATATGAGCAAGCCTCAACATACCTACTCGCCAGCTCGCCAATTGCGAGTAGTTTTATATCTTTGGCGATGAATTATTTATAAATGGGTTTGCAAATTTAACAACTTCTGTCCTTGACCGTAAAATTACTAATAATAATTATACAGTAGGCCAACACTGTATCAATGTTTGAAAGTACAATGCACAGTTTTTGTCTTGCTTATGTTCGTAAATATAAGCTATGCGCTCTTTCAATTTTGCGTAAATATTAATTTAGTTTTGTGTACTCGGTATAATAAACAGAATTACAAACCCATAAACCACGTGGTGTTTCATTATCTCATTGTGTTGTCTCTTTTACTTTTTTCATAACCTGAGATTTTTCGTGACCAAATTTGCCATTGGCTTAACTGTGTGGAATTCCCTTGCTTACGATGCATCATTCGTAAGAATCGTATTATACGAAATTACCAAGTATTACTATTTTGTGTCATTTTCCAGAAGATTGTATCAAATACAGTGCAGTTGGGAATATGGCTGGGTTGGAATATTTTTTCTATGGTACAGCTGGTGCACGGGAGACCAAGACGCACTTTTGAAACTTTTACAGCATCGTTATAAGTAATGAAAACATATCAAAATGCTTGCAAAACACAGCAAATTTACTTGCTGATGTTATTCCTGCATCTGTTTAAAGCACGTTCCCAACCACGGATCATTATTTCTTAAGACTTATGGGTGATTTGAAGAATTATTATAAGGCCCATACTTAAGTTTTGTGATATTCTTTGGTGACATTCCTTGCTTACATTTGGGCTGGCCATGGTGATGGTTATTCATTGATTATCGTAGGGCTAGGACCAGCTCCGTGAAAATTTTCCAATTTTTTCTCCTAAACTCTTTGAGGTCCAATTTTTTTTTGACGGTGTGATGTACTTTTTTTCCCTTCATATGTCAATTTTGCGAGAGCTTCCGTGGTTAGTAACCAACAGGGGCCCTTAAGTTGGCCCCTCGACCCCACGCCAAAAAGCTCGCATGGAATTTTATAGGTGGCTACTAGATTTTTGACTGCTTTGCTTTCGTACTTTTATGGTTGAATATGTCAGGTCATATGTGCCAAACGAGGTTAGTTGTGAATGACTGTCAGATTGGTTCTCAGTAATGACTTAGTTTTATGGGTGGGTGCAATGAGGTTCATGTTATAGCGATGTCTGAAAAATTATGCTTCTAACAAAAGGAAAATATGCCATACTGAAAAAGATTACTAACCAAACATGTTTTAAAATTGTTGCAAGGATGTAAAATCCATCTTGATTTTATACAACAGTATATTTCTGTTAGTATGTCTGTTTATGATTTCAAATTCACTTAAAAGCAAAACAGTTTTCACATATTCAAACAATATTAAGGCTCCAATACACACTGGGGCAACTAGAGTCCTGGGGGCCTGTTAAATTAACTACCCACAAATTAAAAAAAAAAAAAAAACGGTAGGGGAGAATGGGCTTGTAACCACCCAGGAAAATATATATTGAGCTACGGGAGGGTGGGCGGGAGGGTGGAGGGGAGGGGAGGTGGAGGGAGGTGGAGGGGAGGGAGGGTGGAGGGAGGGTGGAGGGGGGGGGAGGGGTGGAGGGAGGTGGAGGGGAGGGTGGAGGGGAGGTGGAGGGTGGAGGGGGAGGGGAGGTGGAGGGGGTGGAGGGGGGTGGAGGGGAGGTGGAGGGGTGGACATCATTGATGTTCTAGTAAAAAGAATTGCTGTCTTCTTTGTGGAAGAAAATTTTATTTATACAACAGGAGACAAAGAAAATTGTTAAATAGGGTAGAGAGGGGAATACCCCTATTGTGGGAGTATTCCCTCATAATGGCGGGGAACACAGAGGGTAGGCCTATAAATGTTGTATTCATATATCGTTTTGTCAGTTTGTAGTAGTTGCTGCTGTAGGATATTGTGTAACTTCTTTCTGGGACATACAACATAAACTTCAAAATTATCATGCTACGTGGAGTTCTTACTCACATATGGGGACAGGCTTAACGCACCACACCCTAACACACATCTGAGGCTAACATGTTTTTAAAACACATTTTTACTTCAATATTGGGTATATAGTGGTGCGTGGCCAGGGGCAGGAAGACTTTCCAATAATTACGGCCCTTAGTGTTTGATAATGGTAATCCCAGGGTCATACAAGCAAGAATATGTCTCCTTTGATTTAGGTAAACAATTTGAATAGAAGAAAAATCTTTTGATTCCTATGCCAGACATGACAGTATCTGAAATGCGAGGAACAAGAATTAAAATTTTAAAAATCGCCAGAACGAAAAAGAAGGTTATTAAAATAAACATAAAGCAAATGAAAATAAGAAACTACTGTTGCATGCTTAACAGTAAAGAAATAAAATAGATAATACAAGGATAAAATATACTTATCTCACTAAAAAGAAAGAAACGAGAGAAAATACTTAATACTTCTTTAAAAAATAATAATAACGCACCTGATTTCATGGCCCTCGGTATTCGCGAACTTAGGGCGGGTATATGCAGCATACTACCTCTTTTATTTAAGAATAGTGACAGTTGAAAAATATGCTTCTAACAAAAGTTGTAAGCCGTTTTGTATTAATCTTAATGTAGGAGTTAATGGAGGTTTCCACTATGTAACGGTCGATTACCGACGTTATCGGAGAGCAAAGGTCACTTTGAGTGCAGCATATTCTGCAACAATACATTGTAAAAACAAAATTACGAACATTAGCAACCATCTACATGTTTAAAAAAAATATGTTAGGCTATGACGTTTGCATGTTTGATTTTTTCTGCATAGGACTTCCAATTTGTTTAGTTTTAGTTTCGCTACATGGAAAAAGCGCACTGCCGTGATACATATTCCCTACTTTTAAAGTATAGGCCTATAGAATAAAAAAAAAAAAAAATAGTACACAATTGGGGGTGGGGAGGGGGATTTGTTTGAGTTTCAATTCGTATCTTGTGACCCCAAGTTTGGATAAGAAGCCAAGCAAGCTCCTTCACGTTGAAGATGTGAATTTACGGCCCTGAAGTGTCAACGATTCATTGTATGAAAATGCTTTTCTGCATCTCATTCACCCCATGCCATCTCAGAATTCAATTGTCTTATCAGGGGTGGCGGAGCGTTCAAAATATTGGGGATTAAATGAGATAAGGTGACATGTGATACGTTCACCTAAAATTATTAGGCTGAAGCCCGCACATCCCCCTTCCCAGCTCCGCCGCCTCTGTCGATTTCAAGTCATCATTGATGATAGGACCTAAATAAAAACCTTGATATGAACGCATAATGTAAGTTTCGCGTAACTAGCATGGCTACTTTAATATGAAATTAAAATTGGTTCTTCCCCGTTTTTCTGTTTGTTCAAACTTAAGGAAACACTTGAAATATAAAACTTAACATTCATCCTATCCATGTAATGATAATCATCGGGATTACGTAATTCCCTTTAATGTCGCTACTGCTGCGAGGAAAATCTGGGTCACTGCCAAAATGCGTTTAGAGCAGTGATGCGGTCTAATTTGCTGCACAGTATAATTTAGTGCACTTGGAATAGCTTTTGAATGATTTCGCCAATGTATTTTAACCCAAATCAGCACTAATGGGGCTGTTATATAGCAATAAATATTCAAGTGTTTGAAGTTTTTTCCCAAAACCGAGAATAATTGTTTGTTGTCCGTAAGTACTCATGTTAAGAGACGCTATAGCGACCACGTGTGACTTCCGCAACTAGGGATGACAGATCACACGGCGTGAGAATATTACCGAGTTTTGAGCAAGAGCAGGCTATTACCGCATTAATTTATGACAACACGTGCTGATTTTGTGATTCGTAAGCCAAGCAACAACTCCCTGGTAATCCGGTCGTAAAAACAATAACAATACCCAGGCAAACATTTAATCCGTCCGTAAATACAATTATTATTTTGAAATATTTGTTACTCTTTGAAGTAAATAATAAAAGACACGAATTAATCTGTAATTTTATCACAATTGATGTGAAACGAGAATTTCTTTAATGTTTTCACTGCACATTAGAACTATTAAAAGCTGGGATACTTTAAACGATAGGCCAAAGGACATCGTTGCGTATGAATTTTGATTTCTTTGCATCGCTACCGTGGTTTGATTCATGACTTGTGTGTTTTTAACCTTTAACGCAAATTCTTCTGGGCCAACTTTAGGAATAGGTAGATCGGAAAAGAATTAGTTGTTGTATTCATATTTCATAGGAAAGAAGGGACGGGCCCAAATTTCCTAGCGTACTGTTTTTACTATGAGGAGGGAACAAATTTACTGGATGGCTACGGCTTAATTGTCTGGGGGCCCACATTTCCTAGGAAATAAGAGCCGGAGGCCAAAACTTACTGGGGCAAAATTTACTTTTACACCGATCAGTGGTTGGGTGATGTGTATTGTGATTTGATAATTAAGGGATATAGGCCGAAATTTCTTGTGTGTATTTGACGGGTTATGTTAATGAGTGCTAGCCTGGGCCTAGCGCCTTCCTCATGAGCACAAGCTAGCTACATTCCATGCATCCCATCCCCAGTACCGTGGAAATAATTAGTGATATGCATAACACTCCGGGTGAAAATGTGAAGGCAATGACATAGCGGGTAAAGATTGAAATGATAAGGCTGGTTAGATGGTTTCGTGAATTTATGCAAACTTGAAAAAGCAAACATAAAAATTGAATTAACATTCGTTTACACGTAGCATGATTTCCTAAACGGTTAAACGTCACAACCTTATTAGCAGCCCTAAGATGCCCCATTGAATACTACCGTACCCAGAGATGATTCTTCCACGTGTCCACGAAAACTTATAGGTTTGAAACAAACTTTTATTTCTGGCAATCTGCTGCCCATACGGCAAATTACGGTTTACGCAATGCCGCTGCGTTCACCAACCCAACAAAACTTTATCCTTAACGTTAGTGGATTTAAGTATAACGCTCTAGCCCCGCAATGCAATGTAGCACAAAACTTACTGACACTTGAGACTTATTGTACGACAAGCGAAAATGATCAAACAACAACTTCACACGTTATCTTCTAGGCTATGTCATAACCTATCATACAACTCGGTAATCCAATCCGATACAGCGTGACCTAAATAAGATTACGAGAATTTGCATATTCATAGCAGAATGTCCGAATTCTGATTGGAAAATACTGCAATATGATTAAACATATATGTCCATACAAGGAACTAATAAGCATGCGTGTATACCAACTGACCAATACCATGGCCCGGAGCGGTACCGGTACGAAACGCGAATAGGATAGAGCTATTTTTAGCGAAATTACCATAAAATCCTATACTTTGTTAAAACCTTTCGAGAGCTCTAATTAAAAAAATACATGGAATATCTCTTAACGAAATACAATCTTAAATTGCTATACAAAAATCTCGCTTGAGCCAGAATCTCAAGAGCAAAACTGTAAAAACCTAGGAGGAGATGCATTTTTAAGCAAAAGTTAGTACAGGCACATATGAGAGGTCACGTACGATTTGATAATCTCCACTCATACACTCTGTGTATGGGTGGAGCTAAAAACTGGCTTGTAACCACCCAAAAATATATATTGAGCTACTACATCATTGATGTTCTAGTTAAGAATTGCTGTCTTCTTTGTGGAAGAAAATTATGGTTCCTTCACACAATATAACAGAGGATAACTGCATTTTAAACACTTCTTTTTTAAAGGATCAGGCCAAAATGAAATATTCAGTATGTAATATATGCACATGTGGAAGAAATCTACATTTAAGGTGGTTATGAACGTGGGAAAAACAAGAATTCACGGGAAGAAATAAACAAATATATATTTATATTTTTGTTAAAGATTTCTTTAATAAGTAACAGTAAATATGGTAAATATGTCTCCTAAAAATATCCCCTGTGTAATTGTCGATGAATAATTACGTTAAATTGCGATTAATAATTACGTTAAATTGCGAAAGAGGGGAGCATATAAAGATTTACTACAATAATATTGTTGTCACAATTTTTTCATGGGAAGACTTTCGACACCCTTATTCAGGACCGTGGGAAATTTTATAATTGATTCCAACTCTGAATATATGCAAGGGTGGCGATTTATTTTAACATTGGGAAGGACGAGCCCAGACAAAATTAAACTAGGCCATATAGGCTTTAGGCCTATGTAATACTTTATTTTCCAGGGAGAACATAGGCATATTCAATTCATCCCCTTCCCCTCCCCCCCCCTCAACAAAATTATTGGTCCCTGCATCGGGAATGCCGCGCATGAATATATGTATGATGTACGAAATATAAAAATTATTTCATTACACTTTTATATTGAAATTGTTCTTAGATTTAATTTAGGCCAGGTGTGCAAATGACAGCTCCACAATAAAACCATTATAAAAGGTGGTCTCCTTAAATTGAAGAATCCTTGGCCATGCTCCAGGAACTTAGGGGATGAGTAACTGTTACAATGCACACCTTGTACAGCATGTCAACATACTCAATGGTGGATACTATGGTGTTGTACATATAACCAGGGACCAACTTCCTGCTATAACAAGTGTTTTAAAATCTTTTTTACTTTTGAAAGAAAAACATTCATGATAACTAAGCCTTTCAAGAGAGCGTTGTGTGTATGCTGCTTACTGCTTTATAGGTCTAAATAAATACCAGGGAAATTACGAGGTTTGAAGTTGCTGATAGAGAAATACCAGATTATTTGTTTCTTATTAAGAAGTGAGGGTGTGTGATAACACATGTGGAGGTACACATACACAAAATTAAGTTTCAAATTCAGCAGAGGATTGCAATGTCTGAAAGGACAGATCCCTTATTCTATTATCTGCAGAAAATAATAGAAGTAAAGATGACCCATAATTTGCCTACAAACATTCTCCTACTTTGAATGTATATTGATTATATTCATCATTTTTTTTTTTTTTTTTTTTAAATAATAATAAATTACAATACAACACTGTACTTTATACTACAGCATTCATTGTTCCAACTTCCATACACTCATATAAGTAACACGTATCTTCCGTACTGCACAATACAATTGATTACAGTGGGATGCACAGTAATGCAGACCTTGTAAGAGTCATTGCCTATCAATCTGAGTCACCAGGGCAATGACTTTCCTGCAGTATTCATTGGGAGTGAGTACTGCGTGATCATTGGCATTGATTCAATTTTCAATGAATATTGAACAACAGTACACAGTATTGAACCTACCTTTTTTGAATAAAAAAAATTAATTGAAATGTTCGAGTTTTTCATTTAATTTCACAATTACGAAATTTATGTACACAATCTAATCGACTATGATGCACCAAAATTTTAAGAAGAAATGGTTACACACTTTGAATGATCAACTGTTGATACACAGATTAATGTTGGATTTATAGCCACAACTCTATATTTTCTGTATGTAAATCTACAGTATTTCTTTTTAAACATCTTCCATGCCATTTTGAAAGGGGGAAGGGGGAAAGGGGGGAAAGGGAGAATCTGATTTTCTGAGATGACTTTTCTTGATCTTAAAGTAGTTGCACTCCCAATCAGACTCACAAGTGGAAAAGTTCAACTTGGTGAGCTACAGTGTACATCAGACCCCTAGCTTCATTTAAAAAGGGGCAGGGTGCTGGACTTGTTGAAGGCTGTGCTGCGTCTTTTCGACGTGGAGTCCAGGGGCCTCCTTAAGGATCAATACCATGGTGAAGAAGCTCTGGGAGTTTAGCTATAATCATGCCTGAGAATGAAACTATTCTGACTGATATTGATAAGGACCATTCATGAGCCAAACAGGACAATTGTTTACTATGCTATCATTCTGTGTTCTGTATCCATGTAAGGTATTTCATTTATGAGGTTAATGAAGATTATTAAATTTAAAAATAAATTAAATCTATAAAAAAAAAAAAGTTTTTATTTATAGACAGTATATATATATTTCTCATGAGGGGCAGGGCAGACCACAGGGGACATGGCAGACCCCAAGGGGGCAGGGCCCATGGAGGGCAGGCCGCCCTGTAAAACAGCAAAGCTAGGGGTCTGGACTGTACTGTATAATTCAATAAGTAAACGTATTTAAAGATGGTTCTAGTCACAATTTTATTTTAGTTTTGATAGGTAATAAAACATCTTTTTTTTTTTTTTGGTAGCTGTTTTTAGGTCTTTTATCTCTAAAGTGCTTTTAAAAATGTAAAAAATTTAGGTTTCAGAATGACAACCTTATTGAGTAGAGCAATACTGTATGTGAAGCAAGAACAAAATTGAAAGTCTTACTTTGCCTGCAGTGACTACTTTTACTGGACATCCATGAAACCACAGCCCAAATGATTCAGCCAACTTAGGCTACAATTTACTGTTGATACAGTACATTAATTTTGAGAAATTCAAAAAATTAAGTTATAATTAACTAAAATTATATTATGAAACAACCAAAACAGACACCAAATAGAATATCCTTGTTTGAATGAAATAGGCCGACATTAATCTATCCTTAAAGACCACAGAATGTACCATTATAATGGATTACTACAAAAGTGCACTGTTCACACTAGGAATTAATATTTGAGGGGGAATTATTAGTTTGACTAATCTGTGCTGATATTTAGATGTCATGTGCTAAAACAATAGGAAATTTTCCCCCTTTGTAATACTTTTAAGGGGAAATTCTGATAAGAGGGGAATTCTGATAAGAGGGGAATCCCTCCATCCCTCTCACTAATGTGAACACTGCAAAAGCATATAATACATTACCATTTCAATTTCATTTACCCAATCAGTCACCAGCCTGAAGCTGACTTGAACAAGGAAACAAAAATGAATGGGACTTTCTTTCGCAAACTTCATCTGTTGTATTAGACGTTTTACTCACTGTAAGCAAAATGAAACTCACAGATGTAGATCCGTGATCTCTCAAAAGGATACTGGAAAACAATCATAGGAAATTAAGCATGCACTATGCATACAATCACAAAGAGAATATAATATGACAGACCAGCTGTTTATTAGGTAGGATTAATATCTTTCACTTTTGAACGGAAAATTATGTGAGTAACAGGTCTCTCCACTCTAAATTACCTTACAATGTACTGTATAGTGTATACATATCACATAATAATACATTAATTTACAAAGCGCTAATTTTGTAAAAACATTCAAAAGCGCTTTACATACAAGCAAATTAGATACGAAAACAAAAGACAGAAATGACAACATACTGTAAATGAACTAATTGGATCAAGCACAAATAGCAGATTAGACAAATGTTTAAATGTTTAAAGATCAGTTTTTAAGGATATCAGGGATAAAACAAACACTAGTTTCAACAGGGTTCCACAAACAGACCCCTAGCTTTGCTGTTTTACAGGGGCGGCCTACCCTGCCCTCCTGGGGTCCCATCCTGCCCCCCTGGGGTCCGCCCTGCCCCTCATGAGAAAGGGAAAAAATTAGATTGTTTTTTTGTTGTAATTTAATAATCTTAATTAACCTCATAAAAAAATACCTTACATGGGACAGAACACAGAATGATAGCATAGTAAGCAATTGTCCTGTTTGACTTAGAAATGGTCCTTATCAATCAGAATAGTTTCATTCTGAGGTAAAATCGCAGTGCTTCTTCACCATGGGATTGAGCCCCTGGACTCCATGCCAAAAAAACACAGCGCTTGGCGTGTGCATTATTCAATGTGCCCCTAACAAGTCTGCACCCTTTTTAAATCAAGCTAGAGGTCTGACAAATTCTCCTAACAGATACTTGTCTATTCAGTATCTAATGTATTTTGAGAAATGATACTATTAACTCTTGTCGGACTGAAATTGAGTGAAGCGCATGTCCACTGTCTGGGTGTGGTCCAACAGGGGTTACGTCTGTGTTTTGTGATAAATATGCAAAACAACAGTAACTCAAAATTTTCAACATAATTTTTTGAGGATCTCGTTAAGATTTTACCCTTTTTACTTGTTGGAATGAACATCCTCTTGTTATGATTTTCGTGACCAAATTATACATTGTTGAAAAAGTATTTACAGTACCTTAGACTGCAAGGTAACAACTAGGCTTGCATGGTCTACAGGTTTTGCAACTAAAACCAGTTTCACAAAACCGCCGTTTCGGTCTGATTCATGTTTTATAAAAAAAAATGAAAATACTGAGAAGAAAAAAAAAAAATTAAAAATGGTAAAAATCGGTTTTATTTCAATTAAAATAAAGTTCATGCTTTGTATAAGAATGTATTTTAAAGTATCTTTTAAATATTTGTGAAAATATGTGATATTTATACAAATTAAATCAAAATACGATTGAGAAATGAGACTGTTTAGAAATGCATAGTCATAAATATTACAGGTACCTGTAAGAACAGGCTCGAATCCGCTCGATAATGTCTCTTTGTGTCTTCTTTCTAAGCTAATATATCCACAACCACAACAACTGTACCTTCATTTCTTTATAATCCCTTTTATTTTAGTCCTTAACGTTCTCTCCCGCATCCTTTTGTCTTGTAAAATACTTTCCCCTCACTTCACCTTGTCTCTTCAGGCCTCCTGGCCCATAAGGCTGCAGTGCACTCTCTCCATTGGACTGTTATTTGCAACTTGTCTGGCTTCTGCCCACGAGCTCCATCCCATCACTTTCCTCTCCTTTTCCAGTAGGCTTGGGCGATATATCGATATTTCGATATATTTCGATATTGACCTATATCGATATGGCCGATATTGAGTTCAAGGGTCGTATCGATATTATGTTTTTTCAATAATACACAATACATGAACTATTAAAACCTACACATGACTATCAAACATCCAAGTATTTTTTTATTAAGCAGCCACAAAAAGTTAATAAATTTCATTTATATCAAAGTTTTAGGCAGTCAGTTATAATAAAACTTTATCAAAACATTAATATTGTGATAACAATTACCCAAAAATCCTTCCATGAACAAAAACCACTTGACTCGCGGAGTACAGAGGCAATGCGCAATATTTCAACTTTATACTTGATGGCTTACGATGTTCAGACAACAAAAATCATAAGATGTTGAATCCTTAAACATCGTGTTAAGTTTCCTCAAAGGAATACTGAATCTGAATTTTTAAATCAAACAGTCATTAATTGACAAATTACTGACAAAATTATGAGGTTTTTCTCACTATTTTGTTCGTTCAGAAAGTCTAAAGTAAAAGTGACAAACTGGTCTTGCCAGATCGATCAGATAATGTACAGTGCAGTAACTACATACACACACAGTATCACTACTGTACAGTACTTTACTGTGTACACACATACCATCTACCACTGTTTCTTCTTAGTGACAACACTCGTGCGATGATAGAAGCAGACTAGAAATTCAATACTATGCATCATATATGGACTTCTGAATTTCTAGAAGTCCATATAATTCTACCAAAATAATGCCTCTTTAGTACAACTTTCATAAGAAGTAAGTGAGTTATAAAATTTTAAGAAGAATTGGAGCCGATTTTTGTAAGGCACACAGTGTAGGCCTAATACCAGTTCCACAACATTTTTTTTTTTTTTTAAGAATATGCCGAGGCCTAAACTTTTTCAAAGTTTCTGTGATTGATCTTTTGAGATAAAAACCATGTGGAGAACATTTTTAAACATAATGGGTGTTTATTTGAAGATCATATGTATATATTTTGCAGTGATTTCTGTTAATTTGTACAAAAAGTTTTACTTGACATTTTTTGAGCCGAGACGAGTTTACCTTGCCCAGAACAGTACATACAGCTTACGTATGACGTCCTATAATTTGCATATCGATATTTCGATATTATCGATATTTTTCAGGCGATATATCGATATTGCATTATGTTCAATATCGCCCAAGTGTATTATCCAGGTCGTTCTAGGACGGCCAACTTTTCTTCTCCCCTCTGGTTTCCACGTCATAGCTGTCACACAGTGCTTAATAGTGCTCATGTGCATCACATGACCAATCCACCTCCACCCTCTTTTTTTTACTTCGGTGCTGATTTTGTCATGTCTAGTGATTCTTAGTATTTCATTATTATATATTACATATGGCCATCTGATCTTCAAAATTGTCCCGTAGCCTTTGAACATAAATGTATCCAGCTTTTTATTATCTGCTACATTAACTCTCCATGTCTTGCAACCATCCAAGAAAAAAACAAGAGAGTTAAACAGTCATATTTTTGAATATACTGTATTGAGAATGTGCTTAAGTTCCATATCTTATTTAATTTCATAAATGCTACTCTTGCTTTAGAGATTCTGTTTTGGATATCATCCTGCCACCACCTTGTAAGCTTACTGTTGCACCAAGGTATCTGAACTTGTTTACTTCATTTAGTTGTTGGCTATCGATATAAACTTTGTTTGCACATTTGCTGTTAACTTTCATGAGCTCTGTCTTATCCTTATTAATTCTTAGTCCAGTTTATGCAGCATATTGATTGAGCCTAGTCACTTTGGTTTGCATGTGTTGATGTAAAGATGAAAGTAGAGCGATATCATCAGCAAAATCTAAGTCCTCAAAGGTTGAAATGAACTTCTATCTAATTCCATTCCTGTTATCATCAGTCGTTTTCCTCATCACCCAGTCTACCACCATCAGAAAAAGGGACCCTGACATTGCATCACCTTGCTTTAAACCACTTTTCACTTGAAACCATTCAGATCCCACACCACCATCTATAACTGCACATTCACTGTCTCTATATAACGCTTTAATCAAACATATTTTTTTTTGTGGAATACCATAGGCGGCCATTATTTTCCAGAGGTTTTTCCTGTGCACTGAGTCAAACGCCTTCTCAAAGTCAACAAAGCGATATACATGTATATAATTGACTGCCATTCAGCCACCTGTAAAATACTTTGTTAATCCATTATCAATCCTGGCAATAACAATATCGCAAATCACAAGACCATTCACTCATAAATTCACAACCAACCCCGCCCTACATGCACTGTGCAAGACTACATTAACTTACAATACAACACATTGTGTATGGACGCAACGGCCCCTGAATATGAAACTTGTGAATAAATATTATGACTCACGAGTGAGACTTCGGTGCCATAACTGGTCAAAAAAGGTTACCTTTTTTTCCCACTGTATGTAAATCAGCGCAAGTAGTGATTTTTTTCTCACACAACGCACCAGTTCAGTAACAACTGGGAGATGTTAAAAGTAACAGCTCCCTGGTAACAACAAGTTAGCGGGATTTACATATTTTTCACTTGCCCGCCAATAAGCGATATGGGCTGATAATTTGTTCCTTTGATGATGTGCATCATATTTTCAAAATAGCATGGTAAATTGCATGATCGTTATGAAATAACACAAAGCAAAATGAAGATAAATTTTCCCCGTGCCTATCAGTATTGCACACCAGGAAGCTGGTACAGTATATGATTCACAATTAGATCTCAAGAGAAAATGACCACTCATCCCCTCAATTTTTTTTTAATTACTTTCCGATCTCATTTTCATGTGTGAAATATACTTTTGAACAACTGTCCTGGTCAAAATTATTCAAGATTTAAAAAGAACAAAGAATTTTATGCATTTTGTTTAAAAAAATTTCTTCCGTTCCCTGCAATTATGTTTAATCATAAAAGTACTAGCGATGGAATCTTTCATTTCAATCATGTGTGTATGCAATGGCATGTGTAATTCGCTTCGGGGTACAAGCTCTAATGATTTCATTGGTTTGAAGAGGAGCGAGTTTATATGTGTTTTTTGCAGACCCATTAAGCCTTGCTGGTATGCATAAATTAATATTATCTCTGCATTCCGCTCTGTATATCGTTTCACAAGTAGAAAGAACAAACAAAATGTTCAAATACAGATGTGTTTTGCCTCTTTATACGATTCTGAGTTACCAAAAATATTGCTTATCATAGTTAAATGTTTCAAATCAATGTAGAAATAAAAATCTTATCTGCAGAGTGCCGAAGAATTGATTTTACTTGGGTGTATGTGTGTTGTAAAAATAAAATGCTTTCATAGCTCCTTGCTTAAACAAGGTCCAGTTAAAGTATGGAATACAATGTAAATCAGTTTAATTTTAATCATGATGTATTCAAATCATTTTTGTATTATTCGTATAGAAATTGAAGGTAATACACTTTTATTTTCCATTTTGAAGAAGAAAATATGAATTTGGTGGGGAGTTGTGCAGTTTTGGCAAATACCATAGAAGGCTGTAGGGCTGGACCCTTTGATGGCTTAAATATAATAGAAAATGCCATCGTGATGCACAAACGAGGCTAATTTAAAGTACAAGCATAGCAAGAATGATTATTGAACTTGAAAAAAATAACAGCAGAGGTATGAATGATTAATGATTTTCTTATTTTTGGTTGAACTTAAGAGCTATGACCTGGCCATGGTTAATGTTTCAAAGAAATGTTGAGTATCAAGTGGGTGGGATCTCAAGTGTAAGATTTTCCCGCTGTAGGCTATATGCAAATGAGCAACAATTGTACTGTGTGAAATAGTGTGATCAAGTACACTATGGCTAGCATCGTATCGTAAAATGATGCATTTAGAGGCTTAAATTGCAAGTGTTTTACTACTATCCAACAAATTTATTTTTTTTACATGAAAGAAAAATGAAATCATCACTATAAATACAAAATTTGAGAAAATAAGGGCATATACATGTTAGTGGCCTGTCGACACAGCCTTTTTCATATCTTTTTTACGTGACTGGGCTTGGGACATCGGGAATTGTTTAATGCCTTTCGGACCTAAAGTTTATAATTAATACATTTTATTTATCAATGCCTCCGTTATCATTTTCAACATTATTTACAATACTGTGATACAAACATCGTTAGCTGCTATGATATAGCAGTGCATGTAATGAATGCACTTTATGTTCAGGGCTTGTTTACATTACGAGTGAAAACAAAAAATTCCGGTTAAAACCGTTTTTTGTTTGTTTTGGAAACCGACCAGTTGTAAGTTAGGGCAAAACCGTGCAAGCTTAGTAACAACTAAAGATTTTAAGGAATACCACCCAAACAAGTTGAAAAAAACCTTTTAAAGAAGTTGAAAGAACCCTTTAAAGAAGTTGAAAGACTTTTCCCAGAACTAAAGCTCTTTATGTTTTAGCAATCACGAAAACAAATTTCCCCTCGAAATCCCAACTCCTCTAATTTTATGCTTCTTATTCTACAGATGTTTCACCGCAAATTAAATAAATACAATTTTGAATTTATTTCAAGAAAAATTGCTAGGAAAGGATAAAGAACTTTGTAGTTTGAATATTTTGTGGTAATTTCCCCTAAATGGTTACATCTCGCACTGGAGGATAATTAGTATCATAAATTACTGCATTTTTATGTACAACTGTCGAGTATTACAGTAAAATGTATTAGAATGGTCAAGTTCAAATGCCATAAAAAAAAACTCAAAGCAAGAAATAGTGAAGGAAGAAAAAATGATCAACTTTTTGGATGAAAATTATCATCAGTGTAGTTTGAATATCCTTGTCAGAGAGACTGTCATGTGCAAGAGAAACATTTAGAAAGCAGAGACTCAAATTTAGATAACAACTTTCTGGAAAGCTTATTTAGATTTGGGTCACCTGATTTGCGATGTAGTAGTGTAGTAGGGAAGCATATCAAAATCTCTTTTCATTTAGTTTGTTCAATTCAGTCATACTGTATGTACATGTAGACAACTTATAAAAATGAAGGAAGGTACAGTAGGTAGCTTGTATAGTTTATATCCCCTTGTCAACACCTAATGTTATAAGTAGAGATGTCCACAGCCATTTCCAGTAGTGAAGCACTGGCGAATGAAGACCCACAGAGATTTCAATGGGTGACCTCTAGCTGGGCAAGCTGATGCTGTGACAACTAGACTACGGAGGTCTCTATAAATTAAGAAATTTAAATTTGACTGGGAGAACGTCAAACTTGACTGGGAGAACGACAGAGTTGAAAAGGATTATCTTTGTGGTCGAACAACAAGTCCATCTTATATGAAAAACAAATTTTAAATAAAAAATTTTTTTTTTTTTTTAAATACATCTTATTCCATTCACAAGATACTCAACTTCAAAGTTAACTTGAACTTTGTAAGTTTCCACATCCATGCTCAATAATTCACAAGAACAATTTTGAATTGGGTATTTTATTACTAATTTTTTTTATTTCTACACTACCGTATCTACAATTGTTGCCAAAAGTGTTATCTTATTACATATTTAATTTGTGAATCAAAAGTGAAACACAAGGTAAGCACAATAGGCTGAAGACCTGAAACACATGAAGTGTGTTCCACATACATAAAGACATGAAGTGTGTTCCACATACCACACAAAAAACAAAATCAAAATGTTAAACTTAACTTCAAAGCTAGAGTTGGTTTGGTGCCATCTTATATTATTGACCTTATGATTACAGACAACCCCTCTACAAACTTAAGATCAACGCAAAACAAATATAAAATACCACCCACTAAGTCAGAAACAATAGGACCCCAAGTCATTCTTCTATGCTGCCCCATTTCTTTGGAATTCACTTCCATTAAATCTCATAAACAACCAATATAAGGTCATTAAAAAAAGGTTTGAAAACTCATTTATTTACTTTGTGCTATAGTTTTTAATTTCATTTTTGTTTGTATATTTGTAATTGTGCGCGGATGTGTAATACTTTTTATGTAAATATGAATGTACAGTGCTGCTGATTATTATTTTGATACTACTGTAGCAGCGCTATATAAATTCCTACTAAGATTAAACAACCAAAAAACTTTGCTACGAAAGACCTTTGGGGAGCTCTCTGATCGCAGTCCACCAGGAAGATGGTTCCAATAACGATTATAAGAAATGAAAGGTAAATTGTGGAAAAGGTCTGTTCTTGTTTTCCAATGCAGAAGTCTATTGAAACACTAGTGCTATGTATAACAAAATCAGTCAAACATTCTGGGCACAGATTAATTAATAACCAACCTTAAACCAACTGTCCTTGATAGTAATAAGCTTAATAGATCTCGAGTTTGACATGTTTCATTCTTTCCATGTTATGATGTTAAGTAGCAATCTCAAAAAAATATAATTTTCGCTTGTAGAGAATTTATCTAGCTCTTCTTTGGATTGACTCCAGTCTGTCAATGTTGTATATAGGGTAAGGAGCCCAAACAAGAAGCTCAACCAATGTTGGAAAGAAAACACTCAAACAATTTCAGTACATTACCCCCTCCCCCCCCCCCCCCCCCCCCAGTTTAAATCCTGTGCACTTTAAATAGGAACAAAGGTATTTCAACCGTGATATAAGGCAGTGGGGGATTTGGCCATTTTGGCCATGTTTTTCTTTGCACACAATAGTCCCTGCATTAGTCCTTTAGTACGAGTATGATTATCAAATCTGATAACGTACAAGCAATTATACTGATAAAATGGAGTTCAGAATCAAGATTTTAATGTCTGATGGGCATGCTTTCTCTTCATCTCAGACAAGAAATATTTTGAGACTGGTCTATCCTACTAATCACATTACGCTTAAGAGGTAACAAATTAATCATAATTTCTGTTTTTGCAAAAAAAGTAGGGAGATTGCACATACAGTGCTGCCATTTGAAGATCAAAAGACTTCTTTAGGTAGGCTATATGCCTAATAAGATGAACATACACAGTAAGAGCCAAATATTGTAGAACTAGACTTTATATATAATCAAATATTTTAATTCCATGAAAATGCCTCCATTGCTAGAGTCAAGTCTGCTGTGCATGCTTTGATACATACTGTACTATCAAACAAGCCATCATATAACTGGGTTGGAGAGATGAAGACATACATTACTAAGAAAAGTTTCTTCTACAGGTATGTTGCATTAAAAATCAGTGAAAAAGACTGCTTTTTCATCTTAAATTAATCAGGTGGATTTTAAACATTAACATTTAATATCCTGATCACTTGTGTATCAAGAATTCAAAACTGAGAAAATCACCTCTGAATGGGGACAAAAAGTGACCAATAATATATCATTTAAAATGATAATCACAGAATTTCAAGATGTGATCGGGACATCTAGATTGTTAAGGGGCCTCTCCCATGTTAATGCAACTATCATGGGATGGCTGCCAAATTTTCCATAAAAAAAACGATTAATTAAATTTGTATATGTACTGCACAGTAGCATACAATAATCGAAAATAAACCACCTGCTGTAAACAAAATAGCCAATTAGAAAATACTTACATAGGGCTTTTTGGTGTCGGAATTGGTGGCTGAGTAGCTGGCGGACTGTTCGTGGGTGGGACGATTGCTAGACGACCTGGTCGATTACGATCTGGTGATGATAAAAAAGATGTAAATGTATATACCACCAAATGAAAAACACAGTGGTGTTATTCCGCAGTTTATCACACAAATAACGGGCTCCCCACGGTCTCCCAGGGCCATCCCGCAGTTTGTCACATAATTTACGGAGAATGGCCCAGTAGCATTCCAGCTACAGTACCCAAGCAACCCTAACAGCCTTTTGTTAAAATACGTATTCCAAACATTCCACACTTATATGTAAATATAAATTCTTTATTAAACTGCAAGTCAAATGTCTGATTCAAGTTGAAAAACTTAATCACATTTGTCACCCAACTACATGTACTGTGCCAACACTGCTCATCATATTGTAATACAGTACACCAGACCCAAACATTACGATTGATTTCAATTATTGTAAAATGACCACATTTAAAATACGTAACATGTACAGTATTATCCCAGATGTGGATTATTTCCTGGATCATTAAATGTTCAACTTCTGCAAAGGGACTGGTAAGTTTGGTTTGTTGATGTTTAACGGCACCGCGACAGTCAGTCAAATGTGCCAAGAGGGTGTTAATAAATTATGGTGTAAGAGTTAGGATAATGAGGAGATGGAAGGTTTGTAAGGGAGATAAAGGGGAAAAGCAGAATGTGGGAGGGGGGGGAAGCAGAATGTGGGGGAAAAAAGGGTTTGGTAAGGTTACTATTTATTCTGATGAATTTTGTCCAATTGACAAGTATACACGTACAGTAACTCAATTGGTTGAGCACAGCAATGAGAAGCTAGAGGGTGCAGGTTCACGTTCCACTGATAATAGATTCAACTGATAATTTTCCACAACTGACTACACCAATGCCCCTATTCTCAATCACTAAACCTCTGGAAAAAGGTATACAGCGATCTGGTAGCACTCTCTGTCCATCAAGTGAGGACTTACTGTACATGTACAGTAATTGTGGCTAGGGCTGTGACGTTTACACATGTAAACATGCAAAAGAACAAAACTTCGCTTTGAAATGTTTAGTGTATATCCTCCTCAGACCCCTAGCTTGATTTAAAAAGGGGCAGGGTGCTAGACTTCTTGAGGGGCACATTAATGCGCACGCGAAGTACTGCGTCTTTTCAGCATGGAGTCCAGGGGCTCAATCCCATGGTGAAGAAGCTCTGGGATTTTAGCTATAATCATACCTCAAAATGAAACTATTCTGATTGATAAGGACCATTCGTGAGCCAAACAGAACAATTGCTTACTATGCTATCATCATTCTGTGTTCTGTATCCATGTAAGGTATTTCACTTATGAGGTTAATTAAGATTATTAAGTTTGAAAATTAAAACAAATCTATAAAAAAATATATATAAATATTTTATATTTTTTTCTTATAAGGGGCAGGGCTGTAAAACAGCAAATCTAGGGGTCTGCTCCCAATAATGAATGGTTAAACGTTCCTTAGAAACTCTTGCATTCCTGGTTGTGGAACTCAAAAATATTGCAAGATAAATTCTAGGGCTGTCACAATATAATGATTATCACAATATGTTTTCCCCCATGATATCAAAAATATCCTGATATGCCATGTTCACACACAAACTGCATAATAAAGCAAAACCTTGTAAAACATAATTTCAGACATTTCAAATTAATGAAATTTAACAGAATATTTACAGGAAATGAATCTCCTATGCTTCTTGTCCTTAGATCCTAAATTTTATGGTAAAATTGAGATCTGCATGCTGAAAACCCCAGCAGTTTTCTGAATGAATAATTATAACATAAAAATTGTGATATGGTAATGTCCACGATAATTGATACATAATTTACCCATATACATGTAATGACAGCCCTAATAAATCTATTTCGTCCAAAAAAGTGTCATAAAACTTATTTGCGATACTTGTTGAAAACTATGAAAGGCCTTAAAAATAGCATCCCAATCATTTTTTTCTAACACTATCAAATTTACATTGAGTTATTTACAATCTATCTCCAAGAAATCTGATATTTACTAGTACTCTCATGATATGTCGATTATCGCGATATCTCTTTTTCCACGACATTAAATATGCCTCTTAACACATCGCGATATCAAAAGCTAATACTTGTTTGTTTGTTTGATGAGGTCTTAACGGCACCACAACAACGAGGGTCAAATTGTGCCTGAGAGGTCAGATCATTTTAGAGGTAGGAAGAAAAAAAAAAACAGGGAGAGAATGAAAGAAATTCAAGAACAAAAGTCAGAAAGCTGTGATCGAGAGAGGTGCATGGGTGAAACAAAACAAAGTAGGGAGGGGGTGGAAGAGGAGAATTAAATATGGTTGTAGAGGGAAGCATGATGAAGGAAGGAGATAATTTTATCCGAAAGATTTTTTTGAAAGAACTCAGCAATTGAGTTGTGGGGAGTGAGAGAAGCTCTGGGAAGGTTGTACAGGGGGCAAGCAAGGAGAACGTGATGGATAGTGAGGATGCAGTAGCAATTGTTACAGAGGGGTTGGGGGGAACCAATAAGGAGGTGGGAGTGAGTGAGGTGGGTGTGACCAATTCTAAGACGGGTAATATGAACATTGTCGATAAGAGAAAGCTAATACAGAACTAAATTTTTTTTGTGCATTTAGGCTAGGCTACTTCGTACATTACGGTACTAACGTTAAGATAGTAAATCGAAACGTCAAGTTTAGGCCATGATTTGTTCTAAATAAACTTTAAAAACATGCAAAAATATCGTGAAACATAAAAAACTAATTAAAAATCATACTCCTTTACCCCACACTGGCAAGCTCCGAAGTAAGTTGGCAAAAAAAATGAACAATTGGCCCAAAACATGCCTCTCACTTTGATGGTCACGTTGGCTGAATTATTTCAAATACCAAACGTGTAATATGCGTGAAATCTAGAATGTAATAGTCATGTGATCATGGCGTCTGCTAGATGCAAATAATTTTTTCTTGCGTTTATCATGCCTGTATACACAAAGAACTAGGCCTAGTGTCGTGAGTCAGTTTTCCTAAAAAATATCGCGATATACCAATATATCATGAAAATTTTCTCCACGACAATCGATACGTAATACAGCCATATTGTGACAGCACTAATATTTACAATGAAAATACATGTCATAAAAATATGGTGGTTCTTATTTTTTCATTATTCAATTAGTTATGAATTTGACAGAGATTGCAAACAAGCAGCTTTTTCCAAGTTTAACATGGCTTTCAGAATACTGTAACATAAAATTTTACTTTTTTCCTAATATCGAGGAAATATTTTGAATTTTATGTTGCTGGGAATAGATTTAAAATGAATTTCCTTAAAATATTTAAGACTCCATGACCAGGGTGGGGGAGTTTTCATGAAAGAGACAAAACTACTACAGACAACATTGAGGTTTCTCCTATTTAGCATAATTTAAACACTTAGGAGTAATTATAGAATACAGGTTCTTCACTTTGATATTGTCCCTGGCTGGACTGCACACCTCAAGGTGGAAATAATACAGTGGAATCAGCATTGAAAATTTCCTTAGTATTTCCTCATTCTTACTGAAAGGAACCAACCACCTTGGCAGCGCGCTTCCCACCACCTTGGCAGTGCAGTGCACTTCCCACCACCTTGGCAGTGCAGTGCACTTCCCACCACCTTGGCAGTGCAGTGCACTTCCCACCACCTTGGCAGTGCAGCAAACTCCCCACCACCTTGGCAGTGCAGTGCACTTCCCACCACCTTGGCAGGGCAGCGCACTTCCCACCACCTTGGCAGTGCAGCGCACTTCCCACCACATTGGCAGTGCAGCGCACTTCCCACCACATTGGCAGTAGAGCTCACTTCCAAGGTGGAAATATCAATTTATATAAAATTGGATGAAAATTGTGTCAGTATTTTAGTATGAAAGGGAAATGTAAGAATAAACAACCATGGCTGAACAGTACACTTCAAAGGTGGACAAGCGCCTCGGCTTTGCAGCACATTTCCGATGAGGCCAAACAAAGATCCAGCAGCGTACTGCTGATGTAAAACGTGTAATTGACCTGACATCTTTGTTTAGTTTTATTCAAGACTGATAGATTAATGAAGGTTTATGCCTAATCGACATTTGACCTCGGAAGTGCGCTGCCTCTTCCACAGTGAGATTTAAAGTGAACCCGTCTTCTAAAATTGTACCCAAAATTGTTCAAATTACAGTAGGCCTATCACCAATATTTTTTTAAATTTTTAAGTATAGTTAGACAGGAAATCTTTGTCAATCCTAATATGAGGTGTGATGCAGAATCCTCAGCTCTGATGTCAGTGTACATGTATCTTTCTACAGTTAACACGAAAATCTTCACATGAATCTTATGGAATTCACACTGATTTGGACCAGTCTCTGAAATAAATTATTATTCATTTTAATGATTACTCGTGGTAAGACTATGCTCAGTATAACAACAATAATTCAATGTAAATTGTAAGCTAAGACAAGATAAATTAATGGAAGGACACAATGATACTTACTACTAATGTTAGACCTATTTGCTGCCATCTTGGAACTCATGTCTCTGTGTCTTTGTAGCTCAAGATATACGCACTCAAGTTGTAACAATTGTTGTTTTTTTAACCTCCTCCTCGTTCAAAGTTTGTCCTGGTAAATCAAGCTTTCAAGGTTCCAACTTGTTCAACTTCTAGGAGAACCTAACGAGGCCTAAAGCCTTGATAAAAGGGTTAAAACTACCTGACCAGTTGACCAGGGCAAAGTTCAAATTTCATGAGGGCATAGGCAGTAGGCTACTAAATTTCCAAGGATGGATTAACGTAAACCTAACTTTATATGAAAATTTGGTAGAAAATTGAAAATTGTGATTCTCAACAAAATAAATTGAGCAATTTTGTGATTTGTCGTGACTTGTTTGTTGGCCAATGTTACCCACTAAACATACGACTGAAGTCTTGTTACATGCGTGACCAGGTTGTAGGCCTATTCATTGGCAGTTCAGTGTGTGTGTGCATAGGCATGGGCCTACGACGTTAGCTAGTATACTATAGTGCGTAGCAACTTAGGTTTTGATTGTTGTTGCCAGTGCTGAAGCACACTAGGCCTAGTGCCTTGCCTAACGAAACTCAAAGATCACATCCAACTTATGACGGTTTCCGAATGAAACCGGAGCTAACTTTCTATTAAGCCGAACAAATGGTGGAAAACAAGGTACACGATAAAATAAATATACGTGATTCTTTCAAATCAGTTCTTCTGGTGTACATAATGCAATTTATTCCAAACTCAATAAGAATCCGTCCCAAACGCAAGGGAAATTCCTTTCTTGTCGGAAGTTTCGCACAATTTATTCTGCATATTTTCTGGGTGGGGGACGTTCATATGACTTACAATATTTTGTAAAACGGCGCCCTCGATTTTTAGTGGTCACGCACTTTTTTGTTGTAGCAGCAGGACACGGTTTTTCATTTGTGGACTCGGCAGCTCATAACTTCATAAGTTTAAGTTTTAAGTTTATTACACTGATATGGCGCATTATCTAAATAACTTATTCTAATGCGCCTTACAAAATATGCATATAAAGAAAATAAATGCAAATGTGTCAATAAGATAAGCATGAAATATAAAGAACAACAAAATTATGAAGAGGACTTGAAAGCACAATTAAATAAGTGAGTCTTAAGCAAGGTGTGGAATTGTTTAAGGGATTGAACAGATTCGATTGAAAAAGATAAGTCATTCCAAAGTTTTGGGCCAAATGTTTGCAGAGAGCGATCGCCATATGTAAGTGTACTTTTTGGAACATAAAGGATGAGGTGGTTTTGAGAGCGAATGCGGTAACTGTTTATAATGAAACATTTTGGTCAGATATAATGGCCGTTTAACATTTAATACACAAATTTTGATATCAGAAAATGAAGTTCTGATATCAAAGTTCTCGGTTGGCGTTCATGTCCTCTTGAAGGATTTTTGCCGACTTAACCGATTCAGATTCAGATTCAGATATCAAGAAATAATTTCTGATATCAGAAAAAGAATTTCTGACGTCAAGAATTATTTCTTGATATCAGGAAATCTATTTTTGATATCATAAATTATTTTCTGATATCAAAAGTTGGATTTTTGACATCCAGAATTAAAGTACCGATATGAATAATTCATATTGTGATATTAAATTAATTAATTTTGAATCTATCACTATCACTTAAACCTGGCTTTTTCTTATATCAAAAAATATTTTTCTGATTTTAGAAATTAATTATTTGATATCAAGAATTCATTTTTCTTATTTTAAGAATATAATTTTTGATATCAAAATTAAATTTTCGACATCAAGAATTCAAATCTTGATATCAGAAATTCTGTATGAAATGTTAAAACGGCGCGCCATATGGCCGGTGCGTTATGGTGGGCCAATTGCTGATGAAAATGGCGTCGGTGTACAGTGAATTACTTCAGTATCAGTGGCACCGGGTTGGAGTGTGTGTGAGGGGAGGGGGATCAACCACTGTTTTATTAAAGATGAATTATCCATAGGTTCCACCGTCCCGCGTATATGTTTGTAGATGTGTATGTGTTTGGGGGCGGTATGTGGGGGTGAAGGATATGTGCGGGAGTGGAAATATGTGCGGGAGAGGGAAGTGCATGTTTAAATATTTATAAGACTATTCGGGATAAAATTCAAGAAGCATTTAAAGACATATTTAATTTGATATCTAAGTATTTATTTTTGACCTCTGGATTGTCTCTACTGCATGACCAAGAAAAACAGTAACATAACATAACAAGATTACGGGCTAAGAAGGGTTAGCCAACCCATAGAATAAACAAAAACTAACACCACCACCACCACCACCACAAAAAACGCCCAGAGTTAATAAAGAACTTATCAATGTTGACTTTGAAATTGTGAAGAGAATTTGGAGCTGACTACTCACTCAGGCAAACCATTCGACTTATTAAAAACTCTTTGCGAAAAGCTAAAACGTCAAATATCTATCCGTGAAAAATCTTTGGTCAATTTCAAACTGTTACCACGTGTCACATGAGGACTAGCTGAAACATGCAAGAAATTACAGGAAGTTAAAGCATCACTACCAGATAGGAATCTAAAAAACCTTAATCATATCGCCACGTACTTTCCTCAACTCAAGCGTGGTCAAACCAAGAATGTGCAGCCTAGATTCATAAGAGAGATTCCTAAACTCGGGAATAAGTCTAGTGGCTCTTCGCTGAACCTGCTCCAAAATAAACTTATTCTTCTCATAAAAGGGACTCCTAGCCTGTATAGCATACTCAAGGTGAGGCCTGACTAACTGCTTACACAAATTAAGAACAACCTCTCTACCAATAAAACAAAAAAATCTTCTAATCAAACCAAGCATCCTATTTGCCCTTGCAGCTGCTAAAACACACTGTTTAGAAAGCTTCAGATTCCTAGTAATGACAACACCTAGATCCCTTTCTTGATCAACACAACCAAGATTTGAACCATTTATGCAGTAATCAAAAGCCAAATTGCTCTGACCAAATCGAATAACTTTGCATTTATCAACATTGAATGACATCTGCCATGTTTGGGACCAAGAAACTAAGTTATCCAGATTAGTTTGCAAAAGTAAAGAATCCCTACAATCCTGTACAGCATCGTGTCATTAGCAAATTTACAAATCCTGGAGCCAAGGGAAACATCAATATCATTAATGACGATTGAAAAAAGAAGTGGACCCAATACACAACCCTGAGGAACACCACTTGTAACATTTTTCCATGAAGATACTTCACCATTAACAACAACTCTTTGTGACCTGTCAACTAAACAAGAATATATCAAACTGGCACACTTTTCCTCCACGCCAAGTGCTCTTGTTTCCATCATGAGCCTACTTAATGGAACCTTATCAAATGCTTTTTGGAAATCTAAATAGATAGCATCCACATTATGACCAGAAACAACTAGTTTAGTCAGTTGCATGAGAGCGCAAATTTGCGCCAACATGAGAAGACAACTCAGTTTGCAGAAGAGCGCAAATTTGCGCCAACATAAGACAAAGAAAGTACAATGAATTAGAAACACAAGACCTCTTAGGTAAGAATCCATGCTGGGACAAATTCAACAAACCATTGACCAGTAAATGATCTAGTACAACATCCTTAACAATGGACTCCATAACCTTCCACCCAACACTAGTAAAACTCACTGGCCTATAGTTACAAGACAAACTGTGGTCACCCTTTTTAAAAATAGAAGTGACTTCAGCAATTCTCCAATCATTAGGAACAACACCAAGATCAAGCACTTTGAACAGATAATACTCAGGGGAAGAGAAAAAAACATCAAAACACTCACGTAAGACAGCAGGATGTATACCATCTGGACCGGGTGCTTTATTTGAGTTCAAACCCTTCAACTTTTTAGACACAACATCAACTGAAAAATCAACATTTCTAATGGATACTGGAGAGTGCATACTAAGATAATCCACATCATCAGCAGGGGACTCCTTGATAAAAACATACACAAAGTAGTCATTCAAAACCTCAGCCATATCCTTACCACTATTGATAGTAACACCATCATTACCCTGAAGGGGACCAACAACCTCCTAGGTTTTTTGCTTTGAGCGTACATAAGAATGAAGCGACTCAGGATTAATCTTAACCTCTTTGGACAAGCGTTTTTCAAAAAGCACTTTAGTATCTCTTATCAAATCTTTTGTGAACTTTTCATGATCCTTATACCTAGGAAGCTCCATAGAACAACAAGAGAGAGAGAGAGAGTTGAACACACAATTACAATGACGGGGTCGTCACCTGCGTATTCGGTTATGATAGTACAAATGCTATCACGAAACGCCTAATACGACCCGGGCGAGAACACAGGTACGACGTACGGACAGACATAACATCGACAACAAAGTCAATGTCCACGGCCTTTGATAACCAGTTGTGGTGCACTGGCGTGTCTACCCAACCCAGGATTGAACTCGGGGCCTCGTGGTCTGTAGACAGGTATGATAACCGCTACACCACAGTAGGCAGATATAGAACAACGCCACAATTTCTTCTTTTTCCGAACAGCCTGCAAAACCTCACGAGACATCCACACTTGCCGATTACGCCTGCAGACTTTCTTTAATGGGACAAACCTATTTACACCCTCCAAAACTATAGTTCGGAAAACATCCCATGCTTTTGGAGGATCTAAGTCACGTAGCAAAGAAGTCCAATCGAATGACACAATATCCTGAAGTGCAGCAAAGTCAGCAATCTTAAAAATCTAAAACCAGTTTATTAGCTGGAGAAGCCTTTGTGAAACAATACAGATTAAAACTAATGAGGTCATGATCACTACACCCTACATTACCGCTACCTAGCACATTTCTAACCATACTTTCTTCACTACTGAAAATCAAATCAAACAATTACTACCACGCGTGGGAAACAACACATGCTGGATGGAAAAGCAGTCAGAAACAGCTTCCAAAAAATCTTTACCATGTGGACCACTAGTAAAAAATTTCCAAGATTCCAATCAATGTCTGGAAAATTAAAGTCTCCAAAAACAATAACCCTCCTAGAAGCAACTTTCCTGAAGCAGTCAAGCAATTTCTGATTATTCTCAGGACTAGAATTTGGTGATCTATACACAACACCTACAATCACTGAACTACCAACATCGCCTTCAACAATAAGCTCACACCATAGGCAATTTGAAAAACCAAAAGAAAAGTGAGCAGTCCTATCTATACAATTAAAACTGTCTTTCACAAACAATAAAATGACACCTCCTCTACCATTGAGAATATCTAATCTGTCTTGCAAGAAAATTGAGTAACCTGGAATATGTACCTCTAAATCACTAATTTCACTATAAATCCAACTCTCAGTAATACCTATTATATCAGGTCTACTAATTGAAACTTCAGCCAGAAGCTCATCACGCTTATTCAAAATACTATACAAACATTTGAAAACATAATCTTAAATCTACCACTAGAACAATCCCTATCCACAGAAACATGCATGACAGGTGGGTTTAAACTCTCACTCCCTGTGACCAGTTTAAAGGACTCAGATCCTTAATTGCCCTATTGACACCCCTAGCAAGAACACGAGCACCATTCCTAGTTAAATGCAAACCATCTCTCATAAACCAATCAACCTGAGATTCAAACTTATGCCAGAAATTGACAAAACCGAACTCAAACAGACGACAAATACTCTCTAGCCAACAATTGATCAACAGCATAGTATATATCATGAAGGAATATGCCCCTACGCGGCAACAGACCAACAACTAGAACCCTACAACCTGTGTCATTCAACCTGAATAACAAATCCATGAAACTACGCCTAAAAGAATCAAAATTTCTCCTTGAAATATCATTTGTACCAATTGAAACTACGATAAGTAAGTTATGAAATAGCTTAAAATATATCAACTGATCATGTCATCTGCGAATTTAATTATCTTTTTAGTTCAGATTTGACAGACGTTAATATATTTTTGAGTGAGGTAACAATTTACTCAGTTTCAAAGGTACTCCAAAAGAGACGTTTAAACAAGCAGATAGAAGTAAATTCAAGAAATTTTTCGAATTGTTGGCAAAATTTCTCGAAAGTTGCCTGTAAAGGAAAAGAATTTTTCGAAAAGTGTCCGAAATTGAAGGAAATTACTCAAAATTGTTTGAAAATGAAAGGAATTTCCCGAAAATGAAGGAAAATTCCCGAATATTGTCCGAAATTGGAGGAAATTTCCTGAAAATAAGCAAATTTTCCAACTAGAACATCAATGATGTAGTAGCTCAACTTATATTTTTCGGTGGGTATAAGTCTTGGGTAGTTAACAGTTAACGCTTCTTGGACATTAATTGAAGGGCACTTTTCATTTAACAAAAGGGGCACTTTTGTGAGTTTTCGAAAAAGTGGAGGAATCTTGCCTCCTGGCATGGTCAGATGGTTCTTATCAGTCCGGTCCACGTTCCGAACGGGAGATCTCCCGATCGGAAGATTTTTTGTCATCATAACCCACAATGCATCTTTCCAAATTCAAATCACCCTAAAGAAATATATAGGTTTAATAGGTTTAATAGGTTTAAGCCAAAGGTAGGAAAAAGGTAGGGAAAATGCATGCGAAATATTCAAAATTTATTGGTGTTACAGAACGATGAAATTATTTTCTCCATTTTTACCAGCGCAAATTTGACTTTACCAAAGAATTTTAGCGTAATCTTTAAAAATTAATTTCAATATTTTTTGAAGGGCAGATTTTTACATTTTAATCACCAGCTAAAGCTCAAATTATACAGAAATATTAATTCCAATATCATATCCAAAGTATACAACTTTAGAATTACAGAATTTGATGAGCAAAAAACAAAATTAACGGCTGAATTTATTAGCAATTATGGTCACTACGCATGTCTCGATCTCCCAATATGAAGATCTCCCGATCGGGAACATGGACCGGACTGCCTATGGTTTGAGCATAGGCGGAATTTGAGGGGAGCAAAGGAGCATCTTTCCCACCCCCACTTGTTGTCTCAAATGGATACTTATTTATGGTAATGTGTTGTATTTAAGTTAAGGTGAGTTTGTAACCCGCCCCCTCCCCTCCTCCCACACACACACACAAACAAACAAAATGTTTGACTTCCCCCACTTTCGGTAGGCAAATCCCGCTATATAGGTTTGAGATTGGGAAGCGTGGACCAGACCAATGTTGACAATTACTCATCGGGTGAATAGGTAATAGGTAAAAGGTCTTCTTTTGAAAATTGCTGCTTACAAAATTATTGGGGACCAACTCCCCTCCCACCACGGCCTCGGTGTCGTTCCCCTGATAAAATGACATGCTTTAAACGAGCACTAGACCGAAAAAAAAGGGCGCTTGTTTTTGCGAATTTCACAATTAAACTCCATAAAAAAGAAAAAAAGATTGATCATTTGATGGTTAAGCCATGGCCGTTCAAGAACTGGTACAAGCAAAGAATTTCATTGGACCAATTTACTTCTTGTAATTGACAGACAATCCACTGTCACCCTAGAGCATTGGACCCATATCAT
The DNA here is from genome assembly GCA_020152595.1 of Chiridota heheva. Classification (NCBI taxonomy): domain Eukaryota; kingdom Metazoa; phylum Echinodermata; class Holothuroidea; order Apodida; family Chiridotidae; genus Chiridota; species Chiridota heheva. The sequence continues at coordinate 522,658 of JAIGNY010002634.1, forward strand.
TAATCATGGGTGTACCCGAATTAAATACTTGTGTGGAATGTTAAAGGTATTTGCAAAACAAAAAAAAAAACTTGTATAATCTCGATTTTAAGAAGTACTGCGCAGCTTTTAACTGTTTGATGTAATTTGTTTCATGGAAACTTGGCTATATAGGCAGCAATGACGAAATAATTATTGAGGGCTATGATGAATTTTTAGCAGTAAGGAAACATATTTCGTGGGCTTAGAGAAACTTTGGAGGCGGGTGTTCTGTGTTTTACAAGAGTAGCTTGAAATTACAGCGAGTTCAGAAGGTTAAGTTCTGATAATCGGTGCATCTTCTTTCTTCTGTAAATAAACCCGCCGATATATTTGTGTGCACAATCCCGGTGTACAGTCAACCTGAGAATTCACCATACAACCATATTGTGGCATTTTTTAAAAGACTAGAACAAGACATCGTTGTTCTAGATAGTTTGCATAATGAATGCATATTTATATTAGCTGGAGACTTTAATGCTAGAACTGTCTACCAACTGTGGTGTTGCGGTTATCATACACGTCTACAGACCACGAGGCCCTGGGTTCAAGCCTGGGTTGGGTAGACACGCCAGTGCACCACAACTGGTTATTAAAGGCCGTGGACATTGACTTGGTTGTCGATGTTATGTCTGTCCATACGTCGTACCTGTGTTCTCGTCCGGGTCGTATTAAGCGTTTCGTGATATCATTGTTACTATCATAACCAAATACGCAGGCGACGACCCCGTCATTGTAATTGTGTGTTCACTCGTCGTCGTCGTCCTGCTAGAACTGCTCAATTGTCGGATTTCCATTGAACTGGACGATAACAATGCTTTAGGAATTTCTGAACCTGATATTCATTCATGTCGATACTCTGGTGATAATGGTGGTAACTTGTTAATTGACTTATGGAGAAGTTCCAACGTGCGGATTTGTAATTCCCCTGTAAGTGAAACTAGAGGCTATACTTTACTTACATTTCATCAACGGGACAAAGTGGCGTTGATTACGTAATAGCATCTCTGAATTTTCTCGATAACAAAGTAATTATAAATCTTATAGTTGGTGATGCTGAAGATTAGCCACATTTACCTCTAACCTTTGATATTAATTACGTAAATAGTGCTCACCTTACCATTGTCAGTGGTGATCGATCACAGTCTATTGATTGTGTTTCTCTAATGAAATCAATCTGATACAAAGAAAGGCATAATGAATATTCTAAAAAGTGTTGATAATGATACATTGGACTCAGTATAGAAAATTAAGTAGCAGTGACACAAATAAATGATTTATTAAAGAGGATCTATGGTGTGAGATGCATTAAGTGAAATGCAAATCCTCCGAAGCCGCAAAATTGGTTTGATCAAGATTGTTTTGAATTTAAATCAAGGATTAGGAAAGTGCTTAAAGAACATAAAATACAACGTCTGCAACAATAAAAGTCAAGAACGTTTTTGTGATGTGATATTAGGAAAAATAAAAGTTCACGTTAACGCTTTTTGTCAGGTTTTTGATGTGATATTATCCGTGCTCAATCCTCGAAAATTTTTTGCGCTACAATTAAATTAATTACATTGGAACCCAGTCATTAAACTAAGACAGTTTTGTTCGTTAAAAAACTCAATTTTCAATTGAAAAATAAAACAAAGGAGCTTCTTACTTTAGCAAAGCAAAAACAAATATGAATACAAATGATATTACAGCTATTGAATGATTTGGGTACTTTAGATCTGTTTTTGAATTTAACGAATCTGCAGTATTTTTTTATATTTCATATTGCCCATTGAAAATTTCTGATGATATTTTGGAGTGATCGTATTAGGCCGTAGGAATTTTGTCGAAACATCCGCATACAGGCCATGAAGATAGTAATGCATATTTCAAAGGGATCTTCTCTGGTAGTCTCTATAAACTCTTTTCTGAATTACAAACATCCCCGACAAAGCGGTTCTACGTCACTGCAACAGTACTCATACATTTCTCGAGCCATGTCAAAAATCTTGGTCTTCTGTTCCTTGGGCTGGACTTCATGTGATCGGGGTTGTAGGTATCAACTGCAGGCCATGGACCGACATAGTTTTCATTAACTCTGGTGTTAAAAAGGTACGGAAAATAGCCCTTTTTCATCTTTGTCAACCTGAACGTCTTAAAAAGGATGAGAGCGGAGCCGGAATGAAATTGAATAAGTCAATAATCCTCAAGGTCGTGAGATCTTTCTTTTTCTTATTTTGGCTTTTTCTTTCAAGTCTATACTCATCAGTTTGGATTCGTTCATCACGACATGTGTAATAGGTCATAGTGCATGCCATAGACTTTGCAGTCAAACAGTACTATCTTGAGTGTTAGGCTACGGTAACATTGACTTTACCATTGAAGCGTAGGCTTCATCCAAAGTTGCTTGCACTTACCAGTTCTCCTGATGTTGATCGCAACTCGACCTGATGTCATGTATATAAGTGTCAGTTTAATTGATTTGATATGTTTTTAGTGCCGTTTTGCATCATATTTGTACGATGGTTTCAGTTAAAGTTCTTTAACTTAGCTACAGGATCGTCCGTCAGTCTGTAGGCCTAAGTGTACTTACTGTCAGTGTGTATAAGGTTAAAATGTATATAGTGTATGTTGTTTTCAGGGTGTCATATTCGAAATGATGTCATGTAATGATTATTCATGACTCTCATTCACAACTTGGGTTTGTTTACATGTGACGTCATAGTAGTAAGTTAAAGCACCCGTACCGTAAATTTTAAATTTTAAATATAATGTTTTGGGCGTAATCACAAAAACGTTAATGGCAATAATGAAATCATAAACTGTTTAAGGAGTTGTGTATGTTTGAAAAGGAGAAGCTTCTGGACTGTGATGGGATGAGGATGTGTGATGCAGGTTGTGTGTTGCAGGTTGTAAATAATTGTAATTTAAACATTTCTTATTGGCCAATAAGTTTAATTTAGCAAGGAATAGTTATTGTAATTGTTGATTGATATTATTAAGTCAAGGATTATTTTCATGCTTGTGGTCTATTGAATTTAATATCCTGTTGGTGATATTTTCCAGCCTGATTTATTTGAGTTACGACTTGATTACATTGATATGTAGAACTATGTTAGCTTCTTTGTGTCTTATATTCTTTACCTATGGAATTGGCAATTAATCAACCTATTTGGGATCATCATATCTGCAATTAGGTGGGTCTCATTTTTAGTCCTCTTACCCAACATTTTATAGTATCCCCGATATAACCTGAAAGTTTACTATTATTTAGTATCCCAGATATTTATCCCGAGGTTTACACATGGGGACACATTCTGGTGTTGTTCATGTGGTCTAGAATGAAATGGCCATCATATCCTTTCATGTCAGCATGTTGTGTGCGATAGCCGTGGATCCTTTGTTCTCTGGAGAAAGTAACCATTGGCAAAAATCCTTTCAGGTGTTTCTTCCTGAGAAGAGGTGTTCTCGTACGCCACATGTTTCACAACATCGGTGAATATCGTCGTCGTGGATACAGGTCAAGCAAACACTATGCGCTACACAATAGTTTGGCACATACAAGTAACCACCGTAATCAAGCTTGTCTTCTTGAGCAAATTCGAAATCGAAGAAGATGTATTTCAAAGGTGGGATCTCTTCTTCCTCCTCCATCTCGTCTTCCAGACCGAAAATAGCTCGAGCCTCTTCGTCGTCGATGTCGACGTATCCTCCTGCTTCTCCTCTATCCTCAATTACCTGCATGTAGCAAAGATGGTCGTTTGGCTGGTAACTTTCGCAGTTTCTAAAGTACTTTTCCCCACATCTCGATGTTGATCATTAACAGTAATACCACAAGTAGGGCAGCGACGGATACATTGACAGATCGTACGTGACGGTGTTTTGTCTTGGCTTTGATGGTGACATTGCTCTTTTTCGGAGTCTTCTTTGGTTTGCAAAACAAGTCGGGTTTTGAACGATCGTCACAATCGTCGCAATGCATTCATTCAGTCAACTGACATTCTTCCTTTCCTGCATTGAAACAGCACTCGCAGATGTTACGGCAACGATGATGCTCAAAGTGGTCATATCCTTTCAGGCAGCGATCGCAAAAGTTGGGTAAATCCAATAACCCCGGTAGCGAAGTGACTACGTCAAAATTGTTTTTTACGAGGAGGCCCTCGGAACACAAACAAGTCGTGGGGATTTGCTTAAGGACGTTCACTTGGTAGTCGGTTAACACGGGTTGTAATTGGTTGAAGGAGCGCTTGACCAAAAAGTGATGGCGCTCGTTTTTGCAAATTCACAGATATATCATCCACAGCAAATCGATAAACTGCAGGCCTCCATAGCCTTCAGACGACATGAGGGCAAAGATCACTTCATTATTCATGTTAACCAGATAATTGCTATACCGTTGCGTGCTAGATAAGCATATGATTTTTTTTTTTTTGGGGGGACCCCCCTAAAAATGCGCCCTCACTTTCGGTCTAGTGCTCCTTTGACTTCGTCTAACCCACAAGGCCCGGGCTCCACGCCGGTTCGTTCGTGTAAATCTTTCGCTAAACGTTGTTGGTCATATTTACCTCGTCGAATATGGTTCCAGTTGACAGTGTGATCAGTCTCTTTGTCATGCGAGCTTTCGCGGTCTGAGGGCTCGGGCTAAACAGAGGTGGTTGTTGTTTGTGATGCGGATGGTGGATAGTTTTTTTTTTTACCATTCTTTTATGTTACTGCGTCCGCTTCCCTGGGGCATTTTGACAGTCCGGGAGAATCCTGGACTTTTAATGTAATAATAAATACACAAAAACTTGGAGCTTTGCATTCATTACACGATACATGGAGGCCGCCATTTTAACTAGTGATAAAGTTCAGTCAATGGATTTTTAATAAAAACACGGGGGGTATTTTTAAAAGGAAATACCGATATCAAATGAAAATTCATTAGATTTGACTGCGGACTTTTCAATTTCACCGTGGACTTCCGCGATAAAAGACTTTCGTTGACGGGTCATTGACCTTTTGAACAGCCCTTTCAACACATGATTCTGTTTTGGCTTAGTCATCGCTGGAGTCATCGCTGATACCGTGTACATGTATCATACGTTACATTACACAAATACTACCATGCTTTTAGTATAAATTCCATTGATATAACGTTATCGCAAGTTAAAATGGCGGCCTCCATGGATCTTAATGAATACGAAGCTCCAAGTTTTGGTGTATTTTCTTATTGCACCAAAAGTCCAAGATTCTTCAGGACTGTTTGATATAAAGGACTGGATTTCAACATTGCCGTCGAGTACGAAAGCGGTCTTGGATTGTAGAACTCGGGCGATCGCGGATAGGATGCGTTGTACACTTACTTAGTATTTCCGCGTGAGTTGAATCCATATCGGGACGTCTAACACCGGTGCGTGAATTTCACACCTGAATTTCAAAACCCACACGATCTTGTGCAGCAAAGTCTTGGACTAGTCGTTTAATGAAACTTTCGAAAATGGCGTGTAAGGCAGTGACGGTACCACCCTCTCTATTGACCAGTTGGACAATTCTCTCCCCGTCAAAGCGAATCGCATGTTTGTTAACTTCTGAATGGTACCTTGAAATCTGACGTCCTCGAGTCTCGACGATGTGATAGCAGCTCTCGGCAGTGACCCCTTGTTCCCCACCTAGTTGACTCCAACGTTAATATTCTCCAACTTGTCATGCTCTTCTCTGACCCCTTCCGATCTTGTCACCCATTTCTACTTGCTCTCCGACATTGTACTGTTGTAACAAGTGGTCGACGAGTTGGTCGAGTTCCTGGCGTAAATCACCATGTCGTCCAGTTCGTCGATTAAAGTATGAAATTCTTGCGAATCGACGACCCATTCCTCGATGTGCATTTGCTCTTCATAGTTTGGTTTATCGATATCTCACTCCTCCTTATCCAATTGCATCTCAAAATTGGGTGACGCCAAAAACATCTCATTGTCCTCAGGATGAGGCTCATACTCCACCACCCATGCTGTTCTCCTGAACGACGATTGTGCTCTCCTGTTTCTCTCCTTATAGTGATTTATGGTAATCAAACACGCAGTATGCACACGATGTAGTAGTACACCACGGTAAGTAAAACACGATATGTCAACGCGTTATAATTGATATAACTTAATATATGATAACACGTTATGGTTGTTAGTGTAGCTGACGAATACTAACGAATGAACGAATGATAACAAAATCTTCAGCCCGCTTTTAAATGTTCAGCTTTGAATGACATTCAATACTGTTGCCATATATGGTCATCACACAATCATTGACCAATCATTGACCAATCTGATTGGTTAAAAATGACATAATTACGTATGTAATGGACCATAGCCATTTTTCAATATTAAAGTCTTTCATCGCTTATCCCATAATGCCATGGTGACAGACATCAACAAGTACTAAACAAAGGATCAATTTTGATCCATTATTCAATAAGCAAACATTATGGGTTATAAATGTGATTTTTTATTTTTATTTCGCCATGCATAATCATTGATCGGTCTATTCTTGACCGCTCAAACAGTCCTCATCTTAACAGATAGTTTTACCTCATTAGTATATATAAAATAATCAAACATTTAAGGCACTAGTACTTTTACCTGTTATTAAACACGTATTACTTACTATTAAACACGTATTATGTACAGAAATAATGTATCTATCGGCTATACTTGTCATACAACATTTCACCCCTATTATTATACATAGAATAATCAAACAATAAAGGCATTTGGCATTTACTCACCTAACAAGTGAAAAACGTCTTATCAAAGGCTTTCACAAGCTCTTTGGTATTATGTACAGAAATGATTTACCGATCGACTATATTTGTCATATCCTACATTAAAGGCCCGTTTTACCATTTGGCGAAAGATATAACTACAAGTCAGTCAAATGGCGTTCGGTGTGATCATGGAGCTTTTGGTTAGTAGCTCCATGGTGTAACTTGTCTGTTTTCTACATTTAGAGGTTTAATCATTCATCTAATGCATGTCCTGAAATGACCCCAGAGGCATCACTGAATAAGTTGATGCAGGCAATTGGTACACTAAACATTCCAATCAACTCGCGGGAAAAATCGATTCTCTATTCTGCCAAGATTTAACATACGTCCACCTCTGATGTTAATTTTCCCGGAAAACTGTTTGTATAACGTTTATTTTTATTTTACCTTAACATTTTGAGAAGATAATTTTTGGAAATGACATGTTTTTCAGAAACATTTTTTTAAAAGTGTGTGTATTTTGAGAACACATTTTTTCAAAAAAGAGTAATATTTGAGAACGAAAATTCATTTTAAAATTTTATTGAAATCACACAGGGAGCAAAATTTGAGAAGAGATATTTTGTTTGCATACAACATTTGAGAAATGAAATTTCTGAAACGCTATTATTGGAGACCATATTTTTCTCGAACACTATGATTTGAGAGGACAAAACTAAGGTTTACTGAGGAAAGTGACTAAAACACGGGGAAACGTCGTAAATCGGGGGAAATAACGTAAAACATAATAATAATAGATTTTGTTTAACTTAAGTAAATATTCAATGAATGTATAGTCTACAAACCAGCCTGCACCGTCGATCGATATTCCATTCGATTGATAACCTTTTAGTTAGAGGGCGTAGCTCTCTTTTTTTGGTCATAAATAATTACTGACTCAAACTAAAGTTACGCCACACCACCCCCCATCCCCCCTCCCCCCCTCCCCCCTCCCCCCCCCCCACACACACCCACTGGAAACATACCATGTGTAAAAAGGGCGGGAAGGGATGTATTATACATGTATTTCTAAACGAGAAAAGGGGTAGGGGTGGCAAAAGGTATGTCGTTTGAAATGTTCAAATCGGGAAGAATGCTATAGAAAAGGAGGTAAAAGACATAACAATATGACACACACTGACACATCAAACTTGCCTGTTTCCATTTTATTTTTGACAACAGCCAGAAAATAACACGCAGGTTATATTGTGCTAAAAACATCACTAATCAAAATAATGAGTATTTAAAATGAAATTTTAAAAGCAACAAATGTTCGAATAAAAGTTCTATTTACCTCAGCAGTTCGAGGGATCCATTTTACTTTTATCTATTACTTATAAGTTTGCGACACGGCGCCCTTTTTCTCAACGATTCACTACTTTAGTTGGAGTCTGTCGTTGCGACGAGGAGACGGGGTTACCGGTTCCGACTCCGGTCATTTCGGATGCTCATCGTCTTTAGAAAGTAATCTTTAGTAGTTTATGGGCGTTTAATCTATAGTTTTTCCTAATGATGTCGTATGAATGCAAGCACGTCCTCATCGTTACGTTCCACATCCTCTCCGAACCGTGCCGTAATGATATCATGGATTGTCCTCGCGCTCGGTGTATTAAATGGTTGATGTAATAATTGCCACACACGTTTGATCCCGCACTCTGGAGCGGTTTGCAATTGTAGATTACCGCTTTCTCCTTATGGTAATTTTGTATAGCAGGAACATTAGGCAGTTCACCATAAGAATCGAAATACTCCCAGGGTCCTCGTTCGGGAATGTAAATGGCAATCCAATGTTTTTCAGGTTTTCAGCTCGGATCCGTGTTGATCACCAATGCGGCGGGACGTTGATATGGGTTGTGTAATTGATTGGCAGCGTCAACGCCATAGTACACGTCGCACGTTAACCAGCGTGTAAACGCATCGGAATCCAAGAGATGTGTCAGGTCGGACTTTTCCATGACTAACTGGTGAAGTCTAGAGAATGTTACGGGTTTTTTGATCGATTTCAATAGTGTTGTCAAATTCAGCGAAGATGAGGAGGTTCGTGGTGGTCGGTAGTGCGGCTCCAAACTTTAGATCCAGACGTAAGTTGCTCTCTTGTTGACTGAGTAATACTGTCCGTGGGATCCATCAGGTGTCATATCGAACGCAAACATTGTGTAACCGTCGAGAAAGTCTGCCGGAATAATATCCATACCGCCATCGCTATACAAACGGCCCGTGGCTGAAAACAGCTGAAGGTAACTACGTAGGGCCTGATGTGAGCCAAAGTTGGGGGTGAGCGGCGTGGCGGGATACTGTTTCTTGTCGACGTGTACGGTCAGGTAATTAAGGTTAAATCCTTGGAAACGAAATGGGTTTTTAGTGTAATCGCTGTTGAATGCAGACGTGTCCACCAGACAAAGCACGACCCTCTTTGGTAGTTCACCCACAAAAATGTTGTCTCGTTGCAAATATATTCTGGGTGCCCATCGGATTATTGCGGAGGACGGTGCGTCGAATCATGTACTTGGCTGGTTCTTGGTTGAACACAGCGATATTGTTCCACACGTTGGTCTTGCTACACGTCACCTTTCGCATGTACAGGATGGAGTCCAAGGTAAATTGACATTGTCGCTCCTGATATCAAACAAAACGGGTCTTTGCTTTGATGTGACTTCAGTTGTATGTTCCACTTTGGGTAATAACACGTTGTTTTGTGCGAAGATGTCAGCACGAATCTGCCCATCATTTTGAAGACTTTGTTGCCATTGTTATTGTAGAAACGATGTTTCAAGCCTGTATTAGGAATGTGGGCGGCTTTTAAGTTGTGAAAATCCATATGACTGGCGGTGTCCTTGAAATACAATTGCGATTGGAGGTGGGTGTCTTTGGTCTCTTTGTCGTTGGTTGAGTAGCGTTTTGATTATCGCTCTGTGCGGATACGTGGGTGTGGAGTCACTGATGAGTTTGTCGCTGAGAGACACGTCCACTTGAGAAAACACTTTTTGTCGTTGACGTTCGCGTCGCAGTTTGTCCCATCTGCGTTCGTAATCTTGACTTCAGGATACAGTACAGTTGGGTGTTGTTGATGTCAATAAACTTGGTCCCGATTCCGGGGATGACGAAATTCGATCGGTCCTGTGGCGTTTAAACCTCCGAACGGACGGTATTTGACGTACTCGCCGTCTTCGATGTCCATCTGCGTTGGCGGTACAGTAAACAATTCCATTTCGGATTTGGCTGTTTGGAGAGCGGAAAAGAGTGAGCGTGAACGAGAGCCATGTTGACGGTTCCCATAGACAAATGACAAATGAGCATTGGCCCCAAGTGTTTTTCCTTCTTAATTCTGGGGTTGGGCGTAAAGCGACGGTCGTTGACATAAATATTGTTTTAAACGAGCATCACTCTAGGGATTCTTCGGCTTTGTTATCTTGGCTTTTCGCTGACAAAGTGGCTTCTTTTTACCAGTACAAGCTGTTGCAATCGCACTTTAGCGACCCATGGCTTTACGTGTCAAACGTTGTCCTGCCGCTTTTGCTCGACGGGTTGCAGCTCGTTTCACGTTTTGTCCGGCCATCACGTCTTCCAGAATTCCTGCACCAGTGGTCAACGCTTCATTGCCGACTTCTTTTGCCAAGCTCGCAGCATTTCGTTTCACAAACGGAAGTGCTGTCCTAAACAGTCTAGAAAGCATTCCTCTGAGACCGTAGCCTTGTTGATTTTCAGGTCCTATTATCTGATGTGTAAATGAGGATTGATGCGCAGTCCATACAATTATATAGTTTTTTGTTTGTTTGTTTGTTGTAATTTTTTTCCATCATGCATCTCGGTACATCAAAAACTTGAATAATATACTTTATAAAAATAGTAAACAAATTGAATAGAAGTGTTATGGACATTTGCAATTTAAAACAAAATAAATGGAAAAGGAGAGAGATGAAGTTTAAAATTGAACTTATGTGATTCTCTCTCTCTTAAAATAGTACATTCAAATACTTAGCAGAGCAATAAACATTACAGAATCCGCCCCTTGAACACTACTCCATCCTGGTTTTCTGTGCCTGTGGCATTTTAGTAACCGCATGAACGATTACGTGACATTGACAAGCAGTCACTGAAAAGTTTCGAGTTTACTGTTTCATTTCCAAGTTACTCCACCTCGTATTAAACGACATTTGTGGTCAATTGATTGCGTAATACATGGTCAACTCGTTGAGAGAATGCATCCTTGAAACGGGATGAAAATGACAGTGGCAGTTTCATCATCTCGTCCGTGTTTCAAGGGGTGCTTTCTTCTGTGTTGTACACATAAACCTATCTAATAAATTTAAATGTATGAAATTCAGTAAAATTACAGTAATTTGTACTTTTTAAATATTTCAATTATCTTCTCTTAGATATATATACATTTTTACACTTTTTAAGTCCCAAATTAAGCAGATTCCATGCTTTAACCCCATGAACAAAAACACACATAGCTTTTAATGCAGTTCGCACATAAACTTGTTGGAAATTGTCCCTTTGACGTGTCCTTATATCCCCATTTTTCAGTAAATAATTCTTGCAAATTTGAATGTAAATAATTGTTTTTGGCTTTAAACAAAATCAAGGCAGTCTTATTGACAAGTTCTTTTAATTTCAGAACTTTCATAGCAATGAAAAATGCATTTGTATGAGTGTTGAACTTTGCTTTGTAAATCATTCGTATTGCTCTCTTTTGAATGACAAAAATTGGACGAGTATTGCTTTTATAGGTGTTACCCCAAACCTCCAGACAATAATCAATGTAAGGAAAAACTAAAGAATTTGTAAAGAAGTTGTATAGATTGATTGCTAATTCCTCTTTTAAGTTATACATTATCTCAAGACTTTTACCAACTTTGGATTTTACCTTTTTGATATGTTCCTTCCAATTTAATTTACTGTCTAATACTACCCCTGCAAATTTCCTGTTAAATACACTTTCAATCACATACTCATCAAATTTTATAATGTCAGTGTTCTCACAATGCCTTTTTGAAAATAACATAAAATTTGTTTTATTTATATTTAAAGACAATCTAATAAACCATACTTTTAAATCTTTTAACAACTTAAATACACAATTACACATGCACTCAAATGATCAATATCATGATATGTACATAAATATTAGTGTCATTTGCAAAGATGACAAATTTGACAACATCAGAAACACAACATATATCATTCATGTATAAAATTAAAAGCTTAGGTCCCAGAATGGATCCTTGAGGAACACCACGTTTGATATTTTAACAAATCTGAGGAACATTAATTAATTTCTACATATTGCTGTGTGTTTAAAGATAAGTTGAAATCCAGTAATTCACTACTCCTTGTATACCATAACATTCTAATATTTTAAAAGCAATTAGTGGTTAATTGTATCAAAAGCTTCCTTGGGGTCTATAAAGACCCAATTGCATGCATTATATTATCAATTGCTGAAGTAATATCTTCTACAAGATCGGTAAGAGCCACAGGTGTTGAACGTCCAGCCCTAAAGCCATACTGACTATCAACTAACACTGTAACAACTTATGTTTGTCTAAATATTTATCCAGCCTTTTTTCAAACAACTTTTCGCAAAATATTCGAAAATTGAGGAAGAATAGAAACTCTCTATAATTACTTAATTGATCCCTGTCACTTGCTTTAAAAGAGATATTACCTTTGCTATTTTCATTTCATCTAGAAATATAGCTGTAATAAAAGACTGATTGCAAGTATAGGTCAAAGGTTTAGCTATATACTCGATGATATGCTTTATACAATACATGATTACATCTTTACAATTTTTTATTTTTCTTTAATTGAAATTGCATTACCACACTAATGATCTCTTCCTCATTGACATTTTTAAGAATCATTCAGTACCCATTTTTGATGGTTAGATGATTGTAAATAGATTTATTACATATATCAGGAATATTATTTGTAAGCACCAATATGTACAAAGAATTCATTAAAGCTATTTGCAACAACCTTTTTATTGTCAAATATATTACCTTTGTGCAAGAATTTTTGAGGATAATTCTGACTCTGCTTTCTCTTTTGATTAATTAATTTAACGTACTCTAGGTTCTTTAAATATCACCTTTATAATCATACAGCAGTTTATTATAATAACTTTTCTTACACTTACGTAATATTTTAGTTAAGGTGTTTTTGTAGCGTTTATATTTTTCCTCATTGTTTACTGATCTATTATTTCTTTAAAACTTCTTATACAATATCTTCTTCTTTTTGCATGCATCTACTAATCCTTTAGATAACCACGGCTTTGTCTTGCTTCGTTTCATACCATGACTTCTTTTTATCAGGACAGCAATTATCAATAATTCAAAAAACCTATTCAAAAAGCAAGAATAAGCCTCACAAACATTTCTTTAAACTGATTTATATTTTCGTTGTTCATACACCTAACAAAAACTTACTTCCCAGTTTGCTACTGCAAGCTGCGGATATGGGTAAATGATCACTGACATCATCTATCAGTAATCCATTGTATAGTCCCTCATCAAAGTTATTTGAGAAAATATTATCGATTAAAGTGCTGCTTGATAGTGTGATTCTACTGGTTTGAAATGATAGGATGTAATCCCATATTGAACATAACATCAACAAACTCTTGGGTTCCTTGCATTATGCTTCAACAGATCAATATTAAAATCCCCACATATAAATACCTTTTTATTGCAAAGTTTGAAATGATTGAATAACAATTATAATTCCCTATCAAAGTCATCATGCCTTGCTGAGTTTTGTATATACAGCTTATAACAATATTTTTCTTAGTTTTTGAAATAATCTCAATTGAAATCGTTTCCATAATATCATCAATAACAGAAGATAAGGTGTCAATCTTCTTGAATTATGAAAAGTTTTTAACAAAATTTGCAACACCACTTCCTCTCCTATTCTGCCTGGAGGTGTGACTTATCTGATACCCCTTCATGGACACATTCAGCTCAACTTCATCATTGAACCAAGTTTTGGATATTGCAATTACATCAAACGGCCAGCCTAAATCATCAAGACATCTCCACTGTGTCAATATTCGAGACTAAACTTCTACTATTAAAATGAATAATAGAGAAACCTGGATTTTCTCTAAAAAAAATTTAAGTGTATCATTTGAGAAACAATTGCATTTGCATACAACATTGTGGTAAAAATTATTATCAGGATCTATTCTCCCTCAAAATCAAACTGTGAATAATCAGTACAGTTAAACAGATTTAAATTATACATTTGCATCATCCATATCCACATATTTAGTTTCGATGTTCAAATTTCTGTTAGTCCACCCAGGGGTCCACCAAATTTCTTCATCCTCATCGCTTACTTCATGAAAAGGCAAAATATTTTTACATTTATAACAATACCAGTAATCAGATCTTTGACTCATTTTTTGTTTGGACTTCATAACAATGATCATGAACTTTTACTCCTCAAATGAAACACTTAATGGTGACATTATCATTAACCTCTAATTTACATATGAAACAAGTAATAACATTGTTCATGTCCTTTGCAAAACTTCAAAATTAGAGCCACGCGCAACGTCGTTGAAGAAAATGTACCGTGATGGTGGTACGTCCCGGCGTTTTTTGTCCCGTACCGTCGCGGAAGGCGATCTCGATTGTGTCAATGGGGTTCCTGTTGAGGGATAGTAGGCGACGAGTTGAGGTACAACGTCCACGGGCGAGCCAAAATCAGATTTGTGACTCTGAAACTCTTCAACATCGGTACTTCGTGATCACCCACTGGATGGGATGTGATGATGTATGTGTACACAAACAGTTGGTGAACGTTCTGCTTCAGCCACGGATATCGTCCGTATTCCCATTCGCTCGTCAGCACATGGGGATCCGACACACCACGTGCTGGCGTGATCTTGCCTTCCAGTTTCACTTCACAATTAGGACAGGCGCGTAGCTTCAGTTGACCGTTGCCATTGACACCGTCGAAACGCAAGACGTCTCTTCGATTTAACGTTGTTGGAAGATATGTTCTGTCAGAGATCGCCTGTTCGTTGAAAAACAACTTTACCGGATGTAATTTA